>QLTV01000974.1:6902737-7019802 GCA_003457575.1 Thermophis baileyi | reverse complement strand
TCCTAGGGAGGAAAGCTATGACACATCTAGACAGCATACTAAAAAGAAAAGACATCACCCTGCCAACAAAAGTGCGTATAGTCAAGGCTATGGTTTTCTCAGTTGCAATGTATGGCTGTGAAAGTTGGACCATAAGAAAGGCTGAGCGCCAAAGAATTGAGGCCTTTGAACTATGGTGCTGGAGAAGACTCCTGCGAGTCCCTTGGACTGCAAGGTGATCAAACCGGTAAGTTCTAGAGGAGATCAACCCTGACTGCTCTTTAGAAGGCCAGATCCTGAAGATGAAACTCAAATACTTTGGCCACCTAATGAGAAGGAAGGACTCACTGGAGAAGAGCCTAATGCAGGGAAAGATTGAGGGCAAAAGAAGAAGGGGATGACAGAGGATGAGGTGGCTGGATGGAGTCACTGAAGCAGTCGACGTGAGCTTAAATGGACTCCAGAGGATAGTAGAGGACAGGAAGGCCTGGAGGAACGTTGTCCATGGGGTCGCGATGGGTCGGACACAACTTCGCAACTAACAACAACAACAGAGGACATCACCTTTTATATATGTCTGCTACTACATACATATATGAAAATAAACTAAGGCTATCTTCAATATGAACACACCAAGAAATAGGAAGATGCTACATGGTTTCCATACAGCCTTACATTCAATAGTGATTTTGATTTTGGCATCTTTATGAGCTTGCCCTTCCAGATTCTTGGAACGTAGATTTTTTTCCCTTTCTACTATATTTTGTTTCTGCCCAAAACAACTGTTATAAGTACTTTCGTACACACAATCTGTCTCTTTTCAAAGGCTATTGTTGTTAAGTCAATGTTTCATGTATATTTGGTATAGGCTGCAGTTTTGCATGTTATCCTAAGATGATGAAACACAGGCTATTTTCTGAACACATTTTTCATTTAGGCTGCTTTTGTTTTATTTCTTCATAATTACCTAGAGATGGGATCATTAGCTTGTCACATATGAAACAGAGCTAGAACAAATGTCTTGATGGAACTTGATCAAAGGGACTTACCATTAAGCAAATGAATTTAGAATGCAGCCTTTTGGCAATTAAGTCTATCTGTTTTTCTTCATAATAATTCATATGACAGTATATGGTTATTAATATCTACTGCTACTAATATGTTCAGAGTGGCCACCACCATCTATTATTTTAAGGTAGTTTTTAAAATGTAATACAAACAAGCAATAATATAAAACAGATCATATATTAACAAAGTAAAAATTGCTGTACCATAACCTCAAATTACACACTAAACCCCACTGAAAGGTATCTGTAGTTTCTGAAGAGAGAAGTTCTGAACTGTGATTTGATTTTGGATCAAAATCTGAGTATCATACCAGAAATGTCTTGCTAGTATTTAGAAGTGGTGCTGAGCCTGCTTAGCCATACAGTATATCAAAGTAGGCCATTGTTAAAATAATCTGAGTATTAGCATCCTTGAAAATCATCACCAGCACTTTAAATTAGACCAGGAATTAAACAGGGAGCTGATAAAGTCCAACTTCCTAAACCAGACAAAGGTTTGATATTAGTTCTATTTTCAATGAATAAACCTTGTGTCCATCTTCAAATGTTTTTTTATGAAGTACCCTACAACGCTGTATGTATTTACCTTGAAAGTAATCAAAGTAATAGTGAGAAAGTTATGGGCCCATAATTCTACAGCCCTATTTGTTTTGTCCACAAGAGGAGAGATAAAGATCAATAAATGATATAACATTACCAATTGTAGAAATGCAGACTATGGCAATATGGGAGGTAGCATTTAAGTTTTAGTTTAACTTTCCCTTTTTCTGCACAAGAACATAACTATAAACCTTCCCAGGCTAGTTCTTGGAAAATGTTTCATTTACAGATAGTGGCTAAGTTCAGTTTAAATTCACCCTTGGGGAGGCAGCCTCAGTAGTAACGGATCATTCCTGGAAAAAAGTCTCATAATTCCCTTCCTTTGGACCATTGACATCATTATGGTGTTAACAATCACCTGATTCTATGAGACCTTTGACACTGCCAGCAATTTTACTCTTGTTACCCACAACAGCAATCTTTACTGCTTCAACAGTGTGCTCTCTTCTCCAGAGAAAATGTTGCAAAACCTTCTAGTTACAGGTGATAGAGAACTAAGATGATCATGCCATCAAAAATCTATTCCTTCTCTTTCAGAAGAGTAGACCTGCATGAGGTCACAATGGTCAATTGTGATTCTTCAGCTGGGCAGCATCAGTATGAGATCACAATGGCCCTTCCTCCATTCCAGGCTGGGCAGACCTCTCTATCAATAGAGACACCCTATGGCAGTGATGGCGAACCTTTTTCTTTTTGCGTGCCAAAAATGGGAGCGTGTCGGCACACAACCCCCCCCATGCACACCGCACTGCGCATGCGCGCATCCCTGTACATGTGCCCCCCCATTGGGCTGTTTTTCACCCTCCGGAGGCTTCAGGAGGCTTCCCTGAAGCCTCCGGAGTGCGAAAAATGGCCCAATGGGCAAACCGGAAGTCGTTTCTGAACTTCCGGTAGGCCTGTTGGGCTGTTTTTCGCCCTCCCCAGGCTTAAGGGAAGCCTCCTGAAGCCTGGGGAGGGCGAAAATGGCCTTCCCCAAGGCCGAAAATCAGCTGGCCAGCGCGCACATGCGCACTGGAGCTGACATAGGGCAACACCTCGCGTGCCCTCAGATATGGCTCCGCGTGCCACCTGTGGCACGCATGCCATAGGTTTGCAATCACAACCCTATGGGCATAATGTGTCTTCCTCTCTTGCTGAGGCTGTATAGTAGCCAATTTCCTCCTCAATGGGACATGTGTAACATAAAGAGGAGTATTAGCTTCCAAGCCATAGTGACTACCAATATGTCTCCCACTGAATCGGGCAACAGCATATGAGCAGGGAAGCAACAACTAAAGAAGAGGTGGAAAGCAGGGGCATCATATACAAGAAACTTTGATTTAGGAAGACTGGCCCTGGAAGAGGCAGAAATAATGAAGGTTTGGAAGCCACTTTAATACAACAAAGCACTATCCAGCCAGATTCAGGCAGAGTTTGAGAAATAAACCGCTAACCTGTAGACAAGTGGAAGCACAGCTGGCTCTGGCATGCCAACCTCGATAAGAGTGGGCATTCATCTTTCAAAAAATGCCCCACAGATCAGACTAAAAGCAAGATCAGGGAATAACGGGAGGTGTACAGGTAACACACTGGGGAATGAGACTAGTATTGTTGAGCACTCCAGGACACTGGGATTTCCAAGTACGATGACAAATTCACTTGTATCACTCATATGACATTTTGGTCAGTCATTCTGACAGATGTGGCCCCAAAATTAACCGATATTCAGTATGCACAGGCCTATTAGAAACCAAAGTGCATATCTACATAACCTTCCCTTTAAAAATAACTTCAGTCTTATTCTAAGTGGTTTATTTGAATATGATAATTCGCTTTAAACCCAAAGGGGTTCCTGGTGCTCATTTAGTATGACATTTTAAACCTTCTCAAACATTCATGTACTCCTCCCCTAAGCAAATGTATACCAAGACAGAGTCAATTTGCATAGTATCTCTGTAGGGGAGTCTCAATGCTTCTTTCCTGAAACCTTATTAACAGGGAAAATTGTTTTCTCTTCTTTTGTGAAAGCTACATAATGCCTTCCATTCTCAAGAGAGCAATCAGCAAATCTCTGGAGTAAGGAAACCATTTGAGATTGTCCCAAGAGGTATATTACAGAAGAGAGGACATCAGGGTTACTGTAATATAGTAAACAAGGAGGAACAGTGTGTCTTTTAGATTATAACATGTTACCAAACTTAGTAAAGGTAACTTTTATAGCAAGTTTCATCCCATTCATGTGTGGGGTGCTTTCCCCCCTCCCTCACAGTTTATTTTATTTTAATGAATGCTTTTAAAGTTTTTATTTGAGGGACTGCTTGTCTCCCATAATCTGTGCCCAGCTGATCTGATCTGGCAGACTTGGCCTACTCTAGGTTCTTTCAATTAAATGATGCCATCTATCTGGACCGCAAAAGTGCATCTTCTCTGTAGCCACGCCAGTCCTCTGGAATAAAGCTTCCCCTGAGAGATGAATGACCCTCATTCTGCTGCTATTCAGAAGACCTGTGAAGACCTGACTCTTCATCCAGGCCTTTAGGGAAGGAGAGTGAAGTCCCTCCTCTCTGAATTATGCAGTTTTATCTCTCTGTTTCTACTATATCCATTTTTGTTAGTCTTCCCCTCTTTGCTTTTGTCTTTGTCTTGGTTTTTTTTTATCCGTAACCACCCAGAGTCATTGGAAGTGGGGGAGCATATAAATGTAATAAAATGAATAAAATAAAAACATGTAATATGTGTACAGGTAGTCCTCAACCTACAACCACAATTGAGCCTAAACTTTCTGCTGCTAAGCGAGACATTTGTTAAGTGAATTTTGCCCCATTTCACAGCCTTTCTTGCTACAGCTGTTAAGTGGATCACTGCCGTTGTTAAGTTAGTAACACTGTTGTTAAGTGAATCTGGCTTCCCAATTGACTTTGCTTGTCAGAAGGTCATAAAAGGTAATCACATGACCCTGGGATACTGCAACCGTCATAAATAAAATTCAGTTGCCAAGCGCCTGAATTTTTATCACATGATCATGGAGATGCTGTAATGGTCATAAGCAGAGGTGGGTTCCTCCCGGTTTGGACCGGTTCTCCAGAACCGGTAGCGACTCGCTGGTGACATCACGATGATGATCCGGTTCGGTTGGTGCTGGTCCGTGGGCGACGCCATCTCTTTTTTTGAATTTTTTTGAATTTTTTTTTGAATTTTTTTTTTAAATTTCTTCTGCGCATGCGCAGAAGCCAAGTTTCCGGCACTGCACATGCGTCTCCATCTTGTTTTTGGTGTTTTGTTTTGTTTTTTTATTTTTTACATTTTTTTGGACTGCGCATGTGCGCCCGTTGCGCACGTGTGGTCACGTGGCGCGGGAGAAAGTGAACCGGCAGTGAGGTAAGTTAGAACCCACCCCTGGTCATAAGTGAAAAACCATCATAAGTCATTTTTTCCAGTGCCATTGTAACTTCAAACGGTCACTAAATGAACTATTGTAAGTTGAGGTCTACCTGTATATAGCAAATGATATATAATTTTATTTAAAAAATAATGCCATTTTAGCTACAATGTTTGTAAAGCAGTGGTTCCCAACGTGGGGCCCCATGCCCCACAGGGGGGCAATTTGATTTTTAATGGGGGCAATTGGAACCTTGTTTAAACCAAGTTAATGCCTTTTAGGCTTCCTCCGCGTGAGCAGGAGTTCACTTTTTGAATAGTAAGAATTATATGTCACGGGGGGGGCGCGCATCAGGATTTTAGAGATGCTCAGGTGGGGCATGGCCAAAAAATGGTTGGGAACCATTGGTGTAAAGGAAGGAAAGAAACTTGAACAAGACATTTTTTTAAAGAGATCAGTTCTATAGACCATGAATATTTCATAGTATGTTCTGGTTCAAACTGGATATTGCTGGTCTATGATGTTATTAATTTCTCACACCTGTGGCAATTCTGGACAGTCATTTTCTCTTTCCATCAGAAATTTGAGCTCCCAGATTTATTTTTGCTTGTGTCCATATTTCTGTTCAGGGACACAATTGTTGACTGAAATCATTTTTTTTACAAGGGTCAGGTTCAACACAGCTAATAGAGATTTTAGATGGATTTTGCAAGAGATAGCTATCAATAGTAAAATAATAAAGGATTATTCCCATTGCTCCTTATTCATACAAATGCAATTTCACCAGCATTCAATGTGTTAGAAGATTTAGAATTGTGAATAGCTTAAAAAATGGAAATCATGATGCTAAGAACGTAAAGTTTTTCCTTTGTCAATACCAATAATATACACACAAACACGTTTGCTTTCAAAAACTAATAGCGTTAACATGCAGCTACTGTACATCAACTATTCATGCAAAAGAAATGGCTCAATATGTGTTTGTTTAGAAATAACTTTATAAATGTTCTGGCAGGATACTGAAATAAAATATATGTACTGGGCTATCTCCAGAAATAAAGGATCTGGAAATTGCCGTTGGTCCAAAATAGGACCAAGGTAGATCTTTGAGGTACAATTTAAGATATGGATAACAGTGAAAAAATAAAATTATAGTAAATAATGGGTTTCAACTAGCCCAACTGATTTTTGCAAAAATCTAGATCCTGGAAGTAGTAGGAAAACCATGTGTACCAAATATAAATGAGAAATGAAATTTCTTATGACACAGAATCAATTCCAAGTGTTCTAATTCCTCCTAAGATTACATTACATGTCTGAGTTTACATTGGCGGGCAATTGTCCCCTTTTAAATATAAGGTCAAGAGATCACATTCAGTCTTGCAGAAAGCCTACATAAATGTATTTTATTTCATAACCTTCTTTCAGCGAAGGTTTATACTAGGTAAACAGAAAAGGAGTTACCCAGGCTACACATAACGTCATTCACTGCAATGCTTCAACCACAGCAAACAAAAGCAATGAAATAGAAAAGGGGTTACTCAGGCTACACATCACGCCATTCATTGAAACCCATATGACATATGTAGCAAGAAATCAAGAGATCCACCACATTCCAAAGGATTACAACTGTGATAGGAACTAGGCTAATTAAAGAGATGCTAGGAATTCTTCTTCCTTTGAAAAGCTAAAATTTCTCCACTCATTGGCTTAAGGGCAAACCCTACTACAGCCAAGGTAAATTATCGATGAATAAGGAGTTAGTAATTATTTAAACTTACTTTCTTGGCAAGTCACCAATGAATTAGACAATTCCGTAATAAAACAAGATGCTCTATTATTAACTTACATAGCACCTTCCATTATGAAAATATATACGCACACACACTCTAAGCACATAAAATGTGGTGAGTATGTTTGGTCTCTCTGCATTTATTGTTATCTTTTCCAGGATTTTAATTTTATTTTATCATATGGTTATACATCCCATGAAAATACTTAACAGTCTTTGGATTACTCAAAGATAATTCACATATAATGAAGCAGAAATACTCAGAATGCAGTTAAACTTAGCACACTTTCTTCTTCCCATCAAACTTTACCCATTCCCATGCTTTTAATATGAAGGGATTTGGAACTGTATTTATCAATTATTTTGAACTTTCTTTCGATTTTCCAATTCTCCATTTCTACTCTAAATGTAGTGTTCCTCACAATTACTTTTTCTCTCTCAAAACCCACTGTGGAATTATCCCCAGAGATCTTATCAGAGAGTATCATTTGTGGGTTTATTTATTTATTTATTCATCCAATTTCTCTGGCTTTCATCTCAAGTGATTCTGGATGGCAAACAATCATAAAATATATACTGCTGTAAGGTGTGTGTGGCTTGAGCACCTCCTGCTTCCTATGAGGCATCTGGATTTCTAAATTCTCCGCAACTGAGGCAAATATACATGTCCCAGAATAATGTTGCAGGATCCAATCTGAGTCAATTACCAGGACCAGAGGTTTATTCTTCCTATCTTTAGCACTTGTGCTGAAGCCCATCCTCAGGGACCCCCCCCTCTCTCCAGAATGTGTGCACTGGACTGTGTAGTATTTATAAGGTGCCTGGTTGTTTGTGGCTTTTAGTTGTTAATTGGGGTGTTGATGGTTGGCTATTAAGTCATTGAGTGTTCTTTTCCTGTGCAGCCCTGCCTTTAGTTCCTAGGTACCTGGTGGTAAATCAGCACTCCTGTTGACTGACAAGAGGCCGGTTTCCCAGGCATCAAACATTTCTCTGGCTATTTTTGTTCCTGCTCAGCCAACAATCTTAGTAGCTGCGAAATTGAATGCATGTCCTTGTTCATTGCAATGAACAAATTCTAAATTCTCCTCTCATACATCTGCTGCACTAGGAAGAATCACTACAGAACACTGCCAGAGGAATCCTTCCCACCTCAGATTTACAGGAAAGAGGGGAGTGGCAATGCTCTTCCTCCAATAACCTGATCTGGCAGAGAGTTGGGCATTAAAGCTGGATCCCTTTCCCAAAATGAACATCACTGGTTTATTAAGAATTCTAAATTTTTAGGTTAGAAACAAAGAAGAAAGTTGAATTTGAAAAAAGGAGAAGGAATAAACATATTATTAAAGATATTAATCTCACTTGTGTTAGTTCAGAGGGTACAGTAGATGTTCTCTCAGTTCCTGGATCTCTCATAAACATAAACCAAAAGATAGTCACAGAGCCCAGCTTCCAATCCGTAAAATAAAATAGAATCTTTAAACAATTTGCTTTTGGTTGCTGTCCAACTTCACTAGATTTTAGCCTTGCTGCCATCAGGTTTTTCCCATTGCTTACTTTCATCCAACATGCGGGGGGGGGGGGGGAATAGATATCAAAAAACCAAATGGAAACTGCACTTTTTTATAAAATCCACTGAGAGGGAAAACCCATCTTCTTGGCTGGCTTCTCAATCTTTATTTTCCTAGACTTTTGCTGTTTCCTTCTATTATCTGGGGTTGACAAGCCAGCTAACTTTAAATTTGGATTTCTTGAACTTGAATTCTCCCCACATTTATAATACGGTAGCTCAGCAGTCTGGTTCAGCTTTCATAATCACAATGACAAGCATAAAGTCCCCAACATAAAGTCAGCTTGACATACTGTATGTATCAGATAAAATTCTGGCTCTGGTTTTCTTGGTTGGCATGACCTGAAAATATTTGGTGTAGTGGTTAGGGAAACAAACTAGAAACCAGAGGACTGTGAGTTCTAGTCCCACTTTAGGCATGATGCCACTACGTGAACTTGGCCCACTCACACACTCTCAGTCTTAGGAAGCAAGCAATGGCAAACTACTTCTAAAATCTTGCCAAGGAAACTGCAGGGACCTGTCCAGATGTCAAGACTTGAAAGCACCAAAAAAAACCCAAAGCAAAACAAAACAGAACCCTATGACAATATTGTTGGCTTTCCACTCTGCAAAGATGGGAGTAAAATAAAATTGTCTCTTCCTGGAGGGAAATCCACAAACTGATTTGTATAAATGGATTTTATGGTTCCTACTGAAGCACTGGTCACACTAAAGCATATGTGATTGAGCCTGCTCACTGACATTATCTCCTTTGACTGCAAGTATGTAAATTAGCTCCTTTGAATTCTTTGTTGTTTACAGCAATAAAGTAAACAATAGCTGGCATTTAGGGGGAAAAACTTGTGTTGCATCCAATCAAACATGGATGAAAGTGCTTTAGTGAACTTAGTCTGTCAGTGAAGGTAGAAAAAAGATTTACTTTCTATCTTCAATGGATTTCCACTGGATTTCCATTGTTTTCTGACTTTTAATATTCATTTCAGCTTTAGAACTGGGAGACAGAAATAATCTTGGTCTCCAGTGACACGGCCTTTATTCTGTTCATTCTCTTCATCTTTTGCCATGCTTTTACACTTCTCTTACGCTTCTCATTGGTTTTTGACATTCTTCTAAAACAACTATTCTTCTAAAACAGTTGTTTTAACCTGGTTTCACTGCTATCTGATGAGCTATTTCCAAAAAGGAAAGGGAATTAAAGGTTTGTTCCAGGGTAGTTATCACATGCGAATAGTCAAAGCTATGGTTTTCCCAGTAATAATGTATGGCTGTGAGAGTTGGACCAAAAGGAAGCTGAAACTCAAATACTTGGGCCACCTAATGAGAAGAGAGGACTCGTTGGAAAAGATCCTGATATTGGGAAAGTTTGAAGGCAAAAAGGGGAAGGGAACAGCAGAGGGTGAGATGGTTAGATAGTGTCATTGACACAATGAACATGAATTTGGGCAAACTCTGGGAAACAATGGAAGATGGAGGGGGAGGCTGGTGTGCTATGGTCCATGAGGTCACAAAGAGTCAGACATGACTTAGCGATTGAACAGCAGCAAAGTTATCACATGAGAATATCCAGCTCATCCAGGGGTGACATTCAAATTTCCCCCTACCGGTTATGTAGGCGTGGCTTGGTGGGTGTGGCCAAGCCAAGCCACGCCCACCAAGCCATGCCCACAGAACCGACAGAAAAGTTCGGCCAAGTCTTCAACCTGGCTGCTTCTCGCCTCCTTCTCATGTTTGCTCTGTGTGTATGAGCCCGAGAAGGAGGAGAGAAAGAGTGAGTGGGAGGGGTGGGGCGGGGCCAGTCAGTGGTGCGATTTACTGGTTCTCCGAACTGCGCATAATCGCCGCCACCAGTTCTATAGAACCTGTCCGAACCTGCTGAATTTCACCCCTGAACTCATCCCAAACCCTCATCCTGCAATTATTAAATTTACTGGGTCAAATCACCCTGGAATAAGATGTGAATCTTCAGAACAGGTACAAGACAGTGGACCTTCTCTGTTGTGTGGTCCCAGTTATGGAATACCCTCTTCAGAGGTATGCTTGGAGCTTGTGTGAGTGCTTTTTTAATGCCAGCAAAAGACATTCTTTTTCTCCCAGGTATTTTTCAAGATTTGTATAGTTTTTAAATATTGAAAAACGTTTACATTGTTTAGCAGTTCTGTGGCCTTTGTAAATTGAGATTAATGATGTAACAAATACATAAGAAAATAAAGACCACACCCACCAGAAGACAAACTCTCTTTTATAAGTACTTTCAATCCCATGCGAAGCCAACATACTAAAAGAATTAGGGTTCATCAGGATTCAAAGGATTAGGCAAATCATCAAAATAAACAGTAAAGAATTATTTAAACTATAATAAGCAATTTCCTGTAGCAGCTAAGAGACCTGCTGTCTGCTGTGCAGAAAGTTTCCAAATTTGGAGCTACTATGGCTTCCAGTTGCTAAACTTCAAAGGACACTTTTTCATAATAGCCTGTTTTGTTTTTTTATTATGTTACACAGTCCAGCAATAATATATAACATCTGTTTACCCAACCTCCTCCTTTATAGGGCAATGTCAGTTTAAGTAGTAATATCACCCCATAGCAAAATCAACAGCAAGATTAATTCCCCAATTATTTTCTTTAAATAAAGTTAAATGGATCAGTGTAAAAGGAATCAATACATAGTTATTAAGTAAATTGTACAGCATTTGCAGAATAAAACCAAAAGTTCCCAAAAAGAAGGATCTGAACCTATACCTTCAAGTAGAATTTGGGCTGAAAAAAGTGACTTACGGCCAATTCTTGTACTTACACCCACTAAGCATCCCCAGTCATGTGATCAACATTTAGGTGCTTGGCATCCAGCATTTAATTAGGAATGCTGCAATGATCACCATTTGTGACCTTCCCACAGCACTTACAACAAGCAAAGTCAATGGAGGAAGCCAGATTTGCTTAACAACCATGTCATTCACTTAACGACTATGGGAAATTTCATAAAATAGGCTGCAGCTCACTTAATGACTGGCTTCCTTAGCGATAGCCATTTTGGTCCCAATTGTGGTAATAAGTTGAGGACTACGTGTAGACAGCCTTGGAAGCTGGCAGATCCTGAATGCTTTGAGACAGACGGCCAGAGAAACAATAAAAGTTTTCTGCATCTGCATCAGGACATACAGTAATAAACTGGATGAGCTCGGAGACCCCGTCTATGCAATAATGCTAGAATTCCTATGATTATACCTTTTATCAACTGTGGCTTGATTAGTATGATTAGTACTTAGATGTTGCAGTTTTCCTGCAGTTGCAATCAAGTTCTTGATTATAACTGTAGCTACTCTTTAGGGCATTTTTCTTTATGATCAAGACTCTCTAAAATCTTTAAGTAACTGACAAAATCAGTAGTTTGTAAGTACACACTGGCTTAATTGGGTGCTTTTACCTACTTTTAGGATGTGTGGAGATCAAGATTTACAGTAGGTCATATTCATGTAGCATTACTGAAAATTCAACAGTTCATAATTTTTTAAACACACTATAAACTCTGTGTGGCTTCTGAAGAAAAAAAAATGGCAGACTGAAAATCTGTGAAAAGCAGACCTGATATAACCACATTGAAGAATGAAGAGCTGGTGGGTAGACCCACTCTTCAAATCTCATTCTCTTTGTATAAACAGAGATTGATTGTCCACAAGTTGCTGTCTGGAATGATCTCTGGCAGGTTTAAGCAGTGGGAGACAAGGGAATAATCTTCTTGCTCAAACCCCAGGCAGGGCCTTTAAAAGAATACTGTTTGCATTCTTCTTTATTTGTTTTCTTTTTCTTTACTATATTCTTGCTTCCCCGCCTTTTTTTTCTTACTATCTCCGCTTTTTTCTTTTACTTTGCACTTATTTTCTTTTTTTTTTAGTCCGTATTAATTTTTATTATTGCAGCCATCCTTAGATAGGTAAAAGTCTAATTCTTGTTTTCTTCCTGTCTCTTTGCCTCTTTTGAGATTTTCGTCACTTTTATCCAGGGGTGGGTTCCTTCCGGTTCGCCCGAACCGGTAGCGACCCGCTGAATTTTTTTAAATTTTTAAAAAATTTTTAAAAAAAATTCCGGGTTTTTTTCTTCTGCGCATGTGCAGAAGCCGAGTTTCCGGCACTGCGCATGTGTCACCATCTTGTTTTCAACTTTTTTTTTCCATGAGGCGCGGCCACGCGGCACGGGAGGAAGCAACTGGCAGTGAGGTAAGTTAGAACCCACCCCTGCCCTTCGCCTCTTCCCGTGCCCGGGTGGGGGAAAAACACCTCACGGTGCCCTGATCCATCTTCCCCAACCAGGAGGCTTGGCGCTCTTGGAGGACGATGTTTTGCCCAGCCTGGAAGTTACTTCCGAAGCGTGGAGAGGCTTCGCTTTTTCTCCTCCCCAGTGAGCGAAAAGCTGGTGGGCCGGCAGGGTCCAGCCCACAAGCCCCCTCTGGCCCTGGCGCAGGAACAGCCCAAGCCAAACAGAGCTGAGCAGACCGTAGCTGGGCTGCCCAACCCGAGGAACAGGCAAATCGAATGGCGGGCAAGACTGCAGGAGGCATAGCCAGAGCCATGGGCAACCGGAGCACGGGCAGCGGATCAGCTCGCTGCAGGCCTGGGATTCAGGGGGGGGAGGTTTTGCTCCTCGGAGCCTTGGTGCAACTCCAGGCCCTTGCACAGTAAAGAAACACTTCTCATGATTGTGAGGCAATTAACAACTTCTTGCACTCTTTACGGTGCAAGGGCCGGGAGTTGCTCCAAGGCTCCGAGGAGCAAAACCTCCGCCCCCTGAATCCCAGGCCTGCAGCCCCCCGACCCTGCCGGCCCGCCAGCTTTTCGCTCATTGGGGACGAGAAAAGCGAAGCCTCTCCACACTTCAGAAGCAACTTCCAGGCTGGGCAAAACATCGTCCTCCGAGAGCTCTGCCACTTGGGGAGAAACCTCGCCAGCAAAGAAGCACGGAAGTTCCAGCCCATCCGCCCCACGAGCAAAGCGGGTGGCGTGAATGAGATCGCTCAGCAGCAGCAGGTTGCGTGGAGGAGGGGCGCCGGGGTGGGGGAACCCCTGCCCTCCCCTTGCCTGCCCTCCGCGCATGAAGACGAACCACCGCTTGCCTTGAACTCCTCGCCGCTCCCGCACTAACCTCCCGGCCCCGCTCAACTGCGCTTCTTTGCTGGCCCCGGTGCTGAAGCCAGGAAGGCGAGAGGGGCGGTGGTGGTGGCAACGGTGCTCCAGAATGGCACATGACAGGGGATGCGCCGCTGCTGGGCCGGGCCACCCGCCCTCCCAGTCCCAGAGTACTTTCTTCCTTCTCCTGCCGCCGAGAAGAGAGAAAGAGAAAGAAAGAAAGAAAGAAAGAAAGAAAGAAAGAAAGAAAGAAAGAAAGAAAGAAAGAAAGAAAGAGAAAAAAAGAGGAAGGGAGACAAGAAAGAAAGAAAGAAAGACAGAGAGAGAGAGAGAGAGAGAAAGGAAAGGTTGGTTGCTAAGCAAGAGCGTTGTTAAGTGAGTTTCACCATATTTTACTCAATCCATGACATCTCCTGGCTCTAACAGTCATGTGCAAGCTAGGGAAGAACATCTGAAGGCATGTGTAATGTTCTAATGTACAGAAGTTATGGTTAAATGTGTGGCAGAAAGTGGACTCTGGGTGTGTTTTTCCAAATGCAGTAAAGAATGTGTATAGTTTTAGAAGAGCTGTGTGTGTGTGTGTGTACATACACATACAGTATATATAGTAGATAATGTATATTTTTGTGTGCCTGTGTGTAATATGTATGTACACATATGGCATATATACATAGGATTAAATAGTATATTTTGGATGTTCAGTAGTAGTAAATAGATAGGGAAATTGTATCTCGTTGAGGCCTTTGAGGCGAGGAGAGGCCAGACACCCTATCCCTATCCCTAACCCTTGACGTGAGTGACGTCAAGTTGGCCACGCCCGTCACATGATCACCCAGTCACATGATTACCAAGCCACCCCCCACCAGTCACATGACTGCCAAGCCACTCCCACCCGGTCACATGACCGTCAAGCCGCTCCCACCCGGCCACATGACCGTCAAGCCACTCCTGCCCGGTCACATGACCATCAAGCCACTCCCACAAAATTAAGCCATGCCCACAAAATTAAGCCACACCCACAGAGTGGTAGTAAAAAAATTTGGAACCCACCCCTGCCTTTATCCAAGTCCATTTGTAATTTCCATGAAATAACTTCAGTAAATGTCTTGTATTTCAATTTTAAAAAATAGTCCACCCCACAATTAGGATGCATTATTTGTATGTTCTTTCTGATTTTTAAATGATCATCCAATTCCACTTATACATCTAGTATTTCCATCTTTTTATTGTAAATTATAATTTTTAGGTCCATCTTAAAATCCATTTTGGTTCCTATAAAGAGTTATAAAGCTCAAGAACTTCACAAGCCCACAAATCAAATATTTCCTTTAAAGTAGTGAACATGTGCTTTAGTAATTGAATTTCAAAGTGTTGTTTTGCATTGAAATGTAAACAAGATTCACTTTTCCCTTTCTAATTAATTTCAAAGTCTTTCTTTAAATCAGTTTCACAAGCCATAGCGTTTAAACTCTTAAAAAACAATTCTAAAATCCCTGCTGTATGTTGCAAAAAGTTACAAAAAAAGCCCTTTCCAAAGTTGAAAAAATGTAATTTCCTTTCTTTTTAAACAGACCGAAGGGAAACTCACCCAGCTATGTGTAGACTTGTTGTTCCAAAGTTTTCCAATCTTAAAGAGGCAATAAAAACACTCCAAAGTGATCAAAACAATGAAGTTTGGTCAAACCTTGCATCCATGAAAGGTTGCATTTATGGCTCAAAGAACAATGAAACTTCAACACCCAGCTGATCATAAGTGGCTGCAAAATCATCAATTTCTGCCTTCTTTTCACAAAAATCTACTCTACTGTTATGGACTACTTATGGGCAATCTCCAGATCTTTGTTCCAGAGAGAATTTTGGCAGTTTGGCTTTCACATCCAGCTGCCTTTATGGCTATAATGCTCCCACAATCTGAGCAAAGTGGACTGAGGACTGGACCCTTTCCAGTCGGGTTTCAAGCTCAGTTAGGGGACAGAAACAGAATTGGTCCCACTTATCGATGATCTCTGGTGAGAGTGGGATGGGAGTAGATTATCTTTCCTTGCTCTCCTTTACCCCTCAAGGCCAGTCCCAATTCGTGTTGATAGGGAGAAGTCCAGCCCATGGCTGCTCCTTTGTGGTATGCCACAGAACTTGGTACTTTCTCTACTCCTTTTTATCAACTACATGATACCATTGGATAAGATCATTCACCATAAGGGGATGAGGTATCATCAGTATGCTGATGATGCTCAATTTTATATCTCCATCGTGGGTGACTCAAGTGCTGCTGTCAGTGCGGTCTTGCGGTACCTGGAGGCTCTGGGGATCTGGACAGGGGACAATAGGTTTTGGCTGAATAATAAAGTCAACTAAAACCAAGTGACTTTGGGTGAGTAGGCTTCGGGATCCAGCCATTTAACATAGCAATAGCAATAGCACGTAGACTTATATACCGCTTCACAGTGCTTTACAGCCCTCTCTAAGCGGTTCACAGAGTCAGCATATTTGCCCCCAACAATATGGGTCCTCATTTTACCGACCTTGGAAGGATGGAAGGCTGAGTCGACCTTGAGCCGGTGAGATTTGAACTGCCGAACTGCAGCTAAGCAGTCAGCTGAAGTAGCCTGCAGTGCTGCACTCTAACCACTGCGCCACCTCGGCTTTAGTCATCTTTAGTCAGGGGTGGGTTCCGAATCTTCTTACTGCCGGTTCGCTCAGGGACGTGCCGCGCAGGCGGGTCGCAGGTGCGTGCATGCGCAGTACAAAAAACCAGCTTCTGCGCATGCGCAAAAGCAAAAAACAAGATGGCGGCACCATAGGCGCCGCCAAGAGAACCGGCTCGGGGGCGTGGCAGGCCTGGGTCGCTGCCAGTTCTAGCGACCCAGTCTGCCACGTTACTAACGGTTCTATAGAGCCGGTCCGAACCGGTAGGAACCCACCTCTGTCTTTAGTTCTGGACAGGGTAGCACTGCTTCAAGACAGGCTTAGTGCACAACTTGGGGGTTCTCCTGGACTCTCGACTCCTGCCTGAAGAGCAGATGGCAGCCATTGTTAGGAGGGCCTTTGAGTACTTTCTTGGATCAGGAAACCTTGTACTCGGGCCCTGGCCATCTCTCACTTGGATTAGTGCAATGTGCTCTACATGGGACTACTCTTGAAAAGTATTTGGAAACAACTGCTGGCTCAGAATGTAGTTGCACAATTCTTGGGGGCCCTAGGATGGCCCTTATACCACCTTGGTTATGTGAGCTGCACTGGCTGCCAGTTTACTTCTGGGTCCAATTCAAGGTGTTACCTTTAAATCCCTTCATGGCATGGATCCAGATTATCTGAAAAACTCTCTCACCCCAATGAGATTGACCCGCACTAGGAGAAGAGGCTGGCTGTGAACCTTGTCAGCCAAGGAATTTTGACTGGTAGGGTCCAGGAGAAGAGTCTTCTCTGATGAAGCACCTGCCCATTGGAACATCATATGAAGATCAGATCTACTCCACCCTCTTGGCATTCCCTAAACACCTTAAAAGCTGGATCTGCGGATTGGCCTGGGTCCCAGATAGGGGTTTGCCATTCTGGAGGTGGTTACCAGATTAAACAGAAGCTCCTACTTCCATTTGATTGTATAACCCCTGTTAATTTAGCTACTTCTTCGTTAATTTTAATGTATTTATTATTCTCTTACTGTTTTATAATTTCGTTTATTGGATTGTAAACTACCTAGGATTGCATTATAGTGAGATGGGAGGTTTAATTTAATAAATAAATAAAGCAAAAAATGTGGAGTTTATCTTGCCTCACTGGAAGCATTTTTAATATTGCAGTTATAATCTTTAGTTAAAAAAAATTTCAACAGAAATCCCTTTGGTACTCATGTATTCAGAAGTATTAGCCAAAAAAGAAATCTAATTATCATGCTGAGCATCACTTCAGATTGTAATATGCATTTTTGTGACCCACTCATAGTTGGGATAAAAATATATGCAACGTTGGAGCAAGAATAAACCTGAAATAATGCAGCAGGGCAAATATAAAACCAAGGAACAGTCACCCTGTTTCACAACTTCTCATTTGTGACAATTTTGTTTAAGATGGGAAATTTTCAATTGCAGGCTTCTGTTCATGGCAGTTTGGTTCATTCAAATGAAAATAGTTCTTTTATTATTATAAACACACACAACCCTTCTCACATGCATATATTCACCCATTTTTTAATTTCACTCAGTACTGAAACATACTCACTCAATTTTAAAATGTCTTTTCATTTCTATGAGTCCAAAAACATGATTACACTTGCCCACAACTCAAGGGATTGTGCACATTACTTAACAATTAACACTTATATACCACTTCACAGTGCTTTACAGCTCTAAGCGGTTTACAGAGTCAGCCTATTGCCCCCAACAATCTGGGTGTTGTGGCTTGCCCAAGTCCCGCGCAGCTGCTCATGGATCCGGAAGACCAAGAACCGACTATGGGGTGGTAAGAGCAGTCTGTATCTCCGGCACCTGAATCCGAGACCGAGGAGGACGCAGGGCCAGAGGACGATACTCAACCAGGGCCTTCTGCACCTCCCCAGCAGGAGTTAAGTGACTCCAGTGAAGAGGAGGACTATCTAAGGTTGAATCACAACGGAAACTCTTGCTGGAAACAACGCATGTATTTTACCTGGCTGCTGTTTGAACTTTGGTGATATCAGTTGGACTAACTCCAGTCTGGGCTCTCGGCCAATTCCAGCAAGTGAGCAATTTAAGGACTTAATGATCTGTTTGTGTTTTTTTTGTATTTTAAATCCCGGCCAAAGTGTTCTGTGATTTGCAACAGGCACTTTGGGAGAAACCCTGAAATTAACTTATTACTAAGCATTTATTAGTGATAAAGCCTTCTTTATTTTGGACAACAGTGTGTGTGTGTCGTTTCCTGGGGGCTTGCCGCGCTGGGTCACAACACTGGGTCCTCATTTTACCGACCTCGGAAGGATGGAAGGCTGAGTCAACCTTGAGCTGGCGAAGATTGAACTCCTGGCAGTGAGCTGAATTAGCCTGCAATACTGCATTCTAACCACTGCGCCACCACGGCTCCTTATATTTAAAATATGAGCTATGGTAAAGATTGTCAGAACCTTATCCTGAAATAAGCATCTAAAATGCCTATAAATATATCTGTTCCTAAAATAATAGGTAGAATTCCGATATATTACATAACATATAATGTAACATAACAATATAACATATAATTGGGATTTTCAATTATTGGCCATTATTTTCAGTTCCTTTTCCTTTTAAGGAATCAACAAAGGAAAATGTAAGCATTGGAATATTACCGGTAGTTTGAATTACAGATCTTCACCTACAGAAGTACATCTGACCTATAATTGGCTTACCTTTTAATTTCAATTTTGAGAAAAATTAGTCAAATGAGATAGGGATTGTGAGGTCATTACAACTGATGTAAAAAAGTTAAGAAGTCCATGTTTTCTTTCCTTTCTTAGGAAAGGAAATGGAATGATAATACATGTAGAACAGAAAAATGCGGGCAGTAGAAATGATGCTTGAATAATTTCTCAATGTCAGTATCTCTCTATCTCTCTATAAAAAAATGACCAAAGCCCTTTGGAACCTAAATACTTCATTTCCCCTCTGTCCCACACCCTCACTAATGACTGCATGGTTTAGCCTCAGTTCCAGTCTGTCTTACACAACACATGGGGCCATGAAATCTACTGGCTCATCTTCCACTTGGGTACAGGTAGTCCTCATTTAGCGAGGTGACAAATGGTGATGAAAAAATAACTTTAAACCCTCATTTTTACAATCTTCTTAAGTTTGCAAAGCAAAGAAAAACTGAAGATCATAAACACAATGGCAATTTCACTCAGCGTCCATTTCACTTTATGACCTAATTGCTGGTCCCAATTGTGGTCACTGAATAAAGACTATTTGGAGTTTCCAAAAATCAGTGAAAAGGCAAACTAGGCTGAAGTATATCCTTGCGGGAGCCCAGCCCATGCTACTCTTAGTACCCTCAATCTGCAAGCCTACTACTTCCTGGTCAGGCAGACAAGTGTTGGCAGCCTCCGCCCCTAGACTCTCCTTGCTTTCTGCTTGGTGGGCAGCAATGTGTCCTGAATTGGCATGGAACAAACCAGATAAGCAGATAAGTGGTCAGATTAGTGCCTACCCATTATCAGAAAGGAGAATGACAGCCCATAGTCCAAAATAATCAGGGAACACAGTCTTTGGTTTGATCTTTAATTTATACCAGCCACTCCATCTTCCAGGAACTGAAGCCACATGACCACACAATGGTGGTGATTAATCCAATGGCTCCAGTCCCAGCAAACAGGCCAAGCACCAACTGGTGCTCTTGTGTCTTGTAGAAATCCAAAGAATCATGATGAGAATAGATAGCAAGGGCTACAAAGAAAAGATTGAAATTTTACTGTCTGCTCTGAATTTGAGCTCATTGTGTGGGGGTACCTTTTACCTTTCATACATCCAGAATTCTCCCGCACCCCTGGAATCCCTCTCATTCTATAATATCCCAGATCACACTTCACCTCCAACAATCACCCAAACAGTTTTAACAGAAGCAGCAACATAAATTATTTTAAACTCCATAGCCCCACCATAAACTCCATCACTCATTTCTTGTTCAAGGAACACACACAAAAGCAAACACTGGGGCCCTACAAATTGACCCAGTCAGTGACTGCATTAAAAAAGGCCTTGTCCAGTGCCATCTTTAAAATGTTTGGCCTTTTAAATGTGCAATAGTGGATCCCAGGATCCATATGCCTATAGGATTTAATAAAAAGGGTGGGGGGAGAGGGCAGGAAGTAGTTGAATCTTCATGCTGGATTACAAGCAATTCTTGGAACTTTGCAGAAAATTGCCATGTAGATTAATCATGGTTCCTCAGTAAATTCAGGTCTAAAACACAATCATGTGCATAGATGTAGAAGTTTGAATCCTGGTCTGAGTATCAATAGTGCAGATCTCCCAAATCTAAAATCCAACACTGCCTAGTAAGTTTCACTGATTGCCCATCACATGCATCAGTGCTTCGGCTACTGTGAAAAAGGGAACAAGCAGATTCTTTATGGGGGTTTGGCTCATAATCCTTTAGCTAATTTACAACCATTTCACTAGAAAAGAATAAGCTTATGCAAATGAATAGAATGAAGGCTATCCGGCTTGGCACTGTGAAGAATTACATCATCAACCCAAGCCTTACAAAGAAATCAACTATATTGTTGAGACCACTATAATTTTATTGTACCTGCTGATCTTAAAATTTTACAAATGCTCAAATCATGACTACTCCCAAAGCTCAAAGGTAGTGCAGGTTTTGGGGCAAGAGAGAAAGGTTTTAGGTTCACTGCTTTGCTGTGAATGTTGTTTAAACAGCATGCTGAAATTCCCATGACCCTGCTTTCAAACACAAAATTAGCATAATTTATTAACAGTTACTGCATTTTTTTGTTATAAATAAGAACAAGTAAGAACAACAAGTTTCTTTCTTTCTCCCTGGGTATGCTTTGCCTTTTGCAATGCAATTAACACGGTCATTTTTGCATAATTATTTTTTGTTTTGTTCTGATTCCCCCCCCCCTTATTGCTTGCTTTGCTACTACCGGTAGTGTATTGCTAATTGCATTTCAGTGCAAAGCTGTATAGCTACTGCTCTTCTTATGCCATGCACATTAGAAAAAAATCTCTTTTGTTTTATACAGAGTTTGCACTGGGTACTTTGTATTATTATGTAACTTATAATAAATCCTTATTTCTTCAGCTTCATCACACTGGAAAATCCTTTACCACTAGTTCCATGCCTCCCATGACTTCTTGAGAAATACCACCCAGTGGTAAATATTATAAGCATATTATTCTGCAATGTTCAACTGTTGGGTGAAACCTTCCACCTCAGATGACCTCTGATTCTCATGTCTGTGAATCTGAAGGCATAAATCAACAAGCCCTTCATCTTTTCATTCAGTTGCTTGTACTTAGCACTAAATAAATAAAGCAATTCTGAAAAAGATGTGCCTGTTACGGTATGGGAGGGTATGTTTATATTGTGGATATATACATTACAGAGTGGTCTTTACAATTCATGTTCTTCCATTCACTTACATATTAGTATTTGTAGTTTTGTTACAGTACTTTATAGCAATGCAGCCAATCAATACACAGATTTCATTTTGGCTTTGGTTGCTACTACACTATTTTGCATTGGGTTTCCCAACCTGGGTTTTTAGAAAAAGAATGGAATTTTAATCTTTTGCAATATAATTTCCAAAGATTCAATTACAGCCTGGGGCTGTTATCTTTGATTCTTCCCCAAAGTAGAATAGGAATAGGAGTCATGGCCACAAGAAAGATACTTCAGAACAGCTGGCAGCATTTTGAAAGGGTTTCCACAGATTGATGCCAACCTCTTCCTGATGTCAACCCAAATTGTTACATGCTTTTTATTGTCCAGAGTATACTGCAGACAATATTTTTCCTATTAAAGGAAAAAAATCATGAAGGCAATGTCTTCTCTAGTGAGGATCTTAGTGGCTTACCAAGCAATCAACGTATGGGGTAAGCGTGAGGCATTCAAGCCATCTGATCCAGGTATCTAAAACTCTCTGCTTTGGCCCTTGGGCTGGCCTAATTGTCTTCTATTGAAAAGCTGCATACTTCTGCTAAAAATGAATAGAACCTGAGCCTGTTAAAGCATTGATGTGAGTACATAAGAACTGAAAGGGCACAAGAGAACTGGGTTGACCTCACAAGTCCTGCAAGATCTTTCCACATGTATGCCCAATTTCTTTGGTTTAGCACAGTGGTTCTCAACCTTTCTAATGGCGCGACCCCCCCGCCGCGACCCCCCCGGTGGCATCAGGGGCGAAATGCTCCCGGTTCGGGCTTGCCTGCGGGTCGCCGGACAGCTTATAGCGTCGGAAGCGGGAGACTTCGCCCGGATGCTGCCATTTGGGTTCTTTTACACTCTGCGCATGCGCAAAGCATTCTGCGCATGCGCAGAGGGTAGAAGAACCCAAATGGCGGTGTCCGGGCTACCAGCTGTCCGGCGACCCGCAGGCACGGCCGAACCGGGACCTTTTCACCCCTGCAGTGACGGTGGCACCAAGATGGCGGGCTAACGCGCGCGGCAACCCCTGTGAAATGGTCGTTCGACCCCCCAAGGGGTCGCGACCCACAGGTTGAGAACCGCTGGTTTAGCAGAAGATGCCTTAGAATGGCTAGAAGCCCTATGAAGAGAAGACCTACCGGTCAAAATCTATGACTCCAAACTTCTTTCACAGCCAGCCTGTATTATTATTATTTCAATTCTTCTCTATGATGAAGATCTACTGTATCTTTATGTAGCCTCATTTTTACAAGACAGACGTGTTTTTAGCACCTATAGCTTAGATCTTCTGGTCAATAGCAAAAAGCACTGCATGTTTTCTTGGATGTGTGTGTTTGTGAAAGTCAGAGTGAGAAAAACAATGCATATATTTGTATGTATTAGTTTATGTAAATATGGATATAGAGTGTCATGCTAGTGACATAACACATCTGAATAGTTCCGTTGCTGAAGCAGAACACAACAATTAAATTAATAATAAGATATCTGAGTTTATAGCACATTCTATCAGGATTATAAATAAAAAGGCTAAGACAAGACAGTTCAAGGTGAATCCATGTACAGAAAGAAATTCAGACCTTGCTTTCACAAACAGAAAATAAGACCACAAATGTGTCTTTGGGCAGACTTCATTGTCTATGTTAAGTTCCTCATCCTTCTCTCTTTTAAATTAAAGAAGCCCAGCTCCTTTAGACTTGTTACATGTGAAATTCTCCAGACGTCTGAACAATTTTGTTGCTGTCATCTGAATGATTTCCAATTTCCATGTGTCTTTTATGAAATAGGGCAACATAATGTAGCATTCTAGCAAAGAACACAACTCACCAGTGCTGTGCAAAAGAGGAAAATCTATAATTGTCTTACAGTGGACCTTTCTGTGTGACTGCATATAAAATACTGTAGCACACGGGTGTGAAACGTGCGGTGTCATGTTGCCGTCACGTGACATTTTTTCCCTTCGCGGAGCTGGGGTGGGCATGGCCTGTGTATGACGCATCCGGCCCGTGGGCTGCCAGTTTGACACCCCTGCTGTAGCATTTGTAAAACATTATACTGCTGATCAAAAATTATCTGATTAACTAGGATCTACAGGTTGACCTCCTACCTAATAAAAGTGTAGAAAATATTTCTTACATATCAGGATTTGTTCTAACTAGATGCAAAAATTCACATTTATGTCGAGCAGACTACATTTGAATATAGTAACCATTAGAGTCCACTAACTGAAATCAATGAGACATAAACATTTGCTCTAGCTAATTGAAGCTCAATTTATTTAAGTGGGCCTGCTCTAAATATACTAATTCTGGACTGAACTCAATACCTCAAAGAATTGTTTCGAAGAATCTAATCTGGTGAGAAAATATAAATCCAAGATCTTGGATTGTCAAATATCTGCAATCATTTCTAATCTGGAAGTACTATGCATCAGAATTGTGTACTTTAACTCCTTTCCTCAAATCATTAATGAATGTATTAAACAACACTAGGTGAACAGTTATGTTTTCAAATGCATTCACTTTGTCACAGGGATGAAGAACATGTCCTCATACTCCTTCAGGCATCTATAATTGGAAACTGCCTTCTGCATTATTGAATTTCTAATATCTGCACAAGCAAGGAAGCAATTACAATTAGAGGACACCTCTAGATTGCTGGACAGGTAGGGTAAAAATAGGTCAGCCAAATATGCTCCACATTGACAACAGCTGTTCTCCCATTAATATGAAGGATGAAACTCTATCTAGGCTAAGGTATGCCTAAAATGAGTTTGCCTAATAGGTTTTTAAAGTATAAGAAAACATATTCGGAGTAAGTATATTTGGGAGGTAGTTTTAGCTGGGACAAAGGTTTCACAATGTGCTCACAAGTGTTCCCTCCTCCACTCCTTCCAGTGCAAGAAAAACAGACCACTGAAGATTGCCAATAGAAAGAAAGCAGATCTACTCCCCATTCCACATATTTGAGTAATAGGAGTAACTACGGTCTATGGCAGTCTATGCAGGTGCCCGAGTCCATCTGGTGTCTATTCATAAATATCCTGCTTTCCTGATTTGCCCCACATGGCTGATATAAATATACTATTCAGAAGTGAAAGGAAGTGGTCTAGATCAGTGGTTTACCCACTGCCTGTTCTGTAGTATCTTCTTTCACTGTGTGTACCACAGATGTACAGGTACTCCTTTACTTAGAACTAGCTGCTTAGTGACCATTTGAAATTACAAAGGACCTCCCCCTCAAAGCTATAAAGACCCAGTTTCAAAGAAACCCCTCAAACACTATAAAAAACCCAATTTAAGCGGCACCTCCTGCTGTCATCTGATTGTATTGTGGGAGCTTGGCAACCGGCCTGCATTTTCGGCCATTTGCAGAGCCCCATGGTCCTGCGACTGCAATTTACAATGGTTTTTTTTTTTTTTAACCAGAAACCAGTGTTTACTTCCTGTTTCCAACAAAAAATGCCCACTGGGTACAATCAGTTCGCTTAATGACCAGGGTGTTTGCTTAACAATTGAGACATTCACTTAATGACTGCCACAAAATAGGCAATAAAGTCAGAATTGGTCACATGGTGACCCATATAATTGCCAGCGTCACGACTAATTCCAGGCTCAATTACCATCATAAGTTGAGGATTACTTGTATATGCAGTCACACAAGGGAAGCCAGAAGCATCTTTAAATTAATGTAGCTAAGTGGTAGCTGCAACACTGGATCCATCTTCATAAGAAAAGGATCAAGCTAATTCAGAAACATTTCCTGGACACCGTGGACAGGGTAGTCTCAGGAGGGACAAAAGAACTCTAATTAAATGCCATTCCTTTACCCTTATGAAGTAATTGTCTATTTGTTAATTCCTCTTTCCTAGTCTAACAATCCCAAATGGTGGCTGTCCTGTCCTGTTCACATAAAAAAAAAAACTATAAACAGAAAAAAGAGGTACAATTATCTCAATCTGATTTCACCCACTTACTCATTTTTTCCAGACTTAAGTTTCTTCACTCAATATTTCCAGATGAGATTGCAATTTAAAAAACTATAAGCAATTGAACTTGGAATACAAATTTCAGAGAATTGTTAGCTACTGATGTATTATACTGCTAAATTAAGGACAAGATTTCAGAGTACCTGTAAATGTCCTTCCAGCTTAGTTGTCTTGTACAATTGTCCAAAGTCTAATCAGTATTCTTGAAAAACATTTACATTGTTGGGTGGTTGGATGGACGAATAGATGGATGGATACATGGGTGGGTGGCTGGTTGGTGGGCTGTGTGTGTGTGTGTGTGTGTGTGTGTGTGTGTGTGTGTGTGTATGTATGTGTATGAGTGTGTATGAGTGTGTAGGGGGGTCTGCCTATCTGCCCAACAGAATGACAGTTATATACACATTTTTTTTAATGAAGTTGTATGCTGAATGTTTGCTCATTGTTTATATTTGTATCCTCTTTCTGTAATGTTATGACATAGTGAGATAGGATGAAACAGCAGTGTAATATATTCCTCTTTCACCTTATTCAATATCCAAAAAGCTAAAAATTACTTGCAATTTTGTCATCTCGTAAGCTTTTGTAAATCTCACTCTGATTCATCAGATAAGAAATATCAAAGAAGTGAGATATAGTGAAATCTCACCTATTGGTGGTGCCCATTAAGAAAATTTAGGTTTGTCACAGGCATTCTTGCATTGACAAATGTGTTAATACACAGATAGCGATAAGAAAACTGGGTCACTGGTACAGGTAGTCCTCGTCTTAGGACCACAATTGAGACCAGAATTTCTATTGTTAAGCAAGGTGGTGGTTAAGTGAGTCAAGCCCAATTTTGCAACCTTTTTTTTTGCCAACGTTAATTGTATCACTGAGTTGTTAAGTGAATCATGTAGTCATTAAGCGAATCCAGCTTCCCCCATTGACTTTGCTTGCCAAAAGCCAGCTGGGAAGGTCACAAATGGCAATTCCGTGATCCTGGGATATCGCAACTGTTGTAAAAACATGCCAGTTGCCAAGCACCTGAATTCTGATCACATGACCATGGAGATGCTGTGTCAGTTGTAAGTGTGAGGGCCGGTTGTAAGCAACCTTTTTCAGTGCCATTGTTAACTTTGAATGATCACTAAAAGAATGGTTGTGAATTGAGGACTACCTTTAATCTGAGTCTTACTGCACTACAATCCACTGGTTGCTAACGTTCTTAATCAGTGGAAAACAAACTTTCCTTCCCAATATTTAACAATGCTACTCCAAGTTTTCTCTTCCTGAGAGATTAGTGGTGAGTAATAGAGAGACAGCCTTTTCAATTTTGAGATTCTAGAACACTGATGGTGAACCTATGGCATGCGTGCCACAGGTGGCACGCGGAGCCATATCTGAGGGCACGCAAGGCGTTGCCCTATGTCAGCTCCAGCGTGCATGTGCGTGCTGGCCAGCTGATTTTCGGCCTTCTTTTCGGCCGTTTTCGCTCTCACCAGGCTTCAGGAAATCCTCCTGAAGCCTGGGGATGGCGAAAACGGCCCAACCAGAAGTTCACTTGTGTGCTCACCCCCAGCCTCTTTTTCGCTGTCAGCGGTCTTCAGGAACTTCTTCGGCTTTGGACAGTTGCAGCCAGGCATCCCACACCTTGGTCCATTTCTTCTGCAGCCGGCAAGGCTTTTCTGAAGGCCTCTGCAGCCGATAACAGAGCTCCAGATCGATTTGGAGCTCTGTTATTGGCTAGAGAGGCCTTCAGGGAAGGCTTTTAGGAAAGGCCTCTGCAGCTGATAACAGAGCTCCAGATCAATCCGGAGCTCTGTTATCGGCTACAGAGGTCTTCAGGAAAACCTTGCTGGCTGCAAAAGCCGAGGTGTGTGAGGCCTGGTTGCAACTATCTGAAGGTAAATAGTAGGGTAGCTCCACTTCCATTTCGTTTCCGAACTTCCGATTGGCCCGTTGGGCCATTTTTCGCCATCCCCAGGCTTCAGGAGGCTTTCCTGAATCATGGGGAGAGCGAAAACCAGCACCCGAGCCAAAAAAGGTTCGCCATCACTGCTCTAGAAAGAGTGCAGAGAAGAGCAACCAAGATGATTAGGGGACTGGAGGCTAAAACATACGTTGAACAGTTGCAGGAACTGGGCACGGCTAGTCTAGTGAAGAGAAGGACCAGGGGAGACATGATAGCAGAGTTCCAATACTTGAGGGGCTGCCACAGAGACGAAGGGGTCAAGCTATTTTCCAAGTCACCTGAAGGCCAGACAAGGAATAATGGATTGAAAATGATCAAGGAGAGATTCAACCTAGAAATAAGGAGAAATTTTCTGACAGTGAGAACAATCAACCAATGGAACAGCTTGCCTTCAGAAGTTGTGGAAGCTTCATCACTGGAAGCTTTCAAGAAGAGACTGGACTGCCATCTGTCAGAGGTGTTGTAGGGTCTCCAGCTTGGGTGGGGGGGTTGGACTGGATGACCTACAAGGTCCCTTCCAACTCTGTTAATCTGTTAATCTGTTAAATTTCAAAGCAAAGCACTTGCAGATGAGGTGCAGGGTCTCTGGCAAGAGGTTTCTTCCTGAGATTGAGGCACAGTGACAGAAAAAATAAGCTAATTTTCCAACTTTTCTTAATGTGCATTTTTAACTTCCTAATTTTCCACAGTCAAGTAGTATTTGGAGCAAGCTGTTTGGGGGGTGGGGGGAGGAGGCAAAGGCAGAGTTTTCTCCATGTGTGATAGCACTCACTATCTTTCATTTCTAAAAAGTCAGAGTTAGATTTAGCCAACCCAGATTATCTGGAAAGAGGATATGAATTCCAAAATGAGATGATTTTAATGGTTTAAGCAGAGTGTGCAAATACTGCACAGATGGTTTGGCCGCATATTACATCAGATAAATCTTGTAGGTAATTTGCAGTTGGGCAGCAACATTTCTCAGTCTACAAATGAATTAATTTGCTGCCACTGTTGTAAGAAAAAAAAAGTATGCCATTTGTGTTTGATTTCTTGATTTTATTTCTGCACACACCTGGAGCTTAGTGACAGTACCCAGAAAAAAACCTTAAATATATGACAGAAAGACGATTTTTAAATTATCGATGCCTCTAATTTAAATTTTGTTGTATGATGCCATGATACTAAACTGCAGGAATTCAGTGAAGCTGAAACAGGTTCATAATATGGGATTCAGACAAGTGATAAAGAGCTTGTCTAAAGCTGATTAAATACCTGTATCACCCCTGTTTATATCTAATCATGAAATACCTTAAGCAAGCATATTTTGCAGATAAGTGAGATTGAAAGAAATAATCAGGTATATACTAGCTCCAGTTCAGGAAAGTGAGAAATCTGCCCTTTGAGTTTCAAGGTGACAGAGAATGGTTGGTTATATAATCAAGAAAAGATGCATTCATTATCCAAGCAATATCGAATATTGCAGTATTGAATGCTCCTATTCAGGATATTCCATTCCTTATCCCCTTCCGCCTGTTCCCACAAATACTTAAACAATACACCTCTTGAACTCTGAACACCTTCAATTCTTGTTGGGCTACTTGGGAGAAGGGAGATTCTTCAACTATATCACAAGGGTTTTCCACTTCAGACTTCATTAATTCTTCAGAAGTGATGCATTTTGGCTGGCACCCAAACTCAAAGAATAGTTATTGTTTTCAACAAGAGGCATATCTCTTCTCCACATTTAAAACAACGAGTACATTCCAGATCCCTTTTCAAATCATTGGCTTGTATAAGAACTTGAGCCATAAGAAAACAGAAGGGGAAAAATGCTCTGACTTGAATATTATATTAACTCTAATTTTCTGCCTTCAAGGACTATAAAATATAGCTAATCGTTTTATAATTTCCATGCACTTAGAAAAAGTCTAAGATAAAATGTCACCTATTTTCCTACGCAATCACAAGCGTAGTCAGTTAGAGTAACTGTAGTGAACTTACCAAGAAAACAGTCTAAAACATTTATACGATTGCCTTTATTTGTTAACTGGCAAAAAGCACAACCAAAAGCACAATGAATTAATTTCAAGGATGGTATCAGCTGCCAGAATAAGCAATACGACCATTGGAAACTAATTGCAGACCTCCTGACAAGAGACTGGGAAAACCAACAAAACAAATATGATATTATGTTCAAAGTGCACGCATAGGCCATCTGCTCTGCTGAGAAGAATAGACAAGAATTCAAAACATGCCTCATAATATCTGCATCTTGAAAGAGCATCTTATAGCATACTATATTCTTTGCATTTTGCTAATTTGCTGAGAACAAAAAACCCTGAACTTTCTTGCATGTTACAACAAAACGAGTAAATGTGCTATTTTTTCTACACATCTATCAATGTATTGCACCCTCTGCTGGTCAAAGATATTCCCAAACAAAATGATAGCCATTTATCAATCCACAGGTTAACAATGTCCTTGATGGATGGTATTTCAAATATATATATCTGTGCTTTTCCATACCATGAAATATTTGTACATCTACCTGATATCAGTCTCATACTTATTAATTATGAACTTATTTGTGCTCAAGTTCTCTTACCTTGGGCTTTTCATCCAGTATTTGCTGACGAATCTCTTTGTGTTTCTCTACGAGTTTCTCCTGCCTTTTGGTCTGGGCATCTTCTAGCTGTAATTGAAAAACAAAGTCCACTATAATTCACATGGCTATCTGAATTCCTCAGTTTCACACTCAAGAACGCAATAGCAATAGCACTTAAGACTTATATACCGCTTCATAGTGCTTTACAGCCCTCTCTAAGCAGTTTACAGAGTCCGCATATTGCCCCCAACAATCTGGGTCCTCATTTTACCAACCTCGGAAGGATGGAAGGCTGAGTCAACCTTGAGCTGGTGAAACTGCTGGCAGCCGGCAGTCAGCAGAAGTAGCCTGCAATACTGCATTCTAACTACTGCACCACCGTGGCTCTTCAATATCATAATTATCTTGGGTAACAAAGTTTTAGAGAACATTTTGACATAAAATAATGTCATTATTATTAAAATAGTCAACTTCTTTCATGTAAGACTTCAAGGAATGTCAGTAGATTTGTTTCAAGTTTAAAGTTATATTAGCTGGAAATCTGCAGCTGAAAATGGAAGATACATTCTTAATATATGGTGATTAACTGCAGCATTTAATTAGGCCAAGTAGCCAGCATTAACTACAGGGCACACTGTCCTTTTTAAAATCTAAACATATTTATGTTCCTGCAAATCTCTTGGACTATGTTGATAATTTTTAATACCAACTTCTGTGACATTAGGTGAAGTGCCATATGCTCTGAAGAGAGTGAATGGCTTAATTGGTCTCACTGCTAACTTGTTTTAGAAAAACAGCATTTTTTTTTTCAATAGACAACATGCAAATCACAGAGCTGTGAAGAGATGAGGAAAGGAAGGAAGGAAGGAGACAGATACTAGAAACTGATGAGCATGCTCATTTTATTTTTAATTCTATTCAATCATGTCTGATTCTCAGAGACTGCCTTGACAAGTCCCTGCAGTTTTCTTGGAAACGTTTTACTGAAATGATTTGCCAAATAGGGCTGAGAGAAAGTGATTGGCTCAAAGTCACCCAACCGGCTTTGTGCCTCAGGCAGGACTAGAACTCACAAATCTCCGAGTTTCCAGCCTGATGATGCTTAACCACTACACCAAAATAAAGCTTGCTCATAAAGAACCCTTTTTTCATGCATGTTACTGGGAAGCATTTACTTTTATAAACGCTCTATTTGATTTGTCATGAAATCTTACTGCAACTAAGTGATTTTTTACCTATTTCTGAACAGCACTTTGGGGGCACAACTTTGTCATACAAGAACAGAACCTGGATTTCAAAGATATTATTTGGTGTTCATCTGAAGTATGCATGCATAAAGGAGAATATTTGTAGCTCAGGGTTGAAATGAGGGGTACTTGGTGCTCTCTGAGTTTTCTTGTTTTCTTGCTGACGTTTCATTACCCTAACTAGGTAACATCATCAGTGCACTGTGAAACATCGGTAAGAAAACAAGCAAACTCAGAGGGCACAAAGGACCCCTCATGCATGTATGTATGTATTGAACAAATATATATGGCCACTCATCTAGCAAAAGTACTCAAGTTTTTTTCTGACAGAAAAAAACCCCAAAACAAAATCACATTCCATAGCAAAACAAGTAGCAATTGAAGTTCCACATCTGAAACACAAATGTTCAACTTCACCGTATTCCTTCTTATTTCAGTTGTGGTGCTGTGACATTTGCAGCCAGGTAAGATCTGATCTGCCTCCGGAAAATCAAGGAAAAATGGTAAACTAAATTTATAAAATTTTAGCACTATCTGGACATTGGGACTAGAAATTGTCTCTGCACAAAAAATAAGCACTGCTGTTATGTTGGGGTTTTGCTATTTCAAGATAATTACAATGTGCAAATCAGCCTAAATATTGAAATGGATAATGTAATATTTATGCCAAGGTGAATACATGTTTTAGGCAGTAGACTTACTCTTTTAATGTACTGTACCACCTCTTGAATATATGAACGAATCATTTCTGTCTTCTCCCTGAGAGGAAAATTAAAAATGATTAATCCCATTTATTTTTAAAATCAGTTATTACTGGTTTTCTGCCACAAATAATTTGTTTATAAAATAACTGGTAAACTTCACTAAGAGAAAATCAGAGCCAAATTTTACATATATTGCCCAGTGTATTCTTCATTAGATTTCAAAATGGTTTAATCCTTTATTTCAAAGGAATTGTGTGCTCTCTGTCATGTGCTATTATGAGTGCCATTATGATTGATTTTAAACTGCTTGGAGGATGATTCAAACAAAAGATAAGGAAAAGTAATCACTAGTTACTGTGGGAATCTATGCTACTGTTCTGCCTGCTTTTTAATATAATATGTGGAGCAGGGGTGGGTTCTAACTTACCTCGCCGCCAGTTCACTTCCTCCCACGCCGTGTGGCCGCACCACACGCGCATGCATGCGCAGTGCCAAAAATTCGCAAAAAATTCCCCCCAAAAAAGCCAAAAACAAGATGGCGGCGCATGCGCAGTGCCAGGGACTCGGCTTCTGTGCATACGCAGAAGGGGAAAAAAAGCAAAAAATCCAAAAAAAAAAAAATAAAATAAAAAAAAATAATAATCAAAAAAAAAGATGGCGGTGTCCACGGACTGGCACTGACAGAACCGGATCCGTGACGTCACCAGCGGTTTGCTACCGGTTCTATAGAACTGGTGCGAACCGGGAGGAACCCACCTCTGATGTGGAGAGTCATAGTCAAACATACATTTAAAAAAAAATTAGAATTTTCTTCTATTGGTGTTTCAGGTCTTCGGGATACAAATTAAACTAAGAATTGAAGACTGCACTTACTCATCCATTTGATTTCTGTCCTTGGACTTTGCTTCAGTGATCTTCTCTTGCCTTTTCTTGTCCATCTTTTTCTTCAGCTCTTTCTTTTCTCTTCAAGAAATCCACATTTGTTTTTATGAAAGAAGAAAACAGAACAAAAGTTACGCTATGCACATTCACCCAGAAGTGACTCCCTGCTTTCCATTGAGGACCTGTATACTGCACGAGTCAAAAAGAGGGCCGTGAAAATATTTACTGACCCCTCGCATCCTGGACATAAATTGTTTCAACTCCTACCCTCAAAACGACACTATAGAGCACTGCACACCAAGACAACTAGACACAAGAACAGTTTTCCCCCGAACGCCATCACTCTGCTAAACCAATAATCCCCTCAACACTGTCAAACTATTCACTAAGGCTGCATTACTATTACTATCAGTCTTCTCATTGTTCCTATCACCCATCTCCTCCCACTTATGACTGCAGGACTGTAACTTGTTGCTTGTATCCTTACGATTTATATTGATACTGATTGTTTCCTGATTGCTTATTTGTACCCTATGACAATCAGTAAGTGTTGTACCTCATGATTCTTGACGAATGTATCTTGTCTTTTTATGTACACTGAGAGCATATGCACCAAAGACAAATTCCTTGTGTGTCCAATCACGCTTGGCCAATTAAGAATTCTATTCTATTCTATTCTGTCTTGACTGGGGAGTTACTCTACTGTAAGTACATCTAGAATGGTAGTCAAAAGAATTGGTAAGTAGTCTTTACCTTTCAGAAATATCTTTCAACTTCTTTAGTTGGTTGCTTTGGCATTCTTCTGCTACATCTGTCAGCTTTTGTATAAGCTTAGGAGGGGGAAAAAACAGATATGCCATAAATTGTACCAGCCACATTCAGTCGGTAAGTATTGCACAGATAGTCTTCAGGTTTTGACTCTAATGGAGCCTGCCCATTAGCGTAGAAGATCAAAATAATGTTAAATGAACTGCCTCAAGTAACGACCAGCCATCTTTGTTCTCCCCAACGCATTCATTAAATGAGTGGACGGATCTTTAAGTGGAAGTGGGGGGAGATCCTGGGAGGCCTGATGCAAGCACCAGCCCACCTGCCTCAGGTCTCCCCTACCCTCAGATAGGTGTGTGTGTGTGTGTGTGTGTGTGTGTGTGTGTGTGTGTGTGTGTGTGTACCCCAGATACCCCCAGATGGGCCGCAGCACAGCTGACTGTCTTGCCAACCAGAAACAATAGGGGAGGAAAACCCTGGGATCACCTGTCTTTCCTAGTTCTGCCTTTGCTCTTCCTCCTGCCAAGGTGCTCTGCCTTTCTGGGGCAAAACAAGAACTAGTCCGCTAGCCTTTTGGAGCGTTCTCCACTAATCAGGTGTTTGCCCATCAGCTGTCCATAGGGAGGCTGCAAAGTTCTCCTGCCTCTCTAGGCTTTGAGAAGAGGGCCTTTGCACAAAAGGTAACTTCAGGAGGAGCTTCCCAAAACCCTTTCCCTTCCTTAATGCCCCCTCCCTTCCCTCCGAAAGCCACATTTCTTCAATAACAAAAACAAAGAAGCTGGTAGGGATGGACTCATTGATCTTTCTTCCCGCCTCCTCCCGCCCCAGTTAGATGCTAAAACTAAACTGTCCCTCTGCTTTCCAACCAATATCTTTTTGGAAACCATAACTTGACTCCAGGCTGAAGAGAAGAGGAACTAAGCGAGCAAGGAGAAAAAAAGTTTTCTGTAGCTTTTTACTGTAGAGGGCAGTCTACAGTCCAGCCTTTAAGTCCTAGCTGGGCTCTATAGGCAGCCAGCAGGAGAGCTAAAGTTTGCAAAGACCGAGCGTCCTCCATTTTTTTGGCACAACTTTTAGAGATAACTTTTTTTAAAACTTCATTTTGTCTCCTTGCTCATTTGGTTCCTCTACTCTTTAGCCTGGAGTAAGCCCAAAGCCTTACTCCAGGGCCAGGAGAGCTTTGCAGCATCCCTATGGCCAGCTGATGGGCAGACAAGCTAATTAAGCAGAGAAAGCTCTGCAAGCAGCCGCCATTTTAACAAGGAATTGTCGGGGTGCTGAAAATGGCGGCTGCTTCCAGGAGTCATGGGGAGCAGGCCTAAGTGCTGCAGGGGGTGGTGGGGAAGACAGGCAAGGGAGGCTACTGCAGCATCCCTCTGGTCTGTCGTAAGTGCGAATGCTGCATCTGTCATAACTTTGAAATAGGTTATTTGTTTTTTTGGGGGTGTTGGTTGTTTTGAATGGTCGTTAAATGGCCTGTCGTTTCTCGAGGACTACCTGTATAATGAGACTTTAGGGTTCTACCTGCTCCACCCTCGGGATGGATGCTTAGTCAGACAGCAACTGCTAGGCAAAAATTTCAGGAAGGACTAGGATAGACTCCCATCTTGAGTACTAGAAAGCTACCACTAGTTGGCATGGATAATATTGACTTAAATAGGCCAGTAGCCTATATCATATCAGTGGAGCAACATACATGCATACATGATTACTCCTTGAATAATCATCCTTCTTCCTATTAGCACAGTCAGGGGACATTTCCCACCTGGGCCAAGCTGGAGAGGATAATTAGGCAAAATAATCAACCCAATCAGACAAGGCAAAGAATAAGCACCACTACCACTTACCTCAGGATTATAGAAAGAATCAGAAAACAAAATAGCCAGAATTAGGCCTGGATATTGCTACATCCATTACCTGGATCAACACGTTTTACTGTCCAATGGTAAGGACACTTCTACATATATAATAAATGGAAATAATTTGCCCCAAACATGAAAAGATTTCATTTGAATCTAAAATCTGCCTTTAACCAGAACAGGACTTTGAATCTATATCAGAGGTCTTCAAACTTGGCAACTTTAAGACTTGTGGACTTCAACTCCCAGAATTCTCCAGCCAGCATAGCTGGCTGGAGAATTCTGGGAGTTGAAGTCCACAAGTCTTAAAGTTGCCAAGTTTGGGGACTCCTGATCTAAACAGACTTGTATGGTTTAGATCTGGGACACTGCTGTCAAGAACTGATAATGCTTAATGCAAGGACAGATAAATTTTTGCTCCCTGTTACTTTCCAATCTCATCTGAAAGAGAGGGATAACCTAAGACAATCCATCAGGCCTATGTGGACTGTACTTATGAACCTCTGTATCTGATCTTGTTATTTTAAGGCTTCCTGCAGATAGATACCTTGTGATCACCCATTTCTGTCTACTAGTTTCCAATGCATTACAAATATCAGATTATTCTTAATTGTGATCATTCTAAAATAACTTTAGTATGACAGAATAGTGAATGAGGAACAAATTCCATTATGTTTCATATAAGAAGCCATCTGCTCATCAGAAAGCACAATCAAGCAAATTGTTACAGTATTTAAAAATTCAAGTTCTGAAAACTTGATTTGAAAACATACCACTGGACCAAATATATGGAATTAAAAGTAAATATATACAAATTAATCAGCAATAAGTTCTAATTAATACTTTTGTGCCTTCGAGGCAGCCATGACTCCTGATGATAGACAAGCCCATGTAGTTTGCTTTACAAAACTTTCAAAAGTTGTTTGCCACTGTCTTCTTCCAGCTGGCAGTTCTTCAATCCATAGAAGTTGAATAAAAATAGAGATATAAATTGCTATGCTAAGTTAGGAGTCACAAGAATGTTGTCTTCAACTGGAGCAAAGACGCTACTATACTACTGCAGGACTATTTTATCCCAGAGCATCAATTAAAAATATTTTGCCTAATCTTAGCAAACTAAGTCTTGAACTGTGATGGCATAGAAATGAGATTCAATATATTAAATAAATGACTTGTTTTCATGAAAAAACATGAACATTGTGATACTTTAAAACCTAAGAACATCCTATCTGAAAGAATTTTGGAGATTTGACACAGGACACGGTGGCTATTACATACATTTTCCCAATGTTATGTATTCGTGTGAAATCGAGAAATACTGATTTGAAATATTACACGTTGGAGAAAGTAAATGGGAACTTTCAGCAATTACAGCATGTTAACCAATCATGAGGATTGACCAAAGCCTATCAGAGTTAGGCATCATGCAAAGCACTGTTCTGTGATGATCAACTGCCTCTGATCCCTCAATCAGGAACGAAAGCCTCAAAGAGCATGTTTCTCCCATCACTTTTCCTGTTACTGAACAGATGCCTGGGTGGGTCACTGAAACTTTTCCACTGATCCCAAGCCGGCCCTAATGCCTTTCCTGGGAACATTCATGTGAAATTGAGAAATATTTTTCAATAGTTTTTCAATAATAGGTTTTTAAGAAGAGATTGGGCAACAATTTGTCCAGAATGGTGTAAGGTCCCTTCCAACCCGATGATTCTATGATTCAGCATCAGATAAGTTTCCTGTATATAGTAGCACATGTTTGGTGAGGATGGATAAGTATTTAAATGATCTTACCAGTGGCATGACTGGAATTTCATGCCTTTTAGCAGGAAGCTATGTTTATACTCATACTTGTGAACTGTGATGCCAGTTCCCTATTCTGGTCCATAAAGCTTACTAAATTAGCAAACACAAGACTAATCTGTTTTACCATATTATACAGATGGAATGAAGTAGCCAGTCTTGTTAGAATATCATACATTTGGACAAATCCACATTCTGGGGCAGATTGAAATAATAGTAACATTCCATTGCCTCGTTCTCTTTTTTCTTGACATTCCAAAGCATCTATTATTATCTGATTGGACTCTTCATTTAGCCCAAAGGGCTGCTCCATGCAGGGTGCCTGAATCACAGCTGTAAAAATAACAGCTGCTCTGGGGACAATAAATACACAATATTGTTTTGTTCTTTATAGCTTGTATTCTAGCTTCCATTTAGAACACATAAATTTACAGGAGGCTTTCTGGCACAAACAAGTAGTTAGAAGACATCTTAGTAGTATCAAAGCTCTTGTTTCCAATTTTATAGGCTACACTAATTTAACTGCTCATTTTGAAATGCTTTCTGAAACTTTCGAGAGACAGTACTGCATTAGGCGTAGCATGACAGTCTAAGTTTCAAAGCCAGAAGAGGAAAAGATCCCCAAGCAATAGTATTACCACCATAACAATATACAGTATTAGAGCTCACCCTTTGTTACTTGTGGTGAGCAAAACTGAAAGGTTTGCATCTGCTCTCAATAATCACAAATACAGAAAGTAGGAAAGGCACTGACACTAAAAAGATTAATTAAATAATACAAATTACATTTGTACATTTAATACAAATTACATTTGTACAGCTATTACATTGAACCAACAAGTCTAAAGAGAGTGTGATGTATATTTCTGGTTGCTCTATCTTAAATACCTGCTGCGCATACACTGTTCCAGAGGTGGGTTCCTACCGGTTCTAACTGGCTCTTTAGAACCGTTAGTAAACCGGTGATGATGTCACGGAACTGGTTCTTTCGGTGTGTTCCGTGGGCGCCGCCATCTTGGATTTTGTGGATTTTGCTTCTGTGCATGCGCAGAAGCAAATTTTTGCTTCTGCGCATGCACAGAAGCGAATTTTTGCTTCTGCGCATGCACAGAAGCTATGGTGGGACCCTGAGTGAACCGGCAGCAAACGGATCCAGAACCCACCCCTGCACTGTTCCAACTGTTTGTCCCATGCCAAGACACATGGAGATATATGTCAGTAAACAGATCCATGCATAATGCCAAGGAGCAGAGCCATGAGATGGGTTACAGAGAAACCTCCATAGATAGGTTCTGAAGAGGCCAAATCTAGGTTTGCAATTTCAGTGGTGGGATTAAAATTTTTTTACCACTGGTTCTGTGGGTGTGGCTTGGTGGGCGTGGCATGGCGTGACTTGGTGGGTGTGGCTTGGTGGGCATGGCAGGGAAAGGATACTGTAAAATCTCCATTCCCTCCCCACTCCAGGGGAAGGTTACTGCAAAATCCCCATTTCCTCCCGACCAGCTGGGACTTGGGAGGCAGAGAATAGATGGGGGCGGGGCCAGTCAGAGGTGGTATTTACCGGTTCTCCAAACTACTCAAAATTTCCGCTACCGGTTCTCCAGAACTGGTCAGAACCTGCTGAATCCCACCTACAATGTTTGCAGTAGTATTCATCATACAAAGCAGGGAAGCAATTTTTATGCATAGTACATACCAATTTAATATGTGCTTGTTTCTGGTACTTTTCACTGTAGTACTGTTCTTGTCGAAGGTTCAGCAGCTGCTGCTGCTGTTTTTCTCTGAGCTCTATTAACTTCTGTGTCATTTCTGAATCAAGGGCAGCCAACTCTTGTTCAACAGTTGAAGGGCTATGATCTGGGCTGCTGGTTTCACTTCTGCAGCACAATACAGAATAATAAATATAAATTGCAGCAATACAAATACAGAGGTCCTGTCCTCCAGATGACTCCCATTATTCCATTAGCCAATATAACATTGACCTAGCAAAGATTCTTTAACTCTTTTTTTCCTTGTCTTGTGCAAATGTGTAAATACGCATCTGGTGTTCACATATGTATAGAGAATTCTTCATTTCTTGAAATATGGATGACCAGAGCATTCAGACAGCAATCATGAATTTAATTCAATTTCTATAATACCCCTAAAAGAAAGCTGCTAGGAACAGCAGTAGTATAACAAAAAGGGAAGAAGGTTGGTGTAGATTATTATTGTCGGGTAACTAAATTTATGACTTTTCAATGAATATTGGAGAAATGAGACAAAATATTGAAGCTTGGGGTTTCATTAGTTTCATCTTAATGACATTATGAATGTCATTGAGGTTAGCATTATTTCACAATTCATAAACCTTACCAAATCAATCAGTTCAATTTTTTTTTTATCTGAACATCCCCAAACTGCATAGCATCCTAATGTGAAACTATTTAATGAACTCCAAAGAGCAAAGTTCATAAAGACCAAGGATTTGTCAAAGGAAAGCAAGCTTGGAACAACATACAAAACCCAAATGAGAAAAATAATCTGTGCAAAATGGGAACTGAACAAAACTCCCTAAGGAACAGCATGATATTTTTGGTCTTGGGAAAGAACTGCTACTATAAAAGTGAGGTGAGAAGGGACAGCAATGAATGGAGCATGTGAACCAAACAGAGCAACTGCAAACTAAATAGTAACAGTAGTACATTCCAACCCCCCTCCCCCAATCCCATCCCAAAAATTAAAAGCTAGGCCAATATAAATGAAATGCATCTCCCTGAGCCCTGACAGTTATATCAAAGATGCTTATAGTTCTACCCAGGTATTAAGCCAGTTGCCTAGGAAACCACAAGCTTAAAAGGAGAGATGGCTAAAGGACCGAGTTCCACCTGGAGAAAGGTAATAATCAAGCCCTGAACAGAATGTGAGATTTGTGCAAATATAAGGAAGAAGAGTAGGAGCTCAAATCTAGAAACCCACTGATAATGCTCTAACGTTTTGAGATTGGGAACACCTACGCAAGTAAAAAATGGCTTAAATTCATTGGCATTGAATTTTGACCTAGTTACTGGGTGTGGCACCTAAAACTTTCTGTAAACTGATGGGATATGGATGAGGGCCTTCCTCTCTCTGATGGACATTCAGATGTATGCACGCTGCATGTAGCTCTTCTCCCCCAGCACCACCCACTGCAACGTCTTGTAAGACCTTAATGCTGAAAACCTCTGCCCATTTCTCTCCCCCACATATATTTTTTGTCTTTAAAAATCTAATGACACCAGTCAAGAGACACTAAGCACTTCTTTTAATTTTCTACCTCCTTAATGACTTGCCTCCCGATGTTGTGGGTGCTCCAGCACTGGAGGTTTTTAAACAGAGATTGGACAACTATTTGTCTGAAATGCCTGAGCAAAAGGTTGGATTAGAAGATCTCCAAGGTCCCTTCCAACTCTCTTATTCTATTAATATAGGTTTGTCCAGAGAGCTGTAAGACAGATACCTGTTTTTAATCATTTTTTCTTAATATTACTCATAACTACATGCCCTACCAACCCCTGGATCAATTTGTCACTGGCATGAATGGCAGAAGCTTCCACATCACAGTAGCTTTGTATATAAAGCAGCGCAACAGAGGTTGCTTCACTTAGCATAAAGGAAGCTCTAGTCTTGTCTGGAAGGAGACATGAGACCCAATCAGGGAGTATGCTACTTTCATGAAAGGCCAAAGGAACCTTTGTAAGAAGATAGACATACTTTTTCTTACTGTCTCTCTTAGCTGTTTTCTCCAACACCGCCCTCCGTCGCAGATAATCATTTTGAATTTCATTATATTTTGTGGTATGCTCTTTTATAAGATCTGTTGTTTTTTTGTGATGTCTCTTCACAAGATCTTTCATTTCTTTGTAGTGCTTCTTCTGAAGTTTCACAAATGCCTTCTGTTGCTTTAGTTCCTCAATGGTTTGTGCTTCAACTTCTGCAAGAATAAGGGGAATGATGTTATTGCCGCACAACACTAGACATGCAGGGGATATGCATTGTTTTATCAACAGGTTTTTACTGCTACTGCACAAAGCTGCATTTAAAAGCAATTATCTTATTCCAATAGAAGAGAATGTACATAGTTTAGGATTGAACTGTGGGGTCCCGGTGCTCTCTGAGCTTGGTTGTTTGCTTGTAAACACTGCCTCAGTTAGGTACATCATCAGTGTAGGTGTGGGATTTGCTCCCTGTTTATATACAGTAGCTTGTCCTGCCAGTTTTGATGACCGTGTCATTTTCTCCTTGGTAGATTCTCAATTGTTTTTTCTGCTTGATTGTTTGCCTGGTGTTAATCCCTGCTTATCTGGGTGTTGGCTGCTAGAGAGGATGTGTTTTGGTATATTTTTGTACTTCTTAGTTTTTTATTGTCTCTTTTGAGTGGTGTATAATTATGATTTACTTCTATGTGTGCATTGATGGCTGATTTGAAATTGAGTCTGTCCATGTGTTGGTAAATTAAGGAGTTTTCATTGTCTTTTCTGATTGCTAGTTGGTGTTCTTGGATGTGCTTTGCCTTCTAACTGTCTATCCTACATAGTGGTTGTTAACAGTTTTTACACTGTATGTTGTACATGATTCCTGTTTTTTCCCCTTGGGCTGCTGGGTTTTTTGGCTTACTTATGTTTTGGAGGGTTTTAGTTGGTTTGTGTGCTATGGTGGTGCTATGTGGTTGTAGTAGGCTGTTGGTTGTTTTTTATATGTTTTTGATGTATAGTAGTATGATTCTTTTCAGAACTTGTGTTTGTTGTGCTTTATACTGGGTTGAATAGTCAGATATTTTTTGATATATGGGTATCCATTTTGTTGGAAGATATTATATAGGCAGTTTGTTTCCTTCTTTTTTGGTGTTATGGGTTACTGTAGAGCGTTTGTACTCATCTGAATTCATGAATATAAATGCACTGCATTTGTACTTGGCTGAATTGATTACTGCACTGCACTGCACTGCACTGCATTGCATTTGTACATTGCAGTGTACACTGTACACTCTGCACTACACTTGTACACTGCACTGAATGTGTGATCGTCTGAATTGCACAAGTACATACTGTATGTACATACTTTTTAAGAAGATATTGGATAACCATTTGTCTGGTGTAGGATTTCCTGACTAAGCAGGGGGTTGGATTAGAAGACCTCCAAGGTCCCTTCCAACTCTGTTATTATATTATATATTATGTATCCACTGCAGCAACTTCTTCCTGTCTTTATGTGATCTTATGAGCCGTGGTGGTGCAGTCAGAGGTGAACCAGCAGCAATGGCTGGCTGGACATGCCCCCAAACTGGGTCTCTCGGCGGCGCCTATGGCGCCGCCATTTTGTCTTTTGTTTTTTGCTTCTGTGCATGCGCAGAAGCTGGGTTTTTAGCACTGTGCATGCGTGCACCCGCACGGCGCATGAGGAAGCAAACCGGCAGCAAGGTAAGCCAGAACCCACCCCTGGGTGCAGTGGTTAGAATGCAGTATTGCAGGCTACTTCTGCTGACTGCCAGCTGACTGCAATTTGGCAGTTCAAATCTCACCAGGCTCAAGGTTGACTCAGCCTTCTCTCCTTCCGAGGTGGGTAAAATGAGGACCCAAATTGTTGGGGGCAATATGCTGATTCTGTAAACCGCTTAGAGAGGGCTGTAAAGCACTGTAAAGAGGTATATAAGTCTAAGTGCTATTGCTATCTTATCAGAATTATATAATTCAAGAGTCTCAACTTGTATGAATTATATAATTCAGGATATTTGAAAGATAAAGATATTTCAATTCGGTTTATTTTGCTTCATCAGCCATTGTTATTTATACTACTGAATCACCTCACCTGGGGATAGACATACTACTAAATAGCCCCCACATTTATTAATACATTCCACAATATAAAAATGACCCAGTTCAGTCTTTTTTTCTTTTCTTTTTTACAAAAGCAAGGTATATTCTACGTAAGTACATCTGTTACTTAGTTTAGAGAATTCTAGTTATTTCTGGTATGTAAATTTATAACACGTTCTTCACATCAGGTCAGCAAGGTACGAGTTATTCATAAGGAATACAGAATGTTTATATCTCAAGAAGCACCTTAGCCATATTTTTATGCAAGCAGATTGCACATGTAACTCATTGCTCATTTCTGTGTTCGAAAACAGTAAATGATCCTGTATTGTTCCTTGAGAAGAAAAGGATAAAGATATCCATCTGTGTATGCTCATGTATACTCACAAGAGCTTTTGTACAGCTTTAAGGTTTTTTGTTTTGACTACAGCTTTTTGCTCTAAAGTGAATGAATTTATACAGCAAATTCAAGAATTATTTAATCATGCCACGTAGAAACTACTGATGCTTGGAGGGAATTCTATTTAATCTATTATTTGCATTGCTGTTTATATACCGGCTTATCAAATTCAAACACATGCAAATGCATCCTGGATCCTTAAATTTGGACTCAGAACTAAACTCAGTCATCATTTGGATCCCAGTTATTCATCCTGTCAGTGTGAAATTGGTGCATTCCAGTAATTTGGCCTCACTCCTTAATTTTAAAATCCCTTAAATATATAATTGTTCTTTCTAGATGATAGTTAAAGACCACCAGGGGGTCATTCTGAACAATAAACAGATTAAAATAGCTATTTGTATGTGGTATGCTTTTTCTTGCAACATTCCAGAGGTGGGTTCCTGCCGGTTCGGACCGGTTCTTTAGGACCGATAGCGGGAATTCCCCCCGCTCGCCAAACCGGCAGCAATGGCCGGCTGGACACGCCCCCGAACCAGCTCTCTTGGCAGCGCCTATCTTTCACTTCTGCGCATGCGCATAAGCTGTTTTTTGCTTCTGCACATGCGCAGAAGCTGGATTTTCAGCACTGTGCATGCGCGGCCGTGCGGCGCGCAACACGCGCACTCCCATGCGGCGCAGCAGGAAGCGAACCAGCAGCGAGGTAAATTAGAACCCACCCCTGCAACATTCCCATTAATTTGTTTAAGAGATACTGTTGTACAGCACTATCACATTTCTTACCTGTCAGGACACTCTGAATCAGATCTTCTGTTTTGGCTGGAACTTTCACAGAACCTAGGTGTAAATAACATCAATATTTCAACTGGTCTAAAATGATGAATACAAAACCTTACAAAGGGTCATTCTTCTCATTGGCTCTGAAAGAACCAGAGGATATAATGCCATCCTTGTTCATGCTGTATTGACAAATAACATGCTTTTAGCTGTAGACCAGGCTTCCCCAATCCACTACCTCAAATCAATCTGCCCAGCCTGTAATAACAGAACCGCTTTCTAGTTTCTGCCCCTTTGAAACTAAGTTAGCATGTACATGGAAGCAATTTTGTCAGCGGCCGCTACAAATTCAGAGTTGCTCATTGGCTGAAGCTTGTCTAGTCCCAACTCTGAATCTTCAGGCATAAGATGAAAACCTAGTTTTATATTGTTGATCTACTTTTTAGCTCCTAAAACCTGTTGACTGACTGAGGCTTTGATGTACGCACTGTGTTTTTTGTGTGACTTTAAATACAATCTCTTGTTTTTCATTTATATTAGCTGCTTTGAAAGCTTCATAAGAGAAAAGTAGGCTAAACATATTTTAAATACATCCCCAGAGCAGATGATAGAAAATTGCCTCTCCATTATTTGATGGTATTAGTTCCTTTTCTTAATGTGTGAGTATATATTTAATGTTAAATTGGGGCTGTACTTCTGTGCCAGCATGCGAGTCACATTATCTCCCTGTCTGCACCTACCCCATGCAGGATGACGAAACTTTTGTTCCTGTTATCTCTGGGATAGTAAGAGCATTTACCTGCGTACCTCCATTACCCTAAGTGGTCCAAGCCACTTAGAGTCGCTTACTGAAGTTGAGGTTGGGTGTTCAGGGAGATATATACTTACAGGTGAGTGCTGTGGCCAAACATTGCTGCTATTTATCTCAATAATAAATGAATTATGCATCAATCCTCCTGGTTATTCTGCCTCATGAATGTAAATAGGAAAAAGGCATGTTGCCTCACTCTGTCACTGCTGCTTGTTTCAATGACTGCCAGAAGGTGAGGCTAGCCACTGTGATTTCACATTAATGTGGCCATGTCTTGTGACATGGCCTTTGTGACCTCAAAATGATGCTTGCTGTTTAAAGGAGAAAGTCTGTCCATTGGTACCTAATGCAGATGACATTTAGCTGGCGGTTAACTTGTACTCTCAAGAAGATAAACTGGATGGGTGCCCCATCCTTTTAAACCTATTCCTAAAATTGGGTTATGGCAGACTTCCCTTGCTCAGGTGCCCTGCAGATTAATGGACTTCAATTCTCAGAAGAGATAGGAATCTAAGGACAGCAAGAGGTATTTTTGTTTCCCTTGCTCTCTCTCAGACATTGTTCTTCAAAGTTTCCCATATCCTTTTGAAATAAAAGCAGGGGAGAAGATGCTTCTGCAGGCAATAAATATTTCATGAAATCTTTGTAAACCAAATTGCTGACATTCACTCTGAAATGGCTGCTGCTTGCTCAGTTTAGTAAGGTAATCCCATTGTAAGATTATCTGGGGTTACTTTGTGGGATCCAAGGAAATGATTAAGAAACTTTTTACTATACATTTTTTGAAGGTAGGAATGGTGCCTTTAAATTCGATGGAGGCAATGATAATTTCCTCATGAAGAGGTCATCTCTTAATCCAAAAGCCTGGACAACTTCTATTCATTCTACAATCTTAATTTTCTGATAGATTTTGCAGAAGGTGACAGGGTTTCAGCTACAAAAGTTCTAGAGGTAATGAATTATCTGGATTTCTTCAGTTGCAATTCAGACCAGGGCATGGGACTAATACAGCATTAATTGCTTTGGTGGATGGCCTACCTAGTGTGTCCCATTAGATATCTTGGTAGCATTGACTACCATTAATCATGGTATATTTCTGAATTGCCTGCAAGGATTGAGGGTTGAAGGCAATGAGTTACAGTGATTCCATTTCCTGAGTCGATGGTTCCAATTGGTGATCATGGCAGAGGAACATACTAGCCCATGGTTGCTCTAATATGGATTGCTGTAGCAATTCTCTCTCTCTTCCATGTTATTAATATCTACATAAAACTGCTAGGAAAAGTTATCCATCCATTTGAGAGGACCTTCAATACATTGATGATACTCAGTTACTCTTTGCCACTAAGGCCAAGGTGGAGATACTGTGGTTCTTACTTAGTGCCTGGAGGCTGTGAAGGGCTGGAGGAGATGAAAGAAACTCAAAATGAATTCCAGCAAGATGGAGTTGCTCTTCATAACTGAACAATCTGGCGTCAATGTTAGCTCTGTACGGGCGACAGATCTATGACCTTGGGCATTCTCTGGACTCGGAGTTCTTGCTTAAGTGATAGATGGAAGTGCCTTCAACCCCACCTGATTTGACTACTGCAACATCCTTGATATGGGGCTACCTTTGAAGTTGACTAAAAATGCAATTGCTGTAAAATACAGTGGGTCTGGCAATTAATATTGATAAGATTGACAGAATCTCTACAGTAGGATTGCACGCAAGCATTTGTATAAATAAACAATGGCTGGTGCGTAAACACTACCGTATTTATACACTGTTGCGTCTTATAGTCCGAAAAATACGGTAATTCATTTTTACAGTACATAATGGAAGCATAATGAGAGAAAACTGATTTTTTTAAAGAAGTCCACACATTTAGTGATTTTTGAGCGTTAAAACATTATTCTGGGGACTAAAATGTCTAAATCCTGCATTGGATATGTTCATTATTTCTTTCGTAATCTGCTAAATATGCAGCCTCCAAAGAATGAAACTTGACTGTTCTATCCTTGCTTAGTCCTAACTATTTTTCCTTGAAAACTGAAAGTCTAAAAGGTCACATGCTAGAACTGAGTTCTTTAGCAGGGTCATAATATCAGTGACCTGACATGTATTGTTCTTTTTGAGTCACACTGGCTCCAACTATCCTAGAACCAAACTTTTACCACATAGCTTCAACTGTAGCAGCAGCAGCAACAACACAACCAAAATCTCTCTAACAAATGGTTTCCTAGAGCCTATAAACTCTGATCATATTCTTGATAAAGCACTAGAGCTGGTCTAAATAGGACACAGCCAAATTCTGCTATGGAATGTATTTAGCATTCTCTATCTGGTCTCAAAGCCCACCAGTTCATCTGATCCTTCATCTATATCCTAAACTTCTTCAAGATGTGTACATAGAAGACAGATTTTATCTACACAACACCCCATTTAGACTCAGAAATTGCCACTTGCCCATGATCTTGCCCATGGTCATGAGCTTCCTAGCTGAGCAATGATAGGCCATTGCTCAGAACCAATGTAGTTATCTAGCCTATATTCTTTTATAATTTTATTTCTCTGTCACTCTTCCTCCCGGGGACGCCTGCTACAGAACACAGACCACTGAATCTAGTTCTTTCTTTCTTTCTTTCTTTCTTTCTTTCTTTCTTTCTTTCTTTCTTTCTTTCTTTCTTTCTTTCTTTCTTTCTTTCTTTCTTTCTTTCTTTCTTTCTTTTTCTTTCTTTCTTTTTCTTTCTTTCTCTTTCTTCTTTCTTCTTTCTTTCCTTCCTTCCTTCTTTCTTTCTTCTTTCCTTCCTTCTTTCTTTCTTTCTTTCTTTCTTTCTTTCTTTCTTTCCTTTCTTTCATTCTTTTTTTCCTTTTTTCCACATTGGAAGATAAGAATAGAGATTTTGTTGCAAGCATTGCTTTTCAAGCAGTCACAGATATAGATGTACTCATCAAAAGTGATGTAATTTTTTTTTTCTGGCCAGGAGAAATTTAGCTTCCCCCCCCCCCCAATAGAAGAATAGCCCCAAAATCATGCACTATAGTATAGTTCTTACCCACTGTTGGTTGGCTTGGAACAACCTGAGTAGAAGGTTTAGGGGTGAGAGATGTAGTGCAATTTACTCCATTTTCTGCTGGTGTAGGCTTAGGTTCATTGTGAGCTTCTGAAGGTACATCTCCTTGTTCTGCCTAACAATTCAAAACATTCCCCATAAAATATGAAAAAGGATTTGCGATTAGAGAACTTGCATGAGGTTTTTACTTTCAACATGTACAGATTTCACCCATAACAAATGCTGGTATTCCTGTACTAAGATTTATTCAAAATGTTCCTTGTTAAGAAAATTGTACCTCTTCTCATTTCATCATCAAAAAAGGCTTGCATAATAAAAAAAATCTAGCTGCCATTATTACTGTTCAACTCTTCTGATTACTTACAGGGAAATGGGGGAGGTTTTTTTTTAAAAAAAAAACTTGAAATAAAAAAGCTATCATTTTAACAAATAAATAGGAACAATCCAATTTTAAATTAATATATAATTAAATGTACAGAGACCCCACTTGGAAAGCTGCAGAACCTATTATATATCATGTTGATAAAATACACCACTAATTTTAGCTGTAAAGAATCACCATGTCAATTAACCCTGCCAATGGAAAATGACAGTAACACACATTTTAAAGTCAGTTTCTTTAATTGCTTTTCATCCAAATTTATTATCCCTGAAATTAAAAAGAAAACCTAGGCTTAGGCATGCTAGTAAGTCAAGATCATCCCATTTCTGCCTACAGAACTCTGTAAGCTACTATGTTTTAAGATAATAACTACTACGCAAATACAAGGAGATCAGCAGAATGCACCAGTTACCACTTAACACCATATGACAGAGAATGATTTCTTTCGCTTTCCTTTCAGGGTTGTGTCCCAAAAGTCTGATTACTAATTCATCACTGAGGCACAGCAATAGTTCCCAGGACAGCTCGCCCATAATTATATTCAACAGATAAGCTTACGTAAACAGTACCTCCATCCTTGCCGCATGCTTGGATGACTATGCCTGTACCGTTCAACCTGTTTAAACATTCCCCACAACCTGTACTTCCTTTACCAGCTCTCAATGCCCATGTTTAGAGCTCATTCCTTTTTACTAGGCAATAATCCTCTCCCCCTTGCTTAAGGTCCTATTTATCAGAGGAGACTGAAGATTCCTGCTACACAAATGGAAGGGGGAAGAAGATCCATAGTTACAGAGCACTGCTAAGCAGTTTGCCTCCTTGAGGTATGAAAATTTATATAAGGAGGACCTGTTGCCATGGTACCTTGCTGGATTAGCTTCTCTGGAGGTTTTCATTAGCATTCTTCACTGGTAATAAACTGATGGGAGGGGGAAAGAGACAGCTCTTTTCTCAAAACCCTTCACCTTTTTAATAAGAAGGTATAGGTTAAACAACAGGATGGGATAAATGAAACTGAAAACTCTGTTTTTGCAGGACTGAGCATTACACACTACCGATAAGATTTTCCTCCCTGCTCCAATTTAGTACCTCAGAGGATAGCAGGCGTAAATTAGCTCTGACTGTCTATACCTTACAATACATCCAGTCTTTCAAATGTAGGAATTATCTGTTTACATTTCCTCCCTAAAAAATTGAGGCGAGGTAGCTAACAAACAATTCTATATTGAATTTTGTTTGTTGGCACCTACTGAATAAAAGGAAGAACAAGGAAAAAAAGGGAAAGTACAGTACAATAAATAAAAGCTTGGCAGCTTTGAAGATTAAACCAGCTAGCTCATAGAGAGATACGGACATTTATTTGGCTCTTCATTACAAAGATAATTATTTTGCTGGAACAAAAATGCAGCGTCTTAAGAGCTGGAGAGAAGCTGCTTACAGAAACATTGATGTAATGCTGAATTACAGCCAGAGTAATTGTTTGTAGAGGGATCCCTCACCTGGCGCTGAAAGATAACTGCATCTGGAGCAATGCAGCAGATTTATCACACAGTCTAGTCTAGTGCGCACAATGGTATGACACTGCCTTTATTGGTTGCCCCCTTGCCCTCTCACCCAGCCCCTCTCTGTTAGAGGCAGTTTGTTTAAAGACATTTATGGGACTCAAGAAGAAAATAATATTTTTTGTAGAAAACCACTGCACTTAATATTATTAACAATATTTGTAGTTTTAAAAGTTGACAATTATTAAGAAAAGTATTTCTTTCCAGTCATGAAAATGAAATGAAATGTGCTGTTCCATGTCTAAGCTTTTTTAAATTTATAGAAATTCAAATGTATATAGTAAAAGCTGGCTCACATATGTAAATCAAAATACGTTGTTGACAGAAACATGCAGAAATATACATTTTATGTTGGGAATGCAACCTTCTGAAGGAAGGCATTCACTTGTGAGGATCACTTCTCTTTTCTTTTAGGAAACTGATTCAAAAAAGAAAAAGAAATCCATTCTGTTTCTTATAGTAGCCAATTACATTGAATAAATCCACATTACAAGACATGATGGAATTAGATTTTACCCGCAATGCAGAATGCTAAACTTTTTAAAGTTTCTGTTACTGTTATTGACATTATTGGAACATGGAACTGGATGGGGAGAAATAGGCTTAGACTCATCTCAAGTGACTGTGGATCTGGAAACCAACCAAGACTAGAGATAGTTGATGTATGTCTCTGGATAGGGTAATACTCTCCCTTACCAATTGACCCCATACTGTGTGGGTCTTCCTGGAGTCATAGCTTCTGACTGAACAATAGGTGGAGACCATTCCCAGGACAGCTCTTGTGTGCCTTTTTTTTTTTTAATGAGGCAGCTTTCATTGCAGTCCCTTGTGTCCTTTTCACCACATGGATAGAATATTGTGATATGCTATATATTGGGCTGGGCTTGGAGATATATCCTGAAGCTTCAGGTGGTGTAACTTGCACCAACCTACCGTAGGTAGTTACAGGAACATCAAGGTTCACCCATGTAATAGCATGACTATGGAGAGTGCAGTTAAGGCTGCCAGTTAAGGAGAGTGGCTGCCAGTTAAGTTTTGGGTGCAAGCCAAAGTACTCATGTCTCCTTTAAAGACTTACATTAATTAGAGTCTGGATATAGCTATGCTTGCCTTTTCCAAAGTGAATCTACTATTTAGAAAGCCCTCAGACAGTCTGACCACTGAGGGAATATACTTTTATTAGATGGGTGTCCCTATAAATTATTTAAATAAATAAACTTTGACCCAAGATTTTAGACTTCTCAATGATACACTCCCTGTCCACACTCTGGAAGCAAATAAGCAAGCAAATAAATAAATGTTTCAAATACCAGTTTATTCAACAACATTACTGAGCAGTGTGTGTAAATTGAAATGTCATCACTTTGAATAATGGAATCTGTCCACTGTAGAACAAGACCAGCCACATGAGTGACTCCACAATTTCCTGCACATCTTTTGATTATCCCAATCTCTCTGTAAAGGAGCAACTCTCAATGTAGGGCATACAAGTTAAGAAAATATTAAAAATTGACTTGTGTGGATACCCTTTACAATGTTAAAAAAAATTTTGTACAGTCTTATAGCATCATGCAGTATGCTCAACTGACCCCTGTTATTTCATCAAATCCCAATTCTTACCTCCTTCTTTATTTCTTCCTCATCTTCTAGAGTCAGTGCTGCCAGTTGTTTTGCTCTCTGCTCCATCAGGTTTACGTATCTGATTGGATTGGATAATGCCTCAATAACATCTGCAAATGAGAGAGAGATTTAGAACCCAATGCTGCTTTCTATTGAATAGTGCAGACTTTTTTTTATAAAAACTGATCTATCATCTTAAAGTTAGGCTTATTTTTTATATTTATTAATCTTCAAAGCCAGTTTAAAGAAAACAGGAGCCCAATGCAACCGGAGGAGGAGGAGGAAGAATTAAATTCCAAGTTTGACATAAAAAGCAGAGACGGGTGCAGGAAGGAGCAACATCAATAGTTTACAAGGAAAGCACAGCAACACGAAATCAAGGAACACAGTTCAGAGTCCTCAAGAACTGAGCACCTTCTTCTAGATTGTTGGGGGCAATATGCTGACTCTGTAAACCGCTTAGAAAGGGCTGTAAAAGCACTGTGAAGTGGTATATAAGTCTAAGTGCTATTGCTATTGCTGTCTCAAATTCTTAATGCAAAGGTTCAGTTAACAGTAGTTGTTATAGATGCTGACAATATATGACGCTTTGTAAACAAAATAACTGTAAGTTAAATTTTGATTTTATCTTTATAAATTTGATAGTTACCTGCGTAGGTATCAGGTACGTAATCTTTAACCTCAATGTATACAAATATGGCTGGCAACATCAAGGGCTGATTCCTTTCATTCCTCAGGCAAATATAATGATAACCTGGGGGAGAAAAACAGTGGGACAACTACTCTCTCTGGCCCTCCATTTCTCTTACAAGTTAACGAATGCAGCGCTGCAGGCAATAAAAGCACACATCACAAAAAACTGATAAATGTTTAACTCGAGTAAGACAGTTAATGTTCAAGTTCATGAAAGTAAGCCGTAAAGAACAAAGGCCCGTCCATCACAATATTTTTGTGTGCCTGAAATGCCCAATGACTCAACTGACTCCATGTGGCTTCCTTTCATTTGAATTTTTGTAATTTGAAAATCACCTTTTGGTTAAAAATCTGGAATACTGGAACTGGAAAACTACCCGGCAGCCATTTTGTGTCACCACCTATTAATGTGTTCTCAAAATGCAATTGTGCCCCCTGAGTCCAAAGAGAGTGGGAAGACCTGCTCAGGTGCTTGAGCGGCAATATGCAGCCTTGGGAAAGTCCAGGTTTGTTACGAAGCTCAAAGGTAAGCGCAAAGAATAAGGCTTAACATTTGCTACTGGAGGATTATAAATGGAGGTGTTTCAGGCTTGCAACTGCCTAGAAGCCCTCTCAGAGAAGGGAGAAGTCATGAAATTAGAGGAAGGACTGATAACATTGTGGACCAAAGCAGGAACTCACCTCAGAGATAAGCCAACCTGAAACAGAGTTTGAGGACTTGTGAAAGCTTCCTTTCCCATATGTCATTTCTTAAATGGTCAAGGCCAGTTTTGGGTTCAGGGTTTAGTGCCATTTCTCCTGCAAACAATCTCCGCAGGAGGGAGCAGCAGCAGTCTTGGCTGCAGAGTCAGGGGGAAGGTGGCTGATTCAGCTGACTTGGGTCTCAAGATGTCATCTCCCAGTAAGTCCTGTCATAGTTGTATACTTACATATGCAGGAAACATGTTACCCGAGTTCTGTTTGTCTTCTTTCCTTCTTTCAAGATTAATGCAATAACAAAAACAACCACAATAATCCAAATCTCTACCTGGTCGAATTGCTGATACTGGTAATATCCGATGCCCAATAAACTTTCCTCCTTCTTCATAAGCAGCTATCCTCAAACATGCTAGAGAAGGCAGGACCACCTGAAGAGAGATATTTTTTAGTGCTTTATGGTGCGCCACATACACAGAGTTGGAATAAGAAGCATTTTCACAGAGATATTTCTGGAAACTGTTAACAGGATTTGAATAATACTTGGAAAATACACAGTCTGAGTCTTTGGCTAAATTTTCTCTCAGTCATTCACATACAGAGAAAAATTACCCTTGGGAACGTCATTCTTGGCAACTATATAAGCATGTCCATGTAGTAGTTTTCTTGGCAACCATACAGAAGCGGTTTGTTTTTTCTAAAAAAATTTCTTTCTACTTTTCAATCTAGTCTATACTTCTGAGATTTCTTGGTGGTCTCCCATCCTAATACTAATCAGATTTCACCCTGCATAACTAACTGAGATCAGCTAAGGTCAGCCACAAGAAAGAAAACAAAAAAAAGATATTCCAAGTCTCTCTTATACTGGAATGAACTGTAGTAAAGGAGTTTAAAAACATTTTAATTAATAAGAAAAGCATCTTTTTTTCCTCTTGCATGTTCTTTATGATGACAGGTAGTCTCATTTAGCAACCACAATTGGAACCAGCAATTCAGTCGCTAAACAAAGAGGTTGCTAAGTGAAACTGTGATTGTGTTTCTGGTCTTCACCTCTGCTTTGCTTTATAGATATGCAAAGGTCACAAATGTGAGCATTGGTCATAAAGTTAGTTTTTTATCATTGTCATAACTGTGAATAGTCACGGAATGAGGCAATTGTTAAGTGAAGACTACCTGCATTGTCTCTTCTAGATGGTTTTGATCTGATGTCACAATTGGTCTGATGTCATATATCAGAGTCTCAGCAACAGCTGATGTCACATAGAATCCTTTTAATTCTTAAGACTTATAACTGACAGCGTGAAGGCAATGAAAGACTGAGAAGGGATTATGTGGAATCTTCTGATATCTAGGAGCAGCCCACATGCCACAGAAAATGGCCACAGGATTTTACATGAAAACTTGTGGATGCCAAAATGGCTCAAACCATGTCAAAGTGTTCACGTCAAAAGCAGGAAGATTTGGATGAGCAATAATCAGCTGATCTCATGGGCAGTAAGAGTTCTCATACTACAAGTTAATTATTAAAATTCAGTACTCAATTGCTCTGAGAAAAAAAATGTAAATATATAAACCATTTGATGTAGCATGTTTGTTAGTTTCGTTCTTCTTCTGTAACTCTATTAGCTCAAACGTGTGTATCATTAAACATTAAATGTTTTTAATATTTGGCACCTAAAATAGTCGATAATTTCCCCATCATTAGCTTTAATCAGGGGTGGGTTCTAACTTACCTCGCTGCCAGTTTGCTTCCTCCTGCGCCGCGTGGCCGCGCCTCGTGGGCGTGCACGCGCTTTGCACATGCGCGCATGCGCAGTGCTGAAAAATATATATTTTTTTAAAAAGCCAAAAACAAGATGGCGACGCATGCGCAGTGCCGAAAACTCGGCTTCTGTGCATGCGCAGAAGAAACCCCCCCCCAATATTTTTTTTTCAAAAAAAAAATAATCCAAAAAAAAAAGATGGCGGCACTCATGGACCGGCACCGACCGAACCGGATCCGTGACGTCACCATGACATCACCAGCGGGTCGCTACTGGTTCGGGCGAACCGGTCTGAACCGGGAGGAACCCACCTCCGGCTTTAATGTAGAGAGGAGTCTCACATCTGGTTCTCAGAATGCATTTTTCATGTATCAATCAGTTGCTGGTGCAGAACTGAACTTAAAAGAACAAGCTTTCAACTAACTTCTTCTATATGGTTCTGCTTATCTCAGTGTCTGAATGATCTTGGGCATATTATTCTCTCAACATTAATCCCTCCCTTCTTTCTGCATCATGGATATATTAGAATGTCTTACAGACTACATTAGAGTTTACAAAAAAGTATTACAATTTTCTTTAGACACTTCTTAATATTAATTCCTCCTTCTTCCTAAAAACCCTCCTATCAAATATATCACAATATCCTAGAAATATACTGCTTTACATTACTATGATTAGGTTAAGGTTAGGTTTATGATTTTCATTTGGGAATAAACATCTATCCAATAATAGGGTTTTCCTTTAATTATTTGTATACTGTGTCATTTTACATGGAATAATTGCTATTTATTGATTTTTTTAAAAAAAATGCAATTTATAAAAGTAGAGGAAAATGTAATATGCAAAATAAATGAAAAGAAAAACAGTAATATCCAACAACTTAATAAATTATAAAATTGTAATACCATAACAAAAATGAAAAACAATAAACAGAACTCTCTTCCCCAAATTAATATACTAACTTAAAACAAATCACCTAAAATGTAACATATGCCTTTAATCATGTAAAAATAATATATTGAATTGTGCATAGAATTTGCTTGTAAAATATTATGAAATCCATGTCAAAAGGAAACCTATTACAGGGGAAAACTGTCTTTTCAAATATGGGTAAATTACACATTTCAAGATTGGTATCTCCCAATCTCTCAATATAATCCTGTTATCAATTTCTCATGCCTGATATAACAATAGAATGTCTTTCCACCTATTTTTACTTTTTCCACAAAGATAAACATTCATTTGACTCAGTATCAAAATTCAATCTACATGCCAATAAAGCCCAAATATGTCTTAAGTGCATTTAAGCCAGGAAATTAAAGATGTTTTTTTGCTGCATGTTGACCCAAGAAATTGTTGGGAGCCTAACAGAGATAGATAATAACTCTCCATTAAGCCCATATACACTTAAAATTCTCATTCTAGTTAAATATAAATCCAATCATATTTTTGATAGTCTGATAAATGAAAGCTTTCTCCAAAAAAGAGTCTTAGCTTAGCCTAGAAAAATCTTTGTAAACCTGCCACATTAGTTTAAAACAAATAGCATATGAAATAAAAGTATACTCTAAATGTAGGATGATATGCCCACCAAATAAATATATAATTGTGTGTGTGTGTGTGTGTTTATGTGAAGGGTGGGTTCTAACTTACCTCGCTGCCAGTTCGCTTCCTCCCGTGCCGCGTGGCCACACCGCCGTGTGCGCACTTCGCACGTGGGCACATGCGCAGTGCCGAAAATTTGCAATAAATTCCAACCCCCCCAAAAAAACAAGATGGCGGCGCATGCGCAGTGCCGGGGACTCGGCTTCTGCGCATGCGCAGAAGAAAAAAAAATTCCAAAGCAATGTGTCAATCAAATCTCTTCAAAGAATAGGATATACATTATCTACATATTCTTAAACCCTATAAATATTTATAGATTTTAAAAATAAAACCATGACTCCAGCAACCTTAGTACTATTACTGCCAATATATAATAAACCCACCAAACCATTTTTTTTCTTTTAATGACCCTGTAATTTCCTGTATTGGGATGGAGTCAGGGCGACTGAATGAAGCTGAGCATTTCCTGGCCGGATGCCCTTCCTGACGCCTACGCAGAGTATGCAGCATATATTTTCACTATGCACCCAGAGAGAAAAATATCTATTGCTACCTAGGATCAAACTCACAGCTTCCTAATTGTGAGGCGACAGCACCACCTCTAGGCTACCACACCACTCAATATCAATAGCAAACCAATATAAGACACAAAAGATTTTTCGTCATAAAAAAATCTCCTGTAAAAGGATAACGCCCTGTCAGCCCTTCAAAGTATGCCATGTCACAAGACTGACATCACAGGAAATACTAAAACTTGACTATGTATTGGTACAATAGCAGAATCTTGAGAATGTGACAGTGTTTCTCCTCCTCTTATACCAAAGAGAGTGAAGACAGAGCAACTGTAATTTTCTTTCTCCCACTTTCTTGTTTTCTAGGCTGAGCTCAATATTTTTGCTAATGATCACCACACACCTTCTCTTTTTGCTACTCTACACAGTGTTTAAGCTTAGTAACATTACACATTCTTTAATATTCTGGCTTAATAACCTAAACATTGAAATGTAATAAAATAAATAAAAACGGGTAAGCCATATTTGATGGCAAAATATGAAATGATCATAGATATAAAAATTATGAGCTATCTAATAGTAATAACTAGTATACTGTTATACTTGGGTAAATTAAAAGGAAAAAGAGTATAAACAAAAAACATAAAACAAGAATAAAATAAATGGCTTCCTAGGAGACTATTTATTTGTTGATTTGTTTCAAAAGATCTGTATAGCTGCCTATCCTAGAGCACAACTCTGGGCAGCTCACAACAACAATAAAACCAGAAACACAATACAAACCACAACAACTGCCTGAGTCATGAAAGCCAGCGAGGGGTGACTTTGGGCTAGTCACTCTTGCTCAGCCCAACCCACCTCACAGGGTTGTTGTTTGGGGAGAATAGGAGGAGGAAGGTGTGCTGTAAATGTTTGCCACCTTGAGTTATATGTAAAAATAATAAAGATGGGATGTAAATAAATAAATATAAATAAATAAATAAAAAACAAAACAAAGACCTGGTGCCTCAGTCATTCTCCTGAGATGTCCCAAGGCTCCATAGCTCCTCACTTTCTACTTCTATCACATTCACTATCTGACCCCACTCTTCCCTTCTGTAGTTTCATTAGGCAAACAAGTGCCAACATTATTACTAAAATAATAAAATACTAATAATAAAAGAACAAGACTGGAAAAGAAGGATCCAAATAAAATACACCTATGGGCAGCCATACAAGTCTTATAAACAAATTGATCAATAAATTCAAGTACCGTAGAATAAATCACATTTTATCAGTAAGCACTTAGGAATCTAAAATTAAAGGAAGAAATCTTTCATAACAACTCAGGTGGAAGAGAATTAGAGCAGACAGAATTTTTAAGTGATACAAGTTGGCAAAATCAGAATATAATAGCCATGCATTATTCTTTTGCAGAGGGATCAAATGCAAATACCAACCTTCTTAAACACTATGGCTTCTTCTTCCCATACAGGATTCACAGCATTGCCTTGAGATGTCTTTGTCTTGAGAGCTTTTCTTCTCGTATCCACAGGCAGACCAAACATATCTACTTCGACGTAAGTTCCAACTTTTTTGTCAGAAAGCAACTGCCCAGAAATGACCTAAAAACGAAAGGTTGAGACATTCTATTAACACACCTTTGCTGCAATTCAATTCACACTGACTAAAGGACTTGTTTTCTTAATATGTAAAGCTTATAGCAAGAGAAAATGGTTGCGAGAGTCTGCCATCAGTCCTTCACCACAGACTGATCACTCTGTAATTGTCTTGGAAGGAGTACCTATCCCAGGCACCTGTTGGACCCAGCTGGGTTTCAGAAGGAGGTTGGGCTCATTCTTGAAGGTCTGTTGCAGTTCAACTGGGACCTTGAATTATATTGGGCCTAGGTGGCTCCCCTCAGTTTACAAAAATTTTGAGTGACAAAATGACAAAAGAAGCATATAGAGTACCACTGGAGGACAACAAAGGATGACCACACAGGTTAGAGACTTTATTCAAAGTTTGTGGTGATAAAACTAGCAGAAAGTGCATATTTTTCTTCCATTATCAAGTCTAAAGATAGCCAATTGGCAACCCTACTGAGTTGTGGCCCAATTTGGTAGGACAGAGTTTATCATTACTATAGGGCCATTGTGAGGAATATTCTAGGCATTTGTTAGATAAAATTGCTCAGATTTGCTTATATAGGTCTGGCTTTGTTAGCTGGGATGAGTTTGAACCTGCTAGTCTCAAGGAAGCAGACAGGCTCTTTAAGGCTGTGAGTTTGACCAGCTATATATTAGACCCACGTCCATTCTGGTTGGAGGCCTCCTGGGAGATGACATGTGATTGAGGCTAAGCAATGGTAAATTCATCCCAGAGAGTGAGGGTGATCCCACTCATGTTTAAGGAAGAGGTGATCCTACATCTCCTCAAATAGCCGTAGCTGGCCCAACCATGCTGTACAATTTTCATCCGGCCTCCAACCTTCCATTTGAAAGTTGTTGAGAAGGTGCTTATGCTGCAGTTTTAGAAGACTCTGGAGGAAGTGGATTATATGGATGGATGTCTTTCAGTCAGGCTTCAGACCTGGATATGGGAACAAAATGGCATAGACTTGCAGATGCATTCATCTTTCCTCTCCTTGATCTTTCGGTGGTTTTCAACACCATCAATCATAACATCCTTCTAGACCAGTTGAGGGGGTTAGAAGATGGCAATTTATTGTTGCAATGAATTTTCTTCTTCTTCCAGGACTGGTTCCAGTGAATATTCATAGGAGGGGAGATAACTGACCCTTTTTTTGTGTAGACTCCCCTCAAATAATAATGTCTCCCTACTCTTCTGTATTTCTTGACTACTGGTTCCTTTACTGTTGATGGTTGATTCTAAAAGGCAGAAGCTATCTACCACTTTGATATGTTCATTATCGATTCTAAGGCTAGTTATTTTACCTTTGCCATCAGTCTGATCTTCTTTATATAATTAATTAAGCTTGTTTTCTTGTCCAAACATGTGTATCATCTCCCTTTCTTCAATTTTGGGCATAATTTCTATTTTCCTGGTTATAAATATCTGAATGTGACTTGTTCAATATGCTTATAACATATGCTTATAACAAGTAACTTGCATATATGAGATTCACACTTTTTAAAAATATTGGGAATGAGTGCATGAGAAGTTATTTTGGTCTTTCAGGTTCATTATGCTTATAGAATTTAGCAGATGAGCAACTGGATACTTACCTTTACAGACAAAGTGTTTGCGACTATTCCATCTACAATACTTTCCGTAAATGGATCAAAATGCTTGTCTGGTCTTCTCATGAACTCTGGCTTTAGTCTGTATCCACTTTTGCCATTATACTCATACATGCCCATATTTATTTGCATAGACAAATCTATATGAAAAAAACAATTGTGTTATGGGATACTACACAAATATATATTAATGGGACAATAGAGAAAGCCTAACAAATTGACAAAAGTACGACACTGAAATTTTATTAAAGGCTTCCTGGCCTCTTTAAAAATTCGAAGTTAAAACAGGTAGTTCTTGACTATCACAACCAACCCCAAAATTTCTGTTGTTAAGTGAGACATTTGTTAAATGAGTTTTGCCCCATTTTACGACCTTTCTTGCCACAGTTATTAAAGTGAATCACTGCAGTTGATAAGTTAGTAACACGATTGTTAAGTGAATCTGGCTTCCCCATTGTTTTTGTTTGTCAAAAGATTGCAAAAGGGGATCACGTGACCTTGGGACACAGCAACGGTGATAAGCATGGGTCAGGTGCCAAGCATTTGAATTTTGATCATATGATCATGGGGATGCTACAAAGGTCGTAAGTGTGAAAAATGGTCATAACTCACTTTTTTTCAGTGCCGTTGTAACGTTAACGTTCACTAAATGAACTGTTGTAAATCGAGGACTACCTGTGTACTGAAGTTTGTCTGTAAAAATAACAAGCTAATTTTCCATTCGACATACAATATTTTGAGCTTATCTTCAGGACTATTCACAAGGGCTTTTTAAAAAACTATATTCAAGACAATGATAGATAATAGATTTTTATGTACATATACATTGGCTATTTCTGAATATGCTCAACAATAACAGCATGTAAAGTGCTGTGACGTTTGCCTAAAGTGCTCTGAATAATCATAAACCTATTTATGCTGCCCACTGAATCTGTGCAAAACAGCACAGACTAAAACCAGCTGGATGAAGAGACCTCTTAGTCTTTGTCCGTGGTCTGGTTACATTATGTATTGAAATTTAAAAAAAAACACCATTATCCCCTCCACGGAGCTGAAAAAGATTCTGTTTAAGTTCCGGTCTAATTTTTATTTAGATGAAAAGGAAGGAGAGACAATGTCACTTGCCTCACTACATGTTTGGCAGTTGTAACAAAGCAGAAGTGAGGTAGTCAGGTGCTAGCAACAAATCTCTCTGATAATTAATAATTGCCAACTGTGCTGCCAAACTCATTAAAACCACGTGCCACTTTTTAATAAAGCACCTAGTGCTTTCATTTTGATTTCACACCAACTGATCTTCTTTGAAAATATGGATTCTCAGCACTGAATGGGTAATACAATTCTGAACTGGGTAAATGAAAGGCTTTCCACATTATCATGTCTGAGATTCAGAAGGGAACAGAAACAAATGAACAATCACTTGCTAATATTAATTTCCTACTGCCTATAATCACATGTTTTTCACTGTTCATATTCATAAGCTTATTATGTTTTCTCAGATATATTGCTGTTATTAAAATATGTTCCTCGTTTTAATATCACTATAGAGCTAGGACCAAAAAATCCATCAAAAAAACATCGAGAATATCAACCCATGTAACGAAATAAATGGTAATCATGATTTGCTTAAAAAGCTTCTATTAACGCAGATTACTTATTCATGCCAAAGTTTTAAAGAAGCAATTGGTTTCAGAAGTATGCATGCCACTCTTAGTATCTTTAATTTTTCACAAACTTGGTACTTCATTATCTACTATTCTTCCTTATCAGAAAACATACAGTAACATAGATCTTACCTACAGTTTGGAAGTTAAGAGCAACCATTTGACAGCCTGCATTCCAGAACAGCTGAGGCATGTAATTTGAGGAATCAACACGTGTCCCTTTTGGGTAAATTCGGCTCAGCTGCATTTTATTATACCTAAATTGTGAGTGGTTAAGATAAAATACAACTGGAGAAACTACTAGATTAAAAGTTTGCACAACAAATTACTTGTTAATTTTTGAAAGAAATGGTGATGCCAGATTCAGCCCTGGCTTTTTCTTATCTGTTGCTATTATCATCTTGATAGGTAAGAAGTTGTATCTGGCCTTAAAACTATAATAAATTGGATCTGATAGTAGGGACGGAACTGATTCTGAGAACCTTCATAAAACAGGTTCTGATTTGCAAAATGAGTATGTTTGCTAGGAATTATTGTGGGAAAGAGTAAAAACAAACAAATCCAAACTTCTTTGTTGTCCAAGGCCAGTCTATGGATAGCTGAGATAACCAGCACTCATGTGTACTCCTCCATGTCATCAGGACATAGTGAGCCTTGTCACTCAGAAGCAACTAGATCAGGGCTGTCAAACTCCCGGCCTGGGGGCCGGATGCGTCACGCGCTGGCCATGCCCGATTTAGCAAAGGGGAAAAAAGTCCCGATACGTCACGTGACGCCATCGTGACGACGTTGAGTTTGACACCCCTGAACTAGATGAACGGGCACTTCTATAAAGAGGTGCCATCATACATGGCAGTAGAAGAGCCTGAAAAATGGCTGCCATCATTATGTAATATTGGCTTCACAGTCCCACAAAGTGTTGATTTATAGAATCAGAGGAACCTCTATGCATTATGACAAGTATTTGTGTCAAGCATTTAATGTTTTGGTGCAAATGAGATACTTTGACTCTTTATATAAAATATAACAGCAAGAGAGAAAAAGAGTGGTAGAATCCAAGGACTCATCTTATTTTTTGGACAGATCCTGAAAATAAATCTACAAAATTCAGGATGAATAAATAGATTAAAATATTCCCAAAAAACACCCTATATATTTTGGAACAGAATTGTTGCTCACTTGACACAAAACATGATAAATGGGGGCAAGAGGAAGACTATAATTTCACTATTGGAAACATGAAAAGCTTCCTCATATTAATGGAGTCTTAATCTGAAAATGACAAGTTTGATTGGCAGCCACTCTTCAGTAGTAATTATGTTTCTTATCACCAATTACTGTAGTTGTTTTGATTTTAATTGAAAATGTCATGGAGCAGCAATATGTCATCTGTTCTATGCTAAATTTTGTCCACGTAGAATCCACTCTGAGGAACTATAGATATATCTACAACATATAATTGATAAGTACTTAACTAGGAATGTAAACCCCATTCATTTCTGTGTTGCTCTTCTAAGTTTTAATTAAAAAGGATGAATACTTTTGTGGGGGGGAAAAACCCTGATGTATCTATCAACATCGCTTTGCTATCTGAGTACTTATATATAGTGGTGTTGGGTGCATGTTTCTTCAACCTAAATTAATTTTCAGTAATGGTCCTCAGCAGCCTCTATTCCTAAGGTTTGAAGCTTTTCTAAGATATTTTTCTCAATTTCAAAGATACTCCACAAACTCGACAGGAGATTTTGTGAGCTGTTCAAGTGCTTTGGTTTCCACAAAGGAAGACATTTCAAAACTCTTGTTCCGTTCTGTAATTTAAAAAGAAAAAATGTCACAATTTTTAAAATTAAGATTATGCTTTATGTTGCTCAACATAAATCAATCCATCCCGCATCACATCAAAGCTTTATCTTGTTCATGATTCAGTTCCCAAAGAGATGAACTAGAAACCCAGAAATCCCTGTAATTAGGAAAAAACATGTAATAGTTTATACTCTGGCAGCAGGAGTCCATACACTTCAGATATTGAAGACAATAGACAAATCTGTTTGTAATTTTCAGTACATGTTTTTATCTACCTCCCCACCATTTTACATTGGATGTGTCTGGTTTTTAATAATATGACTGGGGCAAAACTTACAGGCAGGTATCATCTAGATCTGCAGTATTCAAACCATGTTCCCTGGAGGTCCAGGGTTTCACAGACTCATCCAGAGGTTCAACATGACTATCTAAGGGCTACAGTGAAGTTATGCGGTCTTTATTCCTTTGTTTTATTTCAAAAAAGAATTGTCTGTGACAAGGTATTACATAAATATTTTTTGCTACTGCACTGCACTGATTTTTTCACATTGAGAATGGTCCCTTAGGTATCTAAAGTCTGAAGACCACTGACTAGACCAGGGGTCCTCAAACTTTTTAAACAGGGGGCCAATTCATGGTCCCTCAGACTGTTGGGGGGCCGGACCGGGTCGGTGGGCGTGGCCAGGTGGTCATGTGACTGGGTGGGCATGGCCAACTTGATGTCACTCCCGTCGAGGGGTGCCTCGCCCGCCCCCCCTCCCCCCTCACCCCCGGTTAGTGAAAGGATGTGGCTGCCGTGTGTGTGTGTGTGTGTGTGTGTGTGTGTGTGTGTGTGTGTGTGTGTGTTTCTCTCTCTCTCTCTCTCTCCCTCCCTCCCTCCCTCTCTCTTTTTCTCTCGGTCGGGGGGGCCAAAAACAGGCCGGTTTTTGGCCTCCTCGGCCTCCAGTACCACTCTGCCGCCCCAAAACAGGCCCGTTTTTGGCCTCCCAGGGCTTCCACGCGTCCTGTTTTTGGCCTCCTCGGTCTCCAGAAGGTGGGTGGGGGCCGGTGGGTAGGTGGGGCGATGTGGGCGGGATAGCCTCTTGGTCCCACACAGGCCAGATTAATGGCTTCGGTAGGCCGCATGTGGCCCGCGGGCCGTAGTTTGAGGACCCCTGGACTAGACTAATAGTTTGCTTATTTTCAAACCGTCTGTATACTGTTTACATAACAGGAAAATGGATGTCATACTAATTACACCATGCTGCAAATGATGCCTATGAAAGTTTAATCACTGGACATTTGGAAAGTAAAAAACTGTAGGCTGTAGAAAATATTGCTATCAACTGAACTGCAAGAGTTGATAAAAAAAACCCCAGTAGTACTGATTAAAAACTTATAAAATGATCCACTTGACACATTTTAGTTTGTAAGAAATGGTACAAAAAACACAGTAATGACCAAAGGACTAGAGCAGATTTATGCTTATTACAGCCCCCCTCCTCCCCAAAAGTGGTAATGAATACTAAAAATAGTGAACAATGGCATTTATGTCAAATAATAGATAATATCAAAACTTTGTAATCCAGAATTCAATAATACATGGAATAATTTCATGTATGAGAATTGACAGATGTATATTTTGTGGGAATATATACAGTATATGTTTTACTATTAAAGAGTGCAGACCTGGTGAATTTTACAAAACTCAGATTCACGCACACCCTAGTCACTTCTTATCTTGACTACTGCAGCACACTCTACATAGGGCTGCCCTTGAAAAGTATCCGGAAGCTCCAATTGGATAAAAATGCAGCAGCCTGCTTGGTTTTGTGCAGAACCAGATGTGCACGTGTCACCTCTCCTGCAGGAGCTGCATTGGCTGCCAGTTTCCTTCTGGGTACAATTTCAGGTACCGGTTGTTACCTTTAAAGCCCTACATGACCCGGGACCAAGTTGTCTAAAGGATGATCTCTTCTTGGTTACATCCACCCGATCCACCGGAGCAAGGAGGCAGGGAATGTTGCCAGTCCATTCTCCTAAGGAGGTACATCTGGCGGGACCCAGAAGATGGGCCTTCTCCATGGTGGCTCCCTCCCTTTGGAACATTATCCCCACAGGGATTAGACTGGCTCCCATTCTGATACTCTCTTGCAAGGCCTGAAGACCTAGTTTTGCCAATGGAGCTGGAGAACCCAAAGTGGGTTGAAGCCCATCAAATGGTTTGTTTGTTTGTTTGATTGATTGTTGTCATGGGGGGGGGTTTATAGTTATTGTTTTTACTGTTTATCAGATTTTGATTTTTTTGTAAGTCGCCCAGAGTCACTGAGTGGACGGCCATATAAACTCTGTAAATAAATAAATAAATAAAAAACAAAAGATAAAGGTAATATGAGGCAGACTGTCATACTGATTAAAACTACAGAGTGCCATTTGAAACAGAAGTATTAAGGGCACAGTAACATAAAACAGAAAAAAAAATTGTGGGGGGGGGAGCTTGCCTTTACTCTTTTCCTTGCAATTGACACACTTTCATTTTGGGATTACAATATTCTAATAGCAACCACTAGGAAAATAGTAAAAAAAAAAAAAAAAAAAAAAAGGAGAAGAAGAAAAAAAAAAACTAAAAAAAGTATAAAAAAAAAAGATTGAGTGGAAAAAAAAAAAAAAAGAGAAAAGAAGAGAGACACAAAATAATTTTGGGATTAAAAAAAACTAAAATAAACCAAAAAGAAAATAAAAAAAAAAAAAAAAAAAAAAGCAGAGGGGAGGATCACAAGAACAACCTGCAGAGAGAGGAATTACACCAGATTTACTTCAAAAAATATTCAAGGAATTCAGCAATAAGTTAGCTAACTCACTTGATATTAAATTGATGGCTTTCGAAAAAAGAATGGGTCAAAGAATGTAAAGATGAAAGAGGAGAGGAAGGTAGAAGTTAAGGTGGAAAGCTGTGTAAAACAAAGTGTCCGGAGATGTAAAACAAATTAATGATAAAGTGGAAATTCTGGAGAATAAGAAGTTGTAAACAGTAATCTCTTTCCAAGAGAACTAGATAATTTGGCTTTAACAGAATTAAGAGAGAAGGAATTTTCTTTGAGATTTAGAGCAATCCCAAGGGATTCTGATGAAGATATTAGAGAAAAGGTAATTAAAGCTTTAGGGAAACCCCTTATGAACTTTTTGTGTAAAATAGAACAAAATGAATCTATGATTTTGATGATTAGACAGGATAGATTATAGAAAGAAGAGAATCGTGTTGAAACCTTAGAATCAATTTATAATTGTACTTATAACTGCTTTAAAGAAGATTGGAAGCCACTTCGGGTTTTTTTGGGGGGGGGGGTTCTTTTCCTTTTTTCTTTTCCTTTTTTCCGTTTCTTGCCCTTTTAGCTTTTTCTGATTTCTTTATTTTTCTTTTCTTCTACTTACGTTATATTTATTTATTAAGAAAATGTATATGGCCACCCAACTCACTCTCAGTGACCCCAGGCAACTTATAAGGATAAAACGCCAGTACAAAACCAGTATTACTTTTATTCATGTTTATCTTTCTTTTTAAAAGAAAAAGAATTTAAAAAGAAGTAAATTTGCTAGTAAAAAATTATAGATGATACAGATAAAGAATCGGCATAAGCACTTATACCAGCTTTCTTCAATTTACTGCTTTTCAGACATAAGGGTGTCATAATTCCCCAAATTCCCATCCAGTATGAAATACCCACATGAAACTTTTACATACATCCATTTATTCAATGATCTTCCAAAGCAAATAACAACATGTATGCAGAGTCTTAATAGTGTGATTCATCATTCCCATCCATTATCAATAATAAATTCAGTCAAGTGTAAACATATTTTGAGAAAGCAAATAGAGCATAGTGTAAATATCACAGGCTGCCTAACAGAAAGAGTACTGGAAGCTGTAATTCCTATCAGCAGTGCGCACTGCAATTCAGTGGATGCAGACTTCCTGAAAAAGTAACAGCAGAAGACACAATTCTCTACTTTATCAAATGAAGTGAAACAGGACATGGTCTCAAATGGTGTTCTGCTCTAAGTAAGAAAATGTAATCATGTGTGTTCCCAGCAAGGTGGTTTTTAGCAATAACCAGCTGGAAATCTTAAGTATGGACCATTAATTTCTAATGAGTGATTTAAAAATAAGAAAAACAATTTAATGTGTGCATTCTTGTCCTGTGTTGTGCCTATAATTGAAAACATTTTGCAGAAAATAAAAGCAACCTAAATCAAACCAAAACTAAAACGTTTAATCCTTCCTTCCTGGTATTGTGGCATAACACAACACTACCACAGTACTACTTTTTTTTAAAAAAATACTTGGAACATAAACCCATCTTGCACATCTTATGACTCTTTAAACTGAGAGGAAGAGGGTTTTCTCTCCCTTTTTACACTGTTCAGCTTGTTCGTTTGTAAGTGAAAGCATTCCTTAAGAAGTTGCCAGAAGATTTCACAGCTGTCTTTTAGAAAAAAACTGAAACCTTCACTCTTCACAGAGGAACTGCCAAAACATCTCCATGTAACTTGAAAACTAAGCCACTATTAACCAACTAAGGCACTATATAACTTGTCAGTTTACTACTGTGTCTTGGAAATGGAAAAAAGATTGATGATACAAGCTACACCCAACCAACACTAAATGGTAAGAAATGAATAATCCACATACTTACTGTTAGAGGTTTCAAATGACTCAAACTTTACAGGCTGTATATAATTGACTAAGTTTGACATTTCCTCGGTAGCCATGGCCTCACTTCCAGCTGTTCCCTAGAACAGAGTTAAACTAAAATTAATACCAGAATGCTTTTCAATGAGAAGGTTGAATGAACTTCTAGAGGAGTGAACTGCTCTTCTCTTTTAAATGTTTCCATACCTCAAAGGCAGAGAAACACATTTAAATCCTAAAACTTGAAATATGAAACTTGAAATAAACACATCATCTAAAATATGATGTAGAAGTACACATAAGCCAACCATTGGCACATGGTGGCGCAGTGGTTAGAATGCAGTACTGCAGGCTACTTCTGCTGACTGCCGGCTGCCAGCAGTTTGGCAGTTTGAATCTCACCGGCTCAAAGCTGACTTAGCTTTCCATCCTTCCGAGGTCGGTAAAATGAGGACCCAGATTGTTGGGGGCAATATGCTGACTCTGTAAACCGCTTAGAGAGGGCTGTAAAGCACTGTGAAGCGGTATATAAGTCTAAGTGCTATTGCTATTTTACTTACTCAGCTTTGTGGAGTTAATTCAGTTCCCTAAGCCAGGGATCCTTAACCTGTGGGCCGCGGCCCACTACCAGGCCACAGCTTTTTCATAACCAGGCAGTGTTAGTGGCTGGCTGGGGTGCGCACATGTTTACCCCGTGAGTGTAGTGGGGGCTCGCAGCCCCACTTGCATGAGTGTCATGGGCACTTGGGGCCTCACGTGAGCATCATGGGCACTCCTGGCCCTACTCGCATGAGCGCTCGCAACCCCACTCGCACGAGCAACGGGTGCTCGCACACGCACCTGCCTCTCCCAGAAAACCATCCCCTCTTCCCTCCCCCCCCCCGCTCCAGGCCACCAATCCAGAAAGGTTGGAGAACTCTGCCCTAAGCAACATAACAGAGCATATATGGAGCAGCATCCCTACATATTTCAACATCTGCTCTCACTAAGGACTGAGCGTGCTCTTTCCAAAATAAAATGCCTACAGAAGTTAATTACAAATGGTTGCTGATCATACTAAATTAGACAGGGAGACATGGAATAAAGAATTGGAATGTCCTGTTCATTAATATCAACAGAAAGCTTTTGTGGCACCCATCTTTTCCATTACTCTAGATTTAAACAAGTATTAATAAAAGTATGCATATATCGGACTTTTATACAGTATGCCTTTTTTAAAGAAGAAATGAACAGCTTTAACTGACTATTGAGAACGTGGTCCATATGATCTGATTATGTGCTACAATAAGTTATAGACAGAAATTATTTCATATATGAATCTTGCAAGACTAAATTTTCTATTTCTTAGACATATATTTGGAGTCTGAAAATTAATGGATGGACGATAGCAATGGATCCTGCATATTGTTATGGTAAAGGTAAAAGAGTCCCTGAAGATTTTATCTTACTAGTCGTCAGCTATAGGGGATGGTGCTCATCTCCGTTTCAAGCAGCGGTGAAATCTACTTACCTTCCCTACCGGTTCGGAAGTGCTCGCGCTTTTTCGCCTGCGCTCTGCTCGCGCACGGGCTTTTTCACCCTTTGCGCATGCGCAGAACGCTTTGCGCATGCGCAGAGGGTAAAAAACAACAAAATGGTGGCATCCAGGCGGGTGGGTGGAGCCTCGCGCTGCCGTCACTACTGGTTCTCCAAACCACCAGCAGGTGGCGCTACCGGTATGCCCGGACCGGGCCGAACTGGGAGCATTTCATCCCTGGTTTCAAGGATATTAAGCTAGCTCTGTCCAAAGACAATTCCATGGTCATATGGCCAGCATGACATCACAAAGCACCGTTACCTTTCCACTGTAGTGGTACCAGTGGTGGGTTGCTCCCAGTTCGGTGAACCGGTAGTGGTGGAGGCAGGAGGCTCTGCCCACCCACCCGGGACACTTCTGTGCATGCGCAGAAGTGTTGCGCCCATGCGCGAGCGCGAACCAGTAGCGACAGGATTTACAACCCATTAGTGAGTGGTACCTATTTATCTACTTGCATTTTCATGCCTTCGAATTGCTCAGTTGGGGTGAGGACGGGAGCTCACCCAATCATGTGGCGCTCAGGTCTCGAACCTGGGTTGCTGGCTTTCCAGCTCACGAGCCCAGCACCTTAACCTTAACCGCTGAGCCACCGCACCACCCATTACAGTCATTTCTTTATTATGGTCACAAAGAAATTACTGTAAGGCCAGAAGGAGAGTCATTTACCAACAGCTATAAAATGGTCTGAAGGACCTCACCTTGCTTTGTACTTTTGAACAAGCATGTGTCCAACAACATTTCAGTTGCAATTGTAACAATCAGTTACAAAAAGACAGCGATCAAGACAAAGAGTAAGTTAATGGGTATTTTCATCTTATTGGAGCCAGACTTTTTCTACATATGAATAAGGCACAGGAGAACGAGGTGTGGAGTTGCCAGAAAGCAGAGGGCTAAATAATAATGCCTCAAATAATTTCACCTAAAACTGGAAATCTCTTCCATACGTTTTGGATCAGCAGTTAAAAAAAAAAAGTGCCATATGACTTAAAGCTGGGTTTTGGTTCTCACTATCCACAAGATGGCAGTAGAATACTGACTCATGCGGATAATTATGTAGACATATTTCCAAGTCATACCAGGACAATTTATACTTCAAAATTATTCATTCCTTACTTCATCCATTGATGATTTTTTGCAGTCATCATCATAGTCATCATCCTCGTCACTCTCTATCTCTGCTTCACCTGCAATATTTTAATTGGCAAAGAGAAATCTTAATGGGAACATCAACCAATATTCACACATATTTTTATAAACATAACTTTGCTTCAGAGCAAATTCATTATTACAAGACCTACTGCACAGATCTTTTCCTCCCAAATTATTTATGAGGCAAACAACCAAAACAGTGCCTTCTATGACTAAAACAAGCAAGCAAACAAACAAACAAACAAAAACACCCCAGCTTCATGACTCTACTTGCATATTTTTGTTTTTTTAATATTATGGAGATCATTAGCTAAGGTTTTATTTTCCAGTGATGATTGAAATGGTTCTTCACTTCTGTCTGAGATGTAAATGCAAAGACTGTTTCCATTATTCATAGCTTTACCAGATTCAGGCACAAACACACACATACATATACAATATATACAGACCAGAGGTGGGTTCCAACTTACCTCGCTGCCGGTTCGCTCCCTCCTGCGCTGCGTGGGCGCGCTGCGTGGGCACGCGCGCATGCGCAGTAACAAAAAATAATAATAAAAAAAACCACCAAAAAAACAAAGCCAAAAAAAAGATGGTGACCGCATGCACAGTGCCGAAAGTCGACTTCTGCACATGCTCAGAAGGAAAAAAATTTTTAAAAAAAAATTCAAAAAAAAAAATTCAAAAAAAAAAAAGATGGCGGCCCCCATGGACCGGCACCGACTGATCCGGTTCGGTGACATCATCGTGATGTCACCAGCGGATCGCTACCGGTTCGGGTGAACCGGTCCGACCCGGGAGGAACCCACCCGATACAGACACAGTATTATCCAACACACCCTAAAATTGACTTCACCCTCGGCTCATTTGCAGAGATGTCTTCAATCAGCCATGACTTATAGTGGAAGTTGGTCTAATAGTAAATCTCTTAGCGACACTGTTAGCCTTTTTTAAAGGTGCTAGTCAGGCCTCTTATAATATGGCACAAAACCAGGCTATAACAGCTACACCTTGCCACAGTTAATATCTCAGGAAGGCCTGCTAAGAGTCCCTTTTTCTGTTTGAGGTTTCTGGGTCTTGCGTTGATGATATGACCTCTTTTAATGCTTTTATTTTTAATGCTGGTCTGTGACTATAATACAAATAGATTGATTGAACTCATGGTGGCAGTTTCTGTATTTTCAGAATATAGAAGTCAGATGGCATCCTCCCCTTTTGTATTCAGGAAGATTTTATTTATTTACTTATTCATTCACTCATTTGGCCGGTCAGCCATTCATTCAATTTCAATAGCTGTCCAACCTCAATCCTATTGACTGTGGATGGCAAACAACATCACAATAATTAAAACCATAAAAACCTACAATAGAAATGGAACACCATAAAAAGTTAATGGAAATATTCCTTCTTCAACAAGCTTTCAGCTCTAGCTGACTGGCTTGTGTACATTTCTCCTATATTTTTTAACTGGCTGTTTATTTTACTTTTGTATTATTTCTTGACTGTTTTATTTTGTTGAACAGTATCCAGAATCGTAATATTAGGGCAGCTAACAAATATGGCATATAAACAAACAATATTTTCAAAATAGTCAACAATTAGTGATAAAACAACAATACACCCACACCCACATACCCACATACACACTAAAATGCTGAAAGAGGAAGTTAAATCAAGAGTGATATGGAAGTGAAAATACTGTGCTCGTTCATTTCTGGAATTCAGACATTATGGAGTGGGGATGCATGCTCTAGCTCAAGGGTGTCAAACTCAATTTCATTGAGGGCCGCATCAGGGATGTGTTTGACCTCAGGGGGCCAGGGTGGGCATAGGCAGCTTGATGTCACTCATGTCGGGGGTGCCTGTGGTGGTCTGAGCACTCTGCCAGCGAATACGGGCTCCCGAGCTCCGTTTTCGGCTGCGACAGTCTCCTGTAAGCCTCTGCCAGCGAAAACAGAGCTCAGGAAGGCCGCCCACGGCCCTCCTGAGCTCCATTTTCACTGGCAGAGGCACTGCGGGCCAGTCCTTCACTGTTTCCAGAGCGGCCCCGCGGGCCAGATCTAAGCACCCTGTGGGCCAGATCTGGCCCCCGGGCCTTGAGTTTGACAACCCTGCTCTAGCTGGTATATCCAAGGTCTGCCCATCACTGATATTCCTTTCTCTGTCCCCCTCTCCCTTTAAAAATCTGAGAGTCATGGAAACATGTTGGTGTGGAATCAATTATGAAAGCCATAAAAGTTCTATAATTGACTTCAAAGTCTGGGAGGGAGTGGAAAGAATTTGTGCAGTTCAAGGCCAAAACTTTCTGAAGTAAAACTGTATAGTTCTTCCCAATTCTCCTTCAGATAGACACAACAGATTTATATCAAACTGTTACAGTACATATATTTCAGAAGAAATATACCACCCAACATAAACTTGCTTCCCCGATCAATGTTATCAAAAGCTATTGTTTTATTTGGCAAACTCCTTGAGGTACATGATTGATGAACAGGTCTTAGTTATGTGTGAGTGTTTGAATAGTAGTAGGCTTAAAGAGCCTGGTTGTTACTACACTTTACTTCCTCTTTTATTTGAAAGGTAGGATGGGATGGGATGGGGTGGAGTGGGAGTAGGAGTAGGGGTGGACAGGGCTGTTAACTTAAAAGTACCTTTAGGAACTATCGTCTGGACTTGGAGATTAAGGCTCTGTCCAGATGTCATCCCTTTATCCTGATCACCACCTTATCTATTCAATTAGTACAATGATTGAACAGGACTATGCAAAGTGCTTTTACATTGAAACAGGTAATTGGTCTCCTCAGTCTATTATTGTGGTGAACCCACAACATTTGACATTCAAAGCATTTTTTTGACAAGCTAATTACCTTTCCCCAAGTTAAAAGTAAAACAGCTGGGATAAAATGATTTCTGACTTTGCAACTGTGCACTCCCACAGAAACACTTCATTTCAAATCAGGTGAAATGATAAAGGGATAGAAGGAAAAGCTTAGCTTAAGTTCCTTCTAACAAAAAGACAACTGCATTCCTAAGCTGATTATTGATATAATGCTGCTGAATGGGTACTATGACATCTGCAACTATATACCTTCCAAAGAATCTGTTTCTCAGCAGAGATAAAGTGGTGATCAGGATAAAGGGATGACATAAAATATCTGTGATCACATCTTTCATTTATTTTTAAAATTCACACATCTTACATTCTAAGTATAGTAGTTCTGTTCAATGGGGGAGGGAGTAAAATAAAAACCAAAAACAACATATTTCTTTGTCTGATGAAATGAGAATGCTGTGAAGCAAGAAAGAAACCAAATTACTGGTCTAAAATAATTTGATAATGAAGCAAAAGGAAATAAATGGTATTTATTTTTCTGAGCAACTGAGGTGTATGGACATGTCTCTTGGCATAGAAGACTTCATAAACCGAAACAGGCACTGTTCTGCTACTATAAGCGGGCAGCTCCTAGAGTTGATATTAAAAGATGATATTTTTTTTTAAACAAGCTTCTGAATGGATGCTAACAAGTGAGAACTTGAGGGCAATACTGATAAGTATGGCATAAAAAGAAGGATGGTGCTGTCATGGAAACAGACTGCAGGGAGTCAGACACATTGGCGTAAGGCTGGCAGGAATCATGAGACTTTCATTGTACCCTCCCTGGACTACTCTCAGCCTAAACTATGGGCAATAGCTATAGTTGGCACTGCCCATGTTTCACCTGGTATCTAGGGCTCTGGCTTCTACTTCCTCTTGAAAAGCAAATTTGCTAGCCCACTCAAACATTAACACTATTCAAACTATGTCTAGTTTGTAAACACAATTGTTTTCTAGTTATAATATTAAAATACAAAGTAGGTTCATGATATCTCTTTCAAGTTTTTAAACACAATGACAGCAAAGTGGGAGCCTGGGAGCTTCCCACCCAAGGGTGGGTTCTAACTTACCTCGCCACCGGTTCGCTTCCTCCCGCGCTGCGTGGCTGCGCGTGCATTGCGTGCCATGCCACCACGCGGGCGCACATGCGCAGTGCCAAAAATTCGCAAAAAATTCCCCCCAAAAAGCCAAAAACAAGATGGCGGAGTATGCACAGTGCCAGGGACTCGGCTTCTGCGCATGCGCAGAAGAAAAAAAGAAGCAAAAAATCCCCCCCCCCCAAAAAATATCCCCCCCCAAAAAAAATCCAAAAAAAAGATGGCAGCGTCCACGGACCGGCACCGACAGAACCGGCTCCGTGACGTCACCAGCGGTTTGCTACCGGTTCTATAGAACCGGTGCAAACCGGGAGGAACCCACCTCTGTTCCCGCCCTCTCTGCATTGGGATGAGCACTTCCCTAAGAGCATTTTAGATTAAGTAGCAGGGCACTTGCTTTGCCTACAGAAAGTCCTTAATTCAATCCTGGGAATCTCTACAAGGCTGCTTGTTAGTATCCACAATATTAAGCAGACGAATCGATGGCCGGGCTTTAGAACAAGAAGCATCCCATTATTTTTACCTGCTCCCGGGGAAGAGGGTTCAAAGCCACTGGATGCATCACTGCACGCATTTGAAGCTTGTTCTGTAAGCTTCTTCTTTGCGCTCCCATCCACAGACTTTTGGGACTTCTTTTTGTTCTTCACCAGAATTTTGTACATCAGGTCTGCTGGGCTAGGAAGTGGGATGCCACGTTCGAGCTGATCGGAAAGAGATAAGGTTAGCGAAGAAAGCTCTTTGAGAAGGATTTACTTTTAATTTCCCTGTCTTTTAACAGAAAAAAATATTTAAACAAAGCCTATCCTCATATACTTGTATTAACTATTTAAGATTATTTTTCTCTTTTAATGGCTGCCTTAGTATGCTTCCATAGACAGGTCCTAATCTCAATAAATGTTTGCTGCCTGCTACATTTTCATTCTACTGCAACATACCACACATTTGTTCTACACACATACAATAATACTATATGCCTTCCACACCATTAGCAGTGATACTTTTCCATCGTTCATTCTGTTAGATAGTACTGTATTTGAACCTCTAATGAATCATTGAATCTTTGTATGGGATACCATTATTATCACTCTTGTTCAATACACTACCTTAACCTTAAAAATGTAATATCAACATACAAAATGTGTGCTGTGCTATATGGATTCCTCTATCAAATATGAGTCGCATAGTCACGATGATTCCAAAGAAAAAGCTTTAGCTTTTTAATTTCCTTTTCTCGGTGTCTTTAAACCACATCTTATAAGGATGTGGTACTGCTTTTACCCAGTTTTATGCTATTTATCTCCTGGGACAAAAGACAATTTAACTTGTTTTTCTGTCTGTGGTCACTTTATGTTTCTAATGAATTTTTTTTTTCATGTCTTCAGGTGGTGTTCTGTATTATAAGTGAAAGAAAATCCCTGCTAATGCATCTTGCTAATGTAGGATAATGCATGTACAAAAGTACAGAACAGGATTTTTAAATTATATAGTAGAATTTCCTGCTATCATATTAGATAATTTTAAAGAGGGACTAAACAGGTGCATAGAAGATAGGGCTACCTAGAGCTTACTAGTCCTGGTGGCTGTTTGTTAGCTTCATATCACAGGCAACATACCACGGATATCAGCTATGGAGTAACCAGGGAGGAAATCTATTCCCTCTCTATCAATAAATGTGGCCTTGTTGAAGGGATATGGTTGATCACTTTGTGTAAACAGAATGCTAGGTTGGATGACTGTTAGCCTGATATAGCAGGGCCATTCCTAATATTTATTAGCAGCTGTCTCATCGTTACTGTACTACGAATATTTGAGCAGCAAGAATAAGACTGGATTCCATAAATCTTAATTGACTACACAGCACAAGATCCCTTGTATATGTGAGATACCACTAACAACTCACTTGTCAATGGCACAAAATGATTGTTTAGCAAAGGGAGATCTGGAGGAACCCACATCACCAGAATGTACTAGAATATATATGTTTTTAAAAAAATCTTTAATATTCTAGTAAATACCACTTGCTGTTGTTATACCTCTCTGGCTTTATGCGTTTGATTCCACCTGGGACACAAAACTAAACCACCAAAAAACAATTTAAATTACATTGAAGCATTTTTGCTGGAGCAGCTTACAAAGAAGATTATAGTCTTTGTTAAGCTTTCACATGTAGACTTGGTATGGATAGGATAAGGTTAAGAGACTGCTTAGGAATGAATTCAAATCCTCAAAACAAAACAAAACAAAACAAAACAAATCCGAATGTACCTTCTTACAGTTTTGATACAATTCTTGTGCTCCTCAACCCAAACAAATAATATTTTGGGAAATGAACTCTACTTTACAGAAAAGTAAAACAACTAAAAAAAGATTCCATTTATAAGTCCCTGTTACATTTTTTTTTCTTGTGAAAGCATACATTATACAAGAGGGATATGTGCTTCAAATATATTTCAAACATATATACCCTTCAACTCTAAATTCCCTAAAAATAAATAAATAAATAAATAAATAAATAAAACAAACCAGACATTCCCCATAAATAAAGAAATTCATTAAGTTGGAAGATAGGAAGGAACCACAGAAACTTAAACTTCTACATCAAATATTACTTCATGTAGTCAAATAGTCAACAAAGCTAAATAAATAAAAAGATACTTACTGGATATTTTTCTAGTGGTTCCATCAGCAAACCATCTCCAAATATTAACCTGCAATATTCTGCCATTTTTGCCTGCTGTTTAGGGCTAAAAGTGGAAGAAATTGTGAAATTAAATAAGGCTTTTTTTTAATAATGCTAGAAATGGAGGATATAATACCCTCTAACTAGATGAAGAGGTGTAATTTTCCGATACTATCATCCTAAATTGTACTCAGTGATCTAAAGTCATTACGCTATTAATTTGACTTCAACAACAGCTTTCTTGCCACATTTTTACATTAATCAGCACAATAAAGGTTCTCATTTGTAGTTTGTCATTAATAGTGATAAAAGGAAAAAAATGAACTTGCCTCATATATATACAAGAAACGACGTGCTTAAGAGAATACAGAAAATTATTTTCACATCTACGTACTCTTAAAAATATTTATATTGATCTACTTCCAATAGAAGAGAATATATGTAATTTTGGGTTGAACTGCTGAGTCCTTTGGGCTCTCTGAGCTTGGTTGTTTGCTTGTAGACATTTCATTACCCAGCTAAATAACATCATCAGTGCAAGTGAGTATGCAATTTGTTCTATGCTTTCTCCCTTAACCCCACACTCATTCATTCACACATTAAGATCCATTTCCTTTTGCTGTAGATGTGAACCGTGTCCTTCTTCCTTCTTTCCTTTCCTTTCCTTTCCTTTCCTTTCCTTTCCTTTCCTTTCCTTTCCTGTCCTTTCCTTTCCTTTCCCTTCCCCCCTCCCTCCCTCCTTCCCTTAAATTCCTGTCAGTTTCCCCATTTATTTTCCTTGTAGGAAGCTTGCAGGGAGAAAGTCAGCAGGAAGTTAAGTAGTGGCTGCTAGGTGGGGGGGGGGGAGAACAAGGGTGTGTGTGGGGGGGTCAGGAATAGTAAATGAGAGGTATCGCATGGCTTGGGAAGGTTGTGTAGTTGTGCGCCAAAGATACCACATGAGCAGAGAGAGCACAAGGGTGGATGGTATAGGTTGAGAAGGCTTCCCTTTCCCTTCCTTTCCTTTCTCTTCCCTTCTCAACAGGCAGGGAAATGGCTGCTGCTGCACTGGGAAGGAAGTGAGGGATTGTGAAAGTGGCTGGGAAATTGTCACAGAGCTTTAAAAATGAAGATCATGTGGCTGCAGTGGCTGTGCAGAATAATCATCATCATCATCATCATCATCATCATCATCATCATCATCATTAAAGCAAGCACAATTTTCTCAAAATTCATTTCCTCGGAAATCATAGATTCTGGATTTTGGACATATTCTGTAAGTTAGTTCATATGAGGCACTGTGGTTCGAAACTTGTTGCCCTATCATGCACCATTTTACCCAGTTAAGGGTCATAGTTTTAATAATATATAGAATATAGATACCCCAAAAGCGCTGAAAAAAATAATAACTTAGTTTGACTGGGGTATACTGCAAGTGCTCCCTTCGCAAGTAAATACCTGGGAGGACAAGAAACGTTCATGCAAAAGAGCTACACTACAATTTAACACATATTTTTTTACCTGTAGCAAAAATCTACAACACTCAAATATTATTGATGCATCTTATCTACTGCAACCTGCTGGAAGATCAGGGGTGGGTTCTAACTTACCTCGCCGCCGGTTCGCTTCCTCCCGTGTCTCGTGGGTGTGCGCGCATCACGCGCCATGTGGCCGTGTGCTTCGCACATGTGGGCGCGCATGCACAGTGCCGAAAACTCAACTTCTGCACATGCGCAGAAGCAAAACAAGCAAAAAATAGCAAAAAAAGCCAAAAACAAGATGGTGGCGCATGCGCAGTGCTGAAAACTCGGCTTCTGCGCATGTGCAGAAGTAAAACAAGCAAAAAAAGCAAAAAAAGAGCAAAAAACAAGATGGCGGCGCATGCGCAGTGCCAAAAACTCGGCTTCTGTGCATGCGCAGAAGCAAAACAAGCAAAAAATAGCAAAAAAAAAGCTGAAAACAAGATGGCAGCGCATGCGCAGTGCCAAAAATTTGGCTTATGCGCATGCGCAGAAGCAAAAAATAGCAAAAAAGCCAAAATCAAGATGGCGGCGCATGCGCAGTGCCGAAAACTCGGCTTCTGCGCATGCGCAGAAGCAAAAAATAAAAACATATTTTTTTAAAAAAATAAATAAATAAAATAAAGATGGCGACGTCCACAGACCGGCACCGACAGAACAGGCTCCATGACGTCACCACCAGTTTACTACTGGTTCTATAGAACCGGTGAAAACTGGGAGGAACCCACCTCTGTGGAAGATGGTATTGTATTCAATTGCCAGCACTGGAAAACCAGATTCTTCCTTTTCTCTTTGGCAAAATAGATTGCCAAAGACTACTGCACTTTATATGCTGCTCAGTTCCAAAATGATTCTAAGTATCTTACAAATAGTACAAAGTAGAAAGAATTAAATTGGGGGGAGGGGAGGAAGACCCATACTAAAAACCATACCAACAATTAACATGCAGGGGAACTGCTAGCAGCAACCTACTGCAGGGAGGGACTCCCCAAAGACTTTTTTTAAACCAGGGGAGAAAGTAAAAGAAACTTCTGCTTCATAAGTACCGTAGAAATCATCCATATAGGAAACTAGACATCACTGACTAAAAAACATGATTTATACAAAAATCTAAATTACTTACGAATCCACATGATTCTCAAAAGAGAGGAGTATAGGGAAAGGAGATGTCTTAAATGCACATTCAGCAATAGCTTCTATAACTTCCTAGAAAGGGAAAAAAACAACAAAGAACACATTTTCCCTTGAGAAATTATTTAACACGCAAACATAAAGCGGTTTTGACAGTTCCTCTGATCCACACTCAGGATTTTATAATTCTTAAAAGAACAAGGCAGTTCCAGCACCATTAAGTTTGTCTCAGTGTGACTGGCCTTCTAATCTTCAAGCCCAGTAAAATGCTGCTGGCATGTGGAGAATAAACAGTAGTTTGTATTTAGAAATGTGTGTTCACAGGGCTCACAACAGTATTCCTAAAGCTTCACTTTTAGACATTTTACATAATAAAATAGTTATGTATTGCCAGATAACCTTTATTGTATTTGAAAGGAAGACTTCTTTTCAGTACCATTAAATTGCCACTCTTTAGACTTATATCTGAATTTAATAAATCCTTGAGTATCTGACAGAACAAAAGAAAACTAATGTGTGGTAAACTGCAATTTGTTTCATTTTGGTTGTATAAACCCAGATACTACAGTTGGTAGTATATGTTTGAATCTACTTAGTGATGTACTCAATGTGCCAGGACAATAACAAAATCTGCTGTAGCACAAGGAGGAAACCCCAGCAGCTGATCAAAAAAAAAAAATAAAAAATCAAGAAGCTTTTTAGGATACTTCTACCCCCCCGATTAGTATTTGTTTATCCCAACCTGAAGCCATTCCGATCACCGACTGCAGCCAGAAACATGCTTGAAAAATTTATAGGTTGGGATGGGCCATGTTAATCTGACTTAACCTCACACAGTGATTTTACTTAACCTGCTGTCTGATGCTTAAAGACTTGGGGGAAAAATGTATGGGAAGGCTTTTCAATTACTAAGAATCCCCCCTGTCCTGCCCCCCCCAATGGATTTACTTTTTGAGGGAACAAATAGAATGTGTGAAAAAAGAGTAGGATTTAGCTGAAACGGAGACTGCCTCTGTACAAGCTGATTTAGGTTAAGGGTTGCCTTGTCTCCTTACAAATTTACTTGCCTGTGGGTTTTTTTTTTTAATGCTTCATCTAAATGGGAAGTGCTTAAAACCATTCATATAAAAAACTGCTTTCTCCTTCCCAAGGAATGTCTTAAACTTTGATATAGGACTGTGGACAGACTATGCAGCTTGATACCGTATAGTTATTGGACTATTGATATATTCATTGAAGCACTGAAGTACACATTTTCTTATATAGTGATAATTGTGATGAAAAATTATATAGCTCAGCAAAGACATGAAGATTTACACATTTGCCATGTTTACCTTACCGTACCATGCTTTTAAAATTAGTTACAAATTGCCTTGGCTAAAAGGCAGCATAGAAATCTAAACATTTAGTAATAAAAATATGTCATATAATTCAACATAATTACATAGGATAGGAAAACAATCATGATGCTATTTTTTGCACAAAATTTTACTTCCAGAAGCTTGCTTTATTAAATGTATTCAGATAATTATTTAATTTAATTATTGCAACGCGCTCTACATGGGGCTACCCTTGAAGAGTGTTTGGAGACTACAGTTGGTCCAGAATGCAGCTGCGCGAACTATCGTGTGTGCACCTAGGTACACCCACATTACACCAATCCTCCGCAAGCTGCACTCGCTTCCTATTGGTCTCCGGGCACAATTCAAGGTGTTGGTTATTACCTTTAAAGCCCTGTATGGCTCAGGGCCAGGTTATCTTCGAGACCGCCTTCTACCACATAGCTCCCAGCGACCGGTAAGATCCCACAGAGTTGGTCTCCTCCAGGTCCCGTCAGCTAAACAGTGCCAGCTGGCGGGCCCGTGGGGGAGGGCCTTCTCTGTGGCTTTCCCCAGGTCCCGTCAGCTAAACCGTGGCGGCTGGCGGGCCCGCGGGGGAGGGCCTTCTCTGTGGTTGCCCCAGCTCTCTGGAACCAGTTACCTCCTGAGATCCGGACTACCCCCACCCTATTGGCCTTCCAGAAAGCTGTGAAGACCTGGCTTTTCCGGCAGGCCTGGGGCCGCTGATCTCAATGTTACAATCTGTGAGATCCGGCCACGAATGGTATGTATGGCTTTTTAAATCGTTTTTTAATATTTATATTGTTTTAATGTTTTTATACTTCTGTTGTAAGTGCCCAGAGTCCCTTGGGAGTTGGGCGGCATAAAAATGCAACAAATAAATAAATAAATAAATAACTTATCCACTAATTGCCTAAGAGGAGAGAACAGAGGAAGTTTTTAATTTACCCTAGAGAAATTTTTAAGACAAAAAAAGGGGTTTATGCGCACACACACACACACACACACACAGTAATTTTAACAAATGCACTAAAGTTTAAACTAAAATGCTTTCATTATAATTTTGTCGTGTAATGTAAAGACAGTGTATCAATATAATAAAGAAAATCAATAGTATGTAAATTTTGCAGGGGATTCTTTTAACATAATTAACCATCAGATAAGGAAGGGTAAATGATATGTAAAAGGCTTCTACTAATTGTGAGGCTTCCTCCCATGAACCTTCCTGGAAAAACTAAAGTACACAATATTCACCTTTTTACTGAAAAATGAATTTGACAATATTAAACAAGCTAATCTAGATCAAACACAAATCTGTTTTACAAAAGAAATGTTCAGAGGGCAACATGTCTATTATCAAGTTCTACAGTTATGAAATCAAGAAAGAATTTAAAAAAAAATCAAATTACATAACTTAAGCTTTGCACTAGGTTTGTGCCTCTGCACATGTCAAATCTACTTGTCAGAAAAATGACAGTCGAAGCAAGCTATTACATGGGCCACCAAGAAGTGTGCTGATTAATGGCTCTGACCTCAGACACAGGTATCTCAAAATTGTTTCCCCTGCCTACTAACAGATTACTTCTCTTTTACTTTGCTCCTTACTAAATCAGGAAATGTCAAGTTAAATAGCAAAGTGGCAGCATTATTTTGAAAGAGACATTCATGCATGCGGTATTAAAGGTACAATAAGTGTAAGTCAAAATATCCTGACATTCTTCATCATTTCCAGTGAAAGAAGTAAAATAAATAAAAAAAAAATTGAGAGGAACAAAATCTCCCAATTCATGTGTGGGACGTGCACGACTCTCTAACGCTAGCATTTTCAGAAGCATTCTGAGATTAAAATATATGTTTAAAAATTGCCAATTACTAAATTAAAACACCCTCTCTCTTTCTCTCTCTTGATTATACATTGCTGCCAACAAAGAAGCTTACATAAGAATCGCATCCAAAGAATGCTTGGTTTCTAGATGCCACTTTTCTGACTTTTGTTTCATTTCTGTGCATGCATGGCAAGCCAAAGAGAGATTTCTGTTGAAAGAAAGCTGCTGGGTAAAACAAGGAATCCATCCAAACGTCAACAAGGAACATTGCTCTGCTGGGCCTCACTTTTTTGTCTGTTTTACTGTCTGTCAAAGATGAGGTGGCTCCACAAACTGGAGCAGCAGTGCAATGCAGTGTAACATACATGGCAGAAAATATCCTTCCCATCAAGTTTTACTTTTTTTATTACCTGCATATTCCACAAACCTTTGGCAAGATAGCAAAGAATAACAAACAAAACCAACCACTATTAATTTAACAATAATCCAAGCAACACAATGACCATCAGCCAATTCACCAATGAATCTAGCAATAATGGGGAACAAATAAGAAGCTACAGCCGTTTCAGTAGAAAATTTAAAAAAAGATGGTAATTTCATGAAATTTCATCTGGGCATGCTGTAATTGTGGTCTCTTTCTATTCACCACTCACTTGATCTTAGAAAAATGTAGTGCAGGCTTCTGTTACTATCTGTAGTATAGTTATCTACAGTCTGTTTTGGCAGTCAGAAATGCAAATCCATTAATAGCAGACAATCATCAACAATATATGCAATTAATGAGACAGTAATATAAAAGTTAGGAGCAAAACATTGCTTCTTCAGATGTTGAAATTGGTTACAGTAATCAATGTGGGACTTATGATTTAGCACTGAATTATTTAAACAGGTAATGTCAATTATGTTTTCCTGGTTGAGCCTGCCTCATATTTAAATGTGTGTCTAGTCTGTGCATCGAGGTTTTCTCTTACGTGTGTAAGTTGATGACTGGCTTAGATGATACATCTATTATAATGATGGACAAATCACTTCCTTTAAGATCACTAGCAATACTGTTCTAATTTTCTGTCAAGAATGCTGATTAATTGTTCCAAAAATGTGTGCACAAGTGAATCTTTAAAGCCTACCACTCACACAGGATTCATATCCAATAATATACCACAGGGCTTGCAAGCACTATTCTTTTATGTAATAAGGACAGTCCTTCCTGCTGCTCTTAAAGGTAATTTTCTCCCTGAGAAAAATTGATATGCTTTATGTGATCCAGGTTTATAATAGGAAGCTTCAGTATAATTTACATGAGTCATCTGCATAATTTAGGTATATAGGCTGATGCTACATAACCTCAGCCTTACCAATAATATCTGATGTAAATCATGTTTATCCAGTGTCATACCTCATAACTCTATTGGGATTTCTTGCTTAACAAAGGTAATTGAGACTGGCATTTCCATTGCTAAGAGATGTGGTAAAGCATGTTGTTGTGGAACTGAATTTAGTGACAGCAATCCCTGCAATTCACACTACTGTTATTAAGTGAAATTCCCAGGTAGTTAAGGAATAACTTCATATGGCTACAACTTGTGACTTCCTTCTGGCTTCCCACAAGCAAAGTCAATGAGAAAATTGCCTAGAATTTGCAAGTCCCAGGCAGCTCATAAGCAGGATGGATGGTGGGTATGTATAGAGTGAGTGAGTGTGTGTGTGTGTGTGTGTGTTGCAGTGAGTGTGTGTTGGCAGGGAAAGTTTTCTGTGACACTGTGTGAGTGCATGAGAGCTGAGGAGGGGGTGCAAAGGCATCACCTGAGTACAGGTAGTCCTCTACTTACAACAGATCATTTAGTGACCGTTCAAAGTTACAATGGCACTAAAATAGTGACTTATGACTGTTTTTCAGTTACAACCTTTGCAGCATCCCCATGATCATGTGATCAAAATTCAGATGCTTGACAATTGGTTCATTCTTTTGACCATTGCTGTGTCCCAAGGTTATGTGATCTCCTTCTGCGACCCTCTGACAAGCAAAGTCAGTGGGGAAGCCAGATTCACTTAGCAACCGGTTTACTTACTAATCAGCTGCAGTGATTCACTTAACACTCATGATTATTGTACTGCTCTCCAGCCCTTCTCCAAAGAAACTGCCTCCTGCTACAGCCAAATGTTTCAAATTTTGACTCATCAGACCAGAGCACCTGCTGCTATTTTTCTGTACCCCAGTTCCTATATTTTTGTGCATAGTTGAGTCTCTTAGCCTTGTTTCCACGTCGGAGATATGGCTTTTTGGCCGCAATTCTTCCATGAAGACTGCTTCTGGCCACACTTCTCCGGACAGTAGATGGGTGTGCCTGGGTCCCACTGGTTTCTGTCAGTTCTGTGCTAATGGCACTGGTCATCTTCTGAAGTCAAAGGGAAGTAAGCCATACGTGTTTCATTTGCTGCATTAAATTTCCTTTGGTTGACCACTGCATCTATGGTCTTCAGTGTTGCCCATTTCTTTGTGCTTCTTCAAAAGAGCTTGAACAGCACATCTTGAAATCCCAGTCTGCTTTGAAATCTTTGCCTGGGAGAGAACTTGCTGATGCAGTATACCTACCTTTTGTCTTGTTCCTGTGCTCAGTTTTACCTGTGACATGAAACTATCTTCTACAACCTCACCTTAGTAGCAGAGTTTGGCTGTTCCTCACCTAGTTTTAAGCCTCCTACAGAGCTGTTTCTGTTTCTGTTAATGACTGTGTTTCAAATTTCAGATGAAATTGATGATCATTAGCACCTGCTTGGTATAATTGGTTAATCGCACACCTGACTCTAATCCTACAAAACCCCTGACTTTGTGCAAGTGTAAGAATTGATACTGTTTTGAAGGCAAAGGGTGGTCACACCAAATATTAATTTGATTTGGATTTTTCTTCTGTTCATTAACGTTCCCTTAAGTTAATTGATAAAAATAAACTATCAACACTTCTATTTCTGAAAGCATCCTTAATTTACAGCATTTTTGCACAACTGCTTAACACTTTTGCACAATACGGTACTTCACTGTCCCTGAGGAGGAGTAATATCAAAATGTATTGGGCATATTTAATTTTGTCAAGGTTTTTAAAAGGCTAGCAAATTTATCTTTATTAGAATTACTCAGGGGTACTCATGTAGTTTCCCTAAAGAGAAACATTATGTTCTTATGAAAAAATAATTGAAGGAGCACTGAAAATAATTAAGAATGCAGAGATATTAGAAATAAATAATAAAACTTTGAAAGGGAAGACAAGCAGTACACAATAAGTACTTACAAGCAGGGAAATATTATCTATAACAAAGAAACATATTAGATGGTGAAATCTTGGCACTTGTTTATTAAATAGTGACAGGCTACAGTTTTATATTTATATATTTTTATATAATATATCTATATTCAGGATCAAAAAGTTTGTCTATATATTTTTCGAAAGTAAATCCATCACTCAAAGTAAAATATATATTATTTGATCAAATTACAGTGTATGACCTATTACATGAGACAGAAGGCTCCTAGTTCTATTCAGCAGAAATAATAACAAATAACATCCACAAGATACACCATTATTATCCCAAGTATATAGGAATGGGCGATGATGACATGAAATCATTAGTTATTGGTAGAGAGCAGAAAAGAATGGAGAGAAGGGCACATTTTTATAGACAGTTACAAATTGTGCTGAAGAAAAAAGCACTAAGAATTACAGATAGCCATTAGTAAAGGGGTAAAGGGGATTTCAAAACATAATGTCCTGAATTCTGAGGCATTGTCTGCAGAGAATGTACATTCAAAATATATTTTCTGTTATCAATCAAAATTCCACAAACCATTACTATGTAAAATCTTCAAGTTAAATCATGTCATGAATTACATATAGGGGTGTGTGTGTGTGTGTGTGTGTGTGTGTGTGTGAGAGAGAGAGAAAGAGAGAGAGAGAGAGAGAGAGAGAGAGAGAGAGAGAGAGAGAGATGGAAGAAAGGAGAGAGGGAGGGGGAAGAGCAGGGGTGGGTTCTGGATCCTTTTGCTGCTGGTTCGCTCAGGGTCGCGCGTGTGCGCTTTGCGCGCGTGCACGCCCCCGCAGCAATAAAAAAATAGCTTCTGCGCATGCGCAGAAGCAAAATCCAAGATGACGGCGCCCACGGAGTCACCGACAGAACCGGCTCCATGACGTCATCGCCGAGTTACTAACGGTTCTAAAGAACCGGATAGAACCGGTAAGAACCCACCTCTGGGGAAGAGAGAGAGAGTGAGGGACGGAGGGAAGGAGTGAGGGAAAGGGAGGGAGGGAGAGGGAGAGAGATAATTCAATATTAACAATAACACACACACACACACACAACTCTCTCTCTCTCTCTCTCTCTCTCTCTCTCTCTCTCTCTCTCTCTCTCTCTCTGTGTGTGTGTGTGTGTGTGTGTAAGGTCAACTGAAGGAAAGAAGATAAACTGAAATTACAACACAGGAAGTCTGACAAGCAGCGATAATATACATTATGGGATAATTAGCCATATGTTTTCCTGTAATTGCCTCTATCTCATTGTTTTAACATTCGAAAAAACTAAAGATTAAACTATTTTCTTCTGTACTTTGCTTTTTAATAATATCTAGCTTCAGTTAATATGAGTGAGTCATGATCCCAGAATACTTTCTGCAAGGACTGACATAGGGAAAGAAAAGTTGTATCTTATGCAAAATACACCAAGAATACCTGAAATCTGCCCATTAAATTATTAACTTAGCTATTTTGTTACTGATGTGAAATCAAACTTATTTTAGTGTACTTCCAATACCAGAATACATGTTTTAGTTTCTTCATATCCCTAAATAAATGAGCTTTTTAACATACACAGAAAGATGACATGCATATGAATGACCTCAGTAACACATCTGCAGATATAGACAACTGTGATGCTCATTGTATCTCCGTTAGTTAAATAACTTTTAAATAACTATTCTACTATCTCTGTCTGGGGAAAAGTGCCAGGCTGGATAAAACCTTAAAAGGGCCCAGAGAGATCAGGATCTGTTTCAAAACTAGCCTAAATAGTCCACCTTTGCCGATATATTCAAGTATTATCAGTTTTGTGAGAATTGTATTCCTGTTATTGAACTGAACCATGCTTTTTCTGGATTGAAAACATTGTTATTCGTCTCCTTAAAAATGCTGACGCCAAACAAGCTTTGTAAACAGTTTATTAACGAAATATTTCAGCTGAAATAGCTACTTCTGTTTGTACCACTACTAGTTACTTAATTGGCATTCTACAGTAGCCTCAAGCTCCTATTTACCATTCTATCCAATATTGGGCAAAAAGAAAGAAAGAAAGAAAGAAAGAAAGAAAGAAAGAAAGAAAGAAAGAAAGAAAGAAAGAAAGAAAGAAAGAAAGAAAGAAAGAAAGAAAGAAAGAAAGAAAGAAAGAAAGAAAGAAAGAAAGAAAGGCTTAAAATCCTTGGAGTTGAGTTAGATGCCTGGTGACTTCATGGATGCATCCATGCAATTTTCTCAACAGAAATACAGAAGGAGTTTTTCACTGCTGCTTTCAGGGATTGCTTCACTTCTTATTCTAGTCTATAGTCCCCATAGATTTCAAAATTTACCATTACAGTACTGCCAGATGATCTGCAAAAGTTCCTTTCACTACTTAAAAAGTGATTACAGATATTTTATTTATTTATTTATTTATCCAAATGAGTACAAGACTGAGATTAACTGGTCTTACTCAGAAACCAGTGAGTTAGTTAGCATCTTATACAGATAATCATTCCTTAATGTTTATAATGGAGCAAAATATTAAGAATATAGAATACAATTAAGATAATCATTCCTTTGTCTTCCTGTCATTTTCTGCAACTTTATATACAACTTCATTATTATAAAAGTTAAATCATGCACATTGGCTGGGCAACACTTCAGAAATAATTTGGAAAAAACACTTTGGAATGTATAGGAGTGTGAATACAGCTGCTATCTGCATTTTGAAAGCAGTCCATTTGTCCTGGAGTCACACAGCCGCTTAAGAAATAGCCTGATAATTTAAATTCCTGCTTTTTTTTTTTTAACCTTTCTCTGTTGAATTGAATTTCTAACATAGGCATCATTTGTTTTTCTGGAGACATTCTATATTCACCTGTATACATCTTATGTCTGCATATACACACGTGCATAAATATTCTATTTTGCAATTATATTTTTACAGGGATATTCTCAAATGTACCTTAAAGGATATTTCCGATGTCATGGTGAATCCATGGGTAATGACCGGCTCCTCTTCAGCAGTTCGGCCTTTCCAGCAGTCCAGCTCAACACAGCGGCAACCAGACAACAGCACTTGACGATACATCTCTACAGAAGAGTTGCCGGCTAGCTGTCCAGCTGCAAACAAAGAAGAAGAAACTGAATCAAGGCAATCCATTCTGGACTAATGGACCTAAAGCATATTGTCTTAAAAATATAAAAGTCTTCACCACCTATTTTTCCCAGTGGCAACAGACAAAGTGATAAATAGATAAAATTAAATGCACTCTTATAGGGAACAGAGATAGAAAATGACATAAGGGGCAAATGAAATTAAAAGATAATTAATATTCTAACCGTTTTGAATGTTTCTATTTTTTAAAATGCTTAAGAACAGATTTGACTACACATTTTGGTGGCCTAGTAAGAAACACTACAGAACTATATACAGTAAACAAAGAATTATGAAAGCCTCTTTGTGTTATTTAATGGCATAGCAAATGTAATTTCTGAAAAGATGTGGTCATGCCATTTAAAGATCAGGCAAGATGACTGTAATAGAATAATCTATTTAAAAAAAAATTATCAAGTCTACATAGTTTGAAAAAGGCTGCAATCCCTTGTAACTCCTCAGAGAAGTTAATCAGGCCTTCAAATCTTTCCTCATCCCCTGGAATTTTATATGCAACGATTTAAGCTATTTTACAGTAGCCAATTGCACACCTAAATGGGCTTTACTTACCCAATGTGAAACTTCTTCAGAAATTAGTGAGAAAAAGTTTTGTGGGTTTCTTATTGAACCAATCCCTGTTTAAGGATAATATGTGTCCAACCAATAAACAACTAATTAAATGAAGTTTAGGTCATCCACAAATCCACAATGATACACTTAAGGAAATTAGCATCTTATTCCTATATAGTAAATATTAACTGATACATATTTACCTTGTGTCTTTAGCTTAAACTGCAAATTTTAGTAAGACAACAAAAATACCAGCAAAAAGAGCTAAACTTCTAGAATTGTAGTGAATGCTACTAGATTTATTTCCAAAAATACTGTCAAAGAAAAAAATTAGGTTGAGTTGTAACAGTCTTGAAAGCCACTTTTGAATAATGAAGAATCAAAGTAAAGTTGCTGTCTCCCCCCCCCCCCCCGAATACTGTTCAGGTACCAAGCCTGACACTATGACCATAACCAGTTTTCCTTTTTTACAGAACAAAAGGGTCCTCAGGATTTTGCTAAATTATAACCATATCCATCATCAAGCAGTGCGGTGGCCTAGAGGTGAAGATGCTTGCCTCCCACTCGGAAGGTTGAGAGGCAGTGACAGATCAGGGTGCAAAGAGAAAATATCAGCTGCGAACTCCACGTAGGCGTCAGGAAGGGCATCTGGCCAGTAAATGCTCAGCTCCATTCAGTCGCCCTGACTCCACCCCGAATCAAGGGATTACAGGGTCGTAAAAAGAAAAAAAGGAAAAAAAATAACCGTATCCAATCCATCATCATTGATAATGCTGGATGGAAGGGCTGAAGCTCTACTTCACTGACAACTATAGGTGCAAAATATTTTCAGATTGAGCATCAGATGAGCATCAAAATCTCAACAATGAACCACTTCAGATTCAATACCGGACTCTCTGGCATTTGTTCCTTAACTTGTTCCTTTGGTCATCCAAACAGACAGAAAGATACTTGGTTGATAGGAGACTAAAGCCTTTTCACAGGATAGCAGCTTCATTATCCATAATCATGTAACGGGAAGAGATTATGTATCTCCTTTTCAGCCAAGAACAGGCAGAATCTGGAGCTGAATTGGTTAGACACAAGAGGATGCCTGCTAGCTGGGAGCTGAAATCCAAGGAAGTTTATTTTTAATTATTAGAAACGGTAGTACAATATGGAAACTGAAAAGCACTTATGGGAATAGTTTTGTGCCTCTAGTGCTCGCTTAGCTTTGAAGCCCAAAGAAGTCAGCTCATTGTTGTCATCGGTTGAGAGCTATTAGGAGGCACCAGAGAACGAACCCAAAGGGATCTGCCAACCAATACAACACTGGAGAATTTGTGATATTCACCCATATTGATACACTGAACCACTTCGTTACATAGCTTAGCTTTTCACACTTTAAAACATCACGTCTATACTAATGAAATTTGGAAACCTGTATACAAAATGCTTTTACTCCAGCATTGTTCAGAGGAAGAGGGCGAACCCAAATGAAACCTTTAGGTAGTGGAAAATAAAACAAAAAAGAGACAGAGATTAGAGATACTTCTCCGCTTTCCAAAATACTATGATATCACGGTAGCAATGTGTCTTTTTTGCAACGTGGAGGGTGGCTGGGAAATCCAGCATTGCAAAAAGCACGCAGAGAGGATACCGTAGGTAATATCAGACACCATGACTTCAGGGCGCAGGAAGTACAACCTTCTTGCAGTCCTCATCTGCATGGAAGATGCAGTTCTTCTGTTCAGGAAGCCAGCAGGAATTATTACCGTCCATCTTCTGCGTTTTCCACTGTAACTGCTTTGTGTGCTTTCAGCGAGAAAGAACCTTTGTGAAGAAAGCTACCCCTCCCCTTACTCTACATGAATACCTCCTCCTACTTGGAGATAAGACATTCTTTCAATCATCTCCTATATACCAGGCCTTTAGGGTAGAATAGGAGGCTCCAAAGATTGGATGTGGTGGCACCATCTAGCCTGCAGTCTAGAGACCTGCCATCCAGACACAGAGAATCAATTCTGCAGGATGAGCTCTGCATCACTTTACACAATGGGGACAGGAGTGCAATGACAGAATAAATATGCCATATAAAACATTTCTCATGCAGAAAAACAAACAAACTAAGGGCTCAAGAAGACTTTTGGGTGAGACTATTGCCATCATCACCACGGTTATTTCTCTTGGTGAAGTATTTAATCACCTGAGCTTCATCCGAAGTAGCAACTTGCGTGCACCTTTGCATTCAGTTCTGAAATTATTCAGGTTTCACAAGCATTTCCTTCGATTCGCAGGCTGTCCAAAATAGTAAAAAAAAGAACAAAAGCTTTCCAAGGCCGCACTGCTTGTCCCCTGGCAACAATTTTGTGGGGTGAGGGAGCATAGATTGCTAAAAAAAAATCGACAGAAACTTTTTTTTAATCTTTATTGTTTAGATGTTTAAATGATCCTGTTAAAGGTGCCGCCGTTCTAAAAATGACTACTATTGTGGAGGGGAAAAAAATCAGTCACGAACAAGCCTCTTGGCTGAACGGCGTGCAAGAATGGACTCAGTTTTATGCTCTTCAAGCAATTATTAGAAATGCAAATTTTGCAGCTCCCATTCATGGACGCTCACAGCCAGTGTTCATGAAACGTGATGGTAATAAACTATGTTGCTTTTGATAATCCTCATTCACACTGCCAAAGCACATACTGATTTCAAAGCAATCCAGGCCTAAAAATAAATTGCTGCCTACTATTTGCTAAGACACATACTGAGTCACTCACTCCATATTTGGGGAAATCTTTAACAATGAATAAAACTGGAAAAGGTATCTGTTCCCTCAGAAGGTATGAATGTCTGTAGTCAAGTCTCACGATAATTTGCTACTGAAGTGGTATAAAACCTTAAAAGTGGGGCAGTAGTAAAAAAAAAAAAAAGGGAGAGATAAAGCCACTGTCTTAATATTGACCTTTTTCACGTATGAAAACTTGAAAATGTCAAAATAAAAAATAATGGAATCAAACAGTTAAGATAAAATTTAGATCTAGAGATAATTCAGCAAGGAGTTAATGTGGTACAATATTTAGTGGCTTACATACAGTCATTCAGAAGAGAACTTGGAGGTGTTCTAGTCAAACCCACTGCTCAAGCAGGAGACCCTATACAATTTCAGACAAGTGGCTGTCCAGTCTCTTCTTAAAAACCTCCAGTGATGAAGCAGCCACAACTTCTGAAGGCAAGCTGTTCCATTGGTTAATTGTCCTCACTGTTAGGAAGTTTCTCCTTAATTCCAGGTTGCTTCTCTCCTTGATTAGTTTCCATCCATTGTTTCTTGTCCTGCCCTCCTACATGGTATTTTCTATCACTTTTCAGAAACAGGTGGATAAACTTGTAATTAAATGAACAAATTACAAGTACCATGAACAAAAGTTACAATAGTTTTTGTAATGTCATCTAATGGTTATTATAGTTATACTCACTTTTCAAGAACACAATGTCCCTAAACTGTAACACTACAAAGGCATCAGAATCTTCAGGCTTTCTGGACTGGACCCTCTGTCTTGTACCTACCATGTAAATGAGGGAACCCTACTGAACCCATTAAGAAATTTCAGACTCTTCTATAAAAAAGAGACCCTATAGCAGGGGTGGGTTCCTCCCGGTTCGGACTGGTTCACCCGAACCAGTAGCGACCCGCTGGTGATGTCACAATGACGTCACCGAACCGGATTGATCGGTGCCGGTCCGTGGGCGCCGCCATCTTTTTTTTGAATTTTTTTTCCTTCTGAGCATGCGCAGAAGCCAAGTTCCGCCACTGTGCATGCGGTCGCCATCTTTTTTTACGGCTTTGTTTTTTTGCCACGTGGCACGGGAGGAAGCAAACCGGCAGCGAGGTAAGTTAGAACCCACCCCTGCCCTATAGCACATTCTCCAACCTATCTATTAAAGCTACAACTATCTTGGAGAAATCAGTAAATAAAGAAAAAGAAGGGTGGCTCTTTTATAGCTTTTACAACTCGAGGCTGTCCTGACTTGGCTATCAAATCCTGGATCTCTAGCTAAGTATCTATATACTACTAAAACTCTTCTCCTGGCCTTTAACTGGGTGAAACAGTACAACATAGGGCAACCATTTTTGAACCGAGGAACCTCATATGCATTACAAAATGCATTCAAAATCTGGGACCCATGGCTTCTGAGGGAATGAAATTTGGGAAAGTTGTGACTGCTTCAATACAACTAGCTGCTGCTCCACTGCTAGGTTACTGCTGGAGTCACCTGGTTTTCATTTTTAATGTTCCGTGATAGTTCCCCACCCAGTCTCACAATCCTTCGCTCCCTTTCCTCACCCAGCAGCAGCTACTTACCAGTTTGCTAGGAAGGAAAGGGAAGGGAGGTGGAGGAGGGAGGGAGATTTCCAATGATTCCCACAAGGAAACTGAATGGGGAAATCCAACAAGAAGTTGGAAGCTGTTCTTGCTCCCACTGCTTTTTTTTGCCTACCCTTGGTCATTCTGTTTCTCCCTTTAGCTAAGCAAATATCTTTGAAACAATGATCCAACAGGGCCTGGGTTGTCTCGTTTGTAATGGTTACTGGGATCTTACACTACATTTTGCAGCAGTCATAACATTGACTTTTAACTATAATTTTTAATAAATAATTTTATTGCTCCAGGTATTTGATTTTTTGCTGCCCTTGTTTTAGCTCTTATCTAGAGCAAATGACTGAATTCCAGTGGGTCAATGCATTGCATATTTTCATGATTGAAAGCGGTTTCCCCCAACACTTGAGAAGTCAGGCAGTCACAATGATTTTCTCTTTAGTGCTAGTGAACATTTGCTTGCATAATGTTGCATCTCACACTGTGTTGTACCCGTAGCCATCAAAGAAACGGTTCTGCGTATCAGTTTTCTGATTAAATGTGATATCCAGAAAAGATCATCATATTGTTACATGCTAGATGCTGACATTCAGCAACTCATGCTTTTCTAGCGAGCCTTACTACAGCAATCCTGAAGCAATTGTGGGAAAAAAATATGAAAGAAGTTTATCAGCTACAGAAGTTGGAGAATGCAATAGTCGTGTTTGGCTTTTAAAAAGGATGTATGTACGTTGAACTGTAAAAAGCTTAGAAGAGTGTGCCTTCTTAATCACAAGATAAATGATAATAGTTCTTGAGCTTTTGGCACTGCAATACGAGGTGCTATATAGTCAGTCCTTCATTGTGACAACAGTAATAAACTAAGCTGATAGCTAGGAGAAATCTATAGCAAAACTGAGTTCCAAATTAAAGGCTGGAGGCTATGTGAGGGAGGTAGGGATTGAAAAACTACTCCCCCTGTTTTTTTGCCATCTAGATGACAGATCAAGTATAGTTTGGAATCTCTTGGAATTGTTTTTCTATTTTTCTCCTGATAGATGGTAGCTTTGGATTATAAAGAGCATTATTTTCCTAAATGAAAGTAACCACTGTAATATTTAAATGAATAATCAGTGCTTGTATGTCAAGCATGTTTTCATAAGACTAGTATCAAACAAAAGGATCAGTGTAAGATACCTACTCAAAGTATCATAAATTTAGAAAACTGTACATATTAAGACGATTGATCAGGGAACTATTACAAAACAAAATTGTACGAAGAAAAGAAGGTTGAAACTTAAGAAAACAAATGGAATATCATAGATGGTTAAATTGATTCTACTTCTGTTAAGACCCCATTTAAAGTTAAATCCATCTTCCGCCATCTCTTTCATGTTGGTACTTTAGAAACTTCTTTTAAAAGTTATACAACAGCTTGAATATTTCTGTAATCCCTATTGGGATGCTATAAAAAGAAAAAGACTAAATCATTTAGTAGCAATAGATGGGGGGGGGGAAACAAATTCAGGAAATATGGTGCTAGTCTGAAAAAAACATCATTATTGGTACAGATGTGATTCAATAGGTAAAGTTAGAAAACAGCTACTCTTCTATGTAACAATCTAATATGTGTCTATATTTCCAAGTCCATAGGTGAAAATTTACTTAGAGAGCAAAACACCACTATAGAAAAGGCTCATGGACAATTGGTTTTATATATGATAATTACAGAAGGCTGTTGTAAGCACAAAGACGGAAGACTACAGAAACACCATAATGGAGGAATGGATTGAGAAGGTGGCTGAGTTTGCAGAAATTGCTAAATTGATTTGTTTGATCAAGGAGGGAACTGCAACTACTTTTATAAAAGACTGGAAACCCTTTATGGTGCGGTGGAGCAGTGATTAGAATGCAGTACTGCAGGCTACTTCTGCTGACTGCCGGCTGCCTGCAATTTGGAAGACCGAATCTCACCAAGCTGAAGATTGACTCAACCTTCCGAGGTGGGTAAAATGAGGACCCAAATCGTTGGGGGCAATCAGCTGACTCTGTAAACCACTTAGAGAGGTTTGTAAAGCACTGTGAAGTGGTATATAAGTCTAAGTGCTATTGCTATTGCTATGGACGTTTTGCTGAAAATGGATAAAAGTGAATTGATGATATGGGGATTTGTTGATTAAAAAGGTTTGTTTATGGGAAGAAGAGAACCACAATATGCAATTCTGGAGAGTGGAGATGATAATTGCTATGTTTGTAACTGCTACAAAGAAGTTCAGAATATGCTTCATTGCTTCTTTTTCTTTTCTTTTCCTTGCCCTACCCTTTTAACATTTTACAATTTCTTTCTTTTCCTACTTCTCCTTTTATGTTTCTGAAGGTTTTAAAAACTTTGTAAAATCTTGTAATAAAAATATTTTTTAAAAAAAAGAAAAGATGGGCATTGGACAAACAAAAACTACGAATATTTTCCCATCTCTTTCCCAACAAGCCCATAAGCTCTGTTGGGAATCTTGTGCTTGAATGGATTTATACACAAGGAGCTTAGTGGGATTTATAGACATTTCTTTCTATTGATCCCAGCACTCCGGGCCGTGAACCAGAGGTGGGTTCCTACTGGTTCGGACCGGTTCTATAGAACCGTTAGTAACTTGGCGGCCTGGGTCGCTGAGCCGGTTCTCTTGGTGGCGCTATAGGCGCCGCCATCTTGTTTTTTGTACTTTTTTTTAGTACTGCGTGCGTGCGGCGCATCCCTGAGCAAACTGGCAGTAGCAGAATCCGGAACCCACCCCTGCCGTGAACGTACACACTTTTAAATGGCAGAAAGAAGGTGGCTTCCTCTACCAGAAGGCATATGGCATTAGGCTGGGTCAGAGAATGGGATGGCACAAATATTTAGACCAGCTGGGATCCCTCTAGACTGTGTAGTACAGAACAGCTGGACTGAAAGATGGCTCACTAAGCATATTCGTGTACTGGTACTTGAGTGACTTGGATATAAAAAAATCTCTATACAAAATTAAACACTACATCTCCAATAGGAGACACCCCATATTATTATACAAGAATTTTCAAACAAGCACATTGTAATGAGATGCTTATATATACGCAATTTAGGATGGCAAAACTCTTGTCTCTTCTCTGTACAGCCTTCTTTTGTGAAGAAAGCAAAACTGCTAGTCCTTCTACCAGTGCCAAGAACTCTCATATCTGCTCATATGCATAATTAGAAATGTTGATAAACTGTCTATAAATACTGTGGAATCAAAATGCACATTCTTTCATAAATTAGATTAGAACCCCCATCTTGGGTGATGGTTGGAAGGTTATCTTTCCCAGTGGCCTTCGTTTCTTTCTTAGTATTCCTTGCTATTGTTTCTTATTGTAGTTCTAGTATTTTACTACACTGGTATTGTATTTTAGCCTTTTTTACTGTAAGATAGAAATAAAAGCCACTTAGAGTGCTGCTGGATTGGAGCAACATGTGAACCCCAGTAAGTAAGTAAACTGAGGGTAAATAAATTTTCCCGTATCTAATGTTTATTTCCACTTCTGAGATTTAGCAGACTTCTTCCTAAAATTCTCTTCTCTTCATTTTTTTTTGCATGCATGCTTTTTTTTTGCAGCCATTATCATGATAAATGATAATAAGGAATCATAGCAGGATAAGGAACATCCTGTATACAGTATAAGCTTTATACTGTAAAGTATAAAGTATCAAGAAGAATCAATTTACCTTTTTACGTATATCAGTTGAGTTGAAATTTCTTTTAATTTGCTATTAAGTGTGGTGTATGTTCATTGATGTAAGACTAATCACACTACACATCTGAAATACAAGGCTGCTTATTTTATAATTCAAGGAGAGAACTGATGATCTTTTCATCGGTATTATAATACCCATAATTATTGCAGGTAATAATGTTAGATACATGTATACATGCGTACATATAAACATACATACATACATATGGTTTATAAAAAAATTTCACTGAAGAAATCACTCTCAGATTTGCTAGTTGGGGTTGATGGGAATTAGTCTAACATCTATAGGGTGTCAACTTGCAAAGCATCCCTGGCCTGCTCTCGAGTTGCCATAGGCAAGGGGGATGGGAAAAAGAACTTCTCAGCTGCATCAAGGAGCTGGTATCTCAGTCAAAACAAAGCACATTCCAACTGATAAGCCGAGGCGTTTCCACGGAAACCCAGAGTGGCCAGAGGGGAAGCGAAATTGCTTCGTTGGAGAATGTGACTGATGACACACCTTGGGGGGAGGGGGGGAAACAGGGTCAGAACCCGGACGTAAATTAAGTGAGGTCAGAGTTGGCTTCATTTGGTCCGTGTGGACATGAAGCTCCTAATAAATAACTGGATTTCTTTTGAAGCCTGGCATGAGGCTCATGATTTAATTCGGGCATGGTCGGAACCCTGACATAGGGTTACTGATCCCCCATTCTTTGTATTTCTGCAAAGCCATATGTATCATCTAGAAATCATGGTATGTTGGTCTCTTTTTAGAACGGCTACCCTTTCATTAAGGTATTTAAGCTACTATCGAACACGCAAATGTTCCTGAAACTTCCACTACCAGACCCAATCAATTTCCATTTAATATTAATTCCGCTGTTTAATACAATGAAATTACATTTTTGCAGATATTTCATTCATTCCACAAAACTGAATGCTACAGATAGTCCTCGATTTAAAACCATGTGTTTAGTGACCATTACAGCAGCCCTTAAAAAGTGACTTACAACTTGTCCTCACACTTACAACCCCTGCAGCATCCCCACAGTCACATGATCAAAATTTGGCCGGTTGGCAAGTGGCATGTATTTACAATGGTCGCAATGTCCCAGGGTCATGTGATGATCATTTCTGACCTTCCCATTTGGTTCCCTACAGCAAAGTCAATGGGGGAAATCTGGGTTCTCTTAACGACTGCATGGTTCACTTAACTGCAGTGATTCGCTTAACAACTGTGGCAAACAAGAGCATAACATTCATTTGATAAGAGCAGATAGTCTTCGGCTTAAGTGAGTCCCTTGACTGCCTGGCTGAGCAACAAATATTCTGGCCCCAATTGTTGTTGTTAAGCCGAAGACTATCTGCTCTTATCCAATGAATTCAACAATGCCACTGTGGCTGCTGCAACTTGAAAATAAAATACCGCCAGTGGTAGTAATGATCTATAAAAATGCAATGATTAAATTCCATTTCAAGCCACTGCTTCCGGGGTTGTTGTTTTTTTATTGGTGTGTGTGAAACTAAACATCAAAAGGTGGGGACTTGGGGTGTTTTTGCACAATGATGTTCTTCTGGTTATTCATCTTCACAGTAAACACTATAATTTGACCTAGCCAAAAAATGTATACTAAACAATATTTAGGACTATCTGTTCCAAGGCCAATTTCTAAAATTACACATTTAGCCATAGCATGACAAGAAACTGGCAGTCATGGGTCTGGGTGGAGTTCTTTCAATCTCTGCTTAAGCCAATCAAAGCTACGGCATCTTCAGCTCACATCACCAAGCCAAAAAAATATGTAGGACAACATCAAGCTAAATCTGTATGACTGATCTCAAATAGAATAGAATTAAAACGTTATTGTCACTTTAAATGTACACTAATCAGCACACGTTAAAATGAAATTTCATTGCATTTAGCTCTCAAAAGATAGCCATTATGCATATATACCCACATACACACACATATATGACACAGAGAAACATCACAGTCTACTTTGAGTGTGTGTGTGTGTGTGTGTATGTATCGAAAAAAAGGAATCCTGCGACTTTACAAGACAGATGGCATAAGGAACAAAGCTGTTATAGAATCTAGTAGTCCTGCTATAGATACTTTGAAACTTCCTCCCAGAGGGGAGCAACAGAAACAGACAGTGAAGTAGGTGTGTGGGGATCTCTAACAATGCTTTGAACTCTAAGCACATAGCACTTATAAGCGGTATCCTGAATGACGGGAAGCGAGCTTCCTATAATCTTCTCAGCTGTCCTTACCACCCTTACCCAGAGGGAAGCAACAGAAACAGACCATGAAGTGGGTGTGTGGGGTCTCTAACAATGCTTCGAACATTGTTACACAAAGAAGTATTAAAACCTAATAGGCCCAGTTTGTTCACCAAATGCTGAGGAATGATAGTGTCCCCTTGTTTTCACATAATAGTGTTCTATGTAAAAGAAAATTAGACTTAAGTCAAGAAATACTTGGTTACTGTTGTGTGGCTATTTCAAAACATTTTCACTCTGTGGAAAGTCAACTCTTTTTTAACTTAAATATGAACTTTGGTTTTAAATATGATCACGTTTTGAATAATAAGAACTGCCTTCTAATTACAGAGGTACAAATTGTCTCACATATGTAAGTGAAGCAAGTTCCAATAAACTCATCTCCACATAAAAATCAGTGCAATATACAGACATTTTTAAAAAAACATGCATTTTGCACTCATAAAAACTAAAAAGTCTATTAAAAACAACTGAGGGAAGCAAAAGAAAAGGCTGCATTTCATTAAATATTCCTTGATGAAGATTAATATTGCTGTCCATATACAAGTGAGCCTACATATCTTTGCTTAGCCTGTGTTTCTAGTCAGTCTTGCCAGGCAAGATGGAACGTGTATCTATGGTTCAGCAAGTTAAATATATATAAATTTGAATTTGATTTATAACTTTGAATCCTACTCATTTTAAGTCCACTAGCTTGGCAAAGAAACTCCACTTAGCATTCAAGATAGCTGTAGTTATCTAACTGAATGATGTCTTGTATTCCTAAGCACTTTGTTGAACAGGCAGAGTTTTCAACTTTAAAAACCAAAACTAAAAATAAAACAGTTGTCATTCATTGCCTGCACTTTAAAACTTCACCACTATTGAAAATAAGGCATAGGTGCACACGCTTCCCTAAAATCTTGGACACACATTCATAAGACCTCCAAATCTTGATTCCAAACCATCATTTCAATGCGATAGATGTGAAACTATTAAATACCAGACTGGTATTTAGGATAATTATATTACCTACATTTAATTTCTATTAATCTTTAATATAAATAAAATTAAACCAAATTTAGGCTTTGCGTTAATCCCTTTGTGTGCTTTTTGTGATTGAATGATTTGAATGATCAAAATGCCCAGTCAAAAATTTATTTCTACAAAGTATTCATGTACAGAGGAAAAACAACCTTATTCATAATAATTGACAACCATGTTGCTCCTGTTGAAAAACTATTTTTAAAAGGTAAGACTTGAGTGTGTTAATTATATTCTCACATTGCTTCCTTGAATCCAGTGTGGCTTATGTGTTTCACAGAAGAAATAAAGAATGTAAAAATAACTGGCACACACTTTCCCCTTTGCAGAGTTAGGAGTCCTCTGTCAGTAACAGAAATAATGTAGAGAAAATATGGGTCTCCAGACATGCTGCTTCCTTTCAATAGGGAGAGATTTAGTTTTATGTGGGAGCAGTAAAATTTAGTTTTATGTGGGAGCAGTAAAATGTAAAACTTCCTTGAATACAGTCTCAAAAAATATATCAAGGAAAAGTTTCTACATTTGAGTATTGATTTGTAAGATGCGCCCAATGATCAGTAAATAAAAGAAGATTAAAAAGCTTTCAGACATTACTTTGTTAAATCTATGGTAAGGCTAGGAGTTCCAGCTTTTATTAGTCATAATTCATTTATTTCTTGTGAGCTCGTATGGTAAAGGAAACCCAGATTCTTGTCCACCATTAGTGAAGAAGGTTCACTAGATGACATGGAGTCCTTCATTTCCTTAGCCCAACCACTTCACGGGGATGTGGCAGTGCTGAAAAATATGTCTAGGTATCAGCATGTCTCAAAAATCTTGACAGAGTTGAACACTGGGCCCTACACAACAAAATGAAGATCTTATACTTAGGCAAGGAAAATCAAATGCACAGGTATAGAATAGGTGATACGTAGCTCAACAGCAGTAAATGTGAAAGGGTCACTAAGAATCCTAGTGGACAGCCACTTAAATATGAGCCAGCAGTGTGTGCTGCATCTGCCAAAAGAGCCAATGCAATCCTAAGCTGCATCAGTAGAGAAATAATATCAAGATCATATGAAGTATTAGTACCACTATATACTGCCTTGGTAAGACCACACTTGGAATACTGCATATTCTGGTCTGGTTACCACAATACAGAAAAGATGTTGGAACTCTAGAAAGAGTGCAAACAAAGATGATTAGGGGCCTGGAGGTTAAAACATATGATGAACAATTGCTGATCAACAATTATTGATGAACAATACTCAGGAAATGTGTATGTCTACTCTAATGAAGAAAAGGACTAGGGGTGACATGATGGTAGTCTTCCAATGTTTCAAAGGCTGTCACAAAGGAGAGGAGGACAATATATTCCCCAAAGCATCTGAGGGCAAGACAAGAAGCATCGGATAGAAACTTATCAAAGAGAGATCCAACCAAGAACTAAGGAGAAATTTCCTGACAGTGAGAATGATTAACCAGTGGAATGGCTTGCCTCCAGAAATGTGGGTGCTTCATCACTGGAGGTTTTTAAGAAGAAGTTGGATAGCCATTTGTCTGGAATGGTATAGGGTCTCTTGCTTGAGCAGGGAGTTGGACTAGAAGACCTACAAAGTCCCTTTCAACTCTGTTATTCTGTTAAACAAAAATACTATTTGAAACAGAATATTACAAAGGCATTATGTACATGGTCTAAATCTCTTTAATTTATTCCAGACAAACTAAAGACACAACCACAGTATGCAAACAAAATAAACAGAAATGCAAGACAATTGTTCTTCCCCCTTTTGGCAAGCTTGCCTTGAGTGAAGAATGAAGAGCCTCCATCTACATTCTGCCCTTAGCTGACCTACTTGTTGCTCAGCCATTGTCATCAACATCTCAGTTATCCTGGTTAATGGAAAATGGGTCCTGCCATATGTGTACCTCGTGAGAAAGCTGACATACTTTTAAAAATGATTTCTGGGATTTGTGATGGCAATCTCAGGGTTTTTGCTAAATCTAAGAAGGCATTCTTCTGAAGGGCAGGCTTAATTTAAAAGAAGCTCAACAAAAACCAAAGTATTGAAAGTTAAAGCCAACATGGCTTTCAGCAGCAGATCATTCATTTTATGTCTAAGATGTTCTTAAAACAAGGGCAAGGGCTGAGGAAAAAAAAGCAATGTGGGCAGGTAGAACTGGCAGTGAAAATGGCCCAAGAGTTTGTGAGAGGCCACAACATATATAAATGGTGACCTCTTCTGCATTAGGAACATGTTGAGTAGTTTAAAGGACCCATTTGAGATTCCTCGTCACTTCTTATAGAATGAGACTGACAACAACAATAAAAAATAGACAATACCAGCAGGGTCTGCAGTGTGTGCCTTTGAGTGGGTGTGTGTGTGTGTGTGTGTGTGTGTGTGTGTGTGTGTGTGTGTGTAAAAATGGATAAAGTGACAGTCTTGGCTCAGAGAGGCAAGCTTCATGCACTTCATATATGCATTGTTGAATGTAAACAAAGTGAACAGGGCTTATATCAAAATGCCATGTCCACCATTTTGCCTAATTTGGCCACCCACATGGACAATGCTGGAAAGTATCCATTTCTCTCAGCAGGTATCCTTCAAACTTGAAATATGCAGGTTTGTATACAGAATGTACAGAACATCAATGTTATAAAAAAAATCTAAAGAACTTGCATTTGTACTGTACCTGTGAGGTAGGTATTATGTGAGGAATTGATAAAATAGTGAGACAGAGGCTGACTCATATCTTCATTCAAATCCAGTTTTTCAGGTGGAACAACTCCATTTTCTTCTCCACTTAAGTATCTCATAAATCCATCCACTGATATCTGTCCTGGGAGAAAAGAAATTCAAAAGTCATATTCTTTAGCTCCATATGCTCCACTTGCAGCTCACAGGCTCATTCGGATTAATAGTTCTACAAGGCAAAACAACACATTATTTCTTGTATCAGCAGCAATATACTGTAGGTTCCTTCCCCCTTTATTGCTATTGATCTATTAATGACTTGTTCAACCAGATATCCTCCAGGTGTGTTGGCACTAAAATTCCAAGAAATCCCAGCAAATATGGCCAAGTTCTTTTCTTCTAAGAGTAGGATGTAGAGAAATAAGAATAAGTTTTATCTAAGTCAACCATACTAGCTCTATTATGTATTCCTCAGTCTGTATTAAACAGCCAATTTCTCAGTGCCCCAAATGTCATAAAAGATAAGAATCTGATTGCAAGGGAGGAACGCCTGCTACTACTTTCATCAGATTTCTTTAATAACCATTACATTGAAAGGTCAAAATGAGAAAGAGAAAAAATTGCCAACCCATACATACAACGTGACTTCAACATTTCTCCTTTTAGCTTTATATTTTAGTTGTCAAAAAAAAAGGAAAAAGTTTAATGAAGGGAGTTTCAGAATGAGTGTCCCTAGAAATCTATGAATCTGTGTCCTATTGATTATATTGCAGATTGACTGCACTATCTTGATTCTAGTAACAGTTGCAACGATGGTGTTCTCACAATATTGTAACCCTAATGCCCCACGTACTCATGTGATTAACAGCATGACTTCTGCCAACTTTAGTTTGGCTTCTGCTCAGGCAATCGCTCAACAGAGGAAACAAAACATACTTTACATTGCAGAAACAAGTTTGAAAATTGCTCTCCAGCTTGTCTGTTTTGGTTGAATTTAAGAGTTCAGAAATTACACATTCAAAAACTTCCATAAAATATGGCATAACAGGCTGGTGAACATCCCAGCCAGCTCAAGGATGGCTGGCAAGTTCCACAATTGCTCTGGATATTAAACAGAGGTGGTTTACATATGAAGAAATATAATTAAAAGATGTGTTGTTCTCAGCTGCAGCTTCATGCAGCTTCCTGATGTTCTTCCTAATATCCTGCATTCTTCATAAGGATGCACATATCTGAATTAGAAAGGTTGCACTGCTTGCAAGCAGCAGGACAAAGACTTTCCCAGCCAGAAGCTGTTTAATGTCTCTTATTATAATTTTTTCCATATTCTCATTAAGTTATTTTCATTGTATATGTGGATTATCACTGCATGAGAGAATGAGTGGGTATAAGCCTATTGATTCAGCACCTTTTGTTATATCTTCATCAGGGTCATTGTCTGGGAAGGCAAATGTATATAACTGGCAGCTCCTCATAGAAGTTCCCCGTGATATTTTGAACCTTGGAAGAATGAGATTTTTAATACTTCAGTAGCTCAGTAAAGAAACAGCCATGCCATCAGCCTGCACTCCCAAGAAGTGGAGAACAGCAGGAGTCATCATAAGACAACAAAATGGCAGAATAAATAGGATTCCTACTCCATTCTTGATCGTGGTGTGAACCCCTGAAGAAATCTGCATTCAGCCCAAAGACTTTGTGCTGGCAAGGTGCTTCAATAGAATCAAGGATGTTAAGATACTTTCTTGGATGTCCCAAAGGTGCTTTTTCAAGAGGCAACTGGACTTTCTTTGGGTTTTTTTTTTAAGATGTTTTGCTTCTCATCCAAGAAGCTTCTTCAGCTCTGAAGAAGCTTCTTGGATGAGAAGCGAAACGTCTTCAAAAAAAACCCCAACAACAACAAAAAAAAACCCCAAAGAAAGTCCAGTTGCCTCTTGAAAAAGCACCTTTGGGACCTGGAATCTCCATAGACATCCTTTCTTGGGGGGGGGGAACAAGAAAAACTACCTTTCAAAATTCAGAAATAACAAACCTAGCAGAAAATGAATCCTTTTCTAAAATGGCCATACTTTTCAAAAACAACTTAGAATGAGCAAAAGTCATCAAGCCCACAAAAATCACACTATCAAAATTTGATAACAATATATAGAAAGTTAAAAGAAAAGAACCTGCAAAACGTCTCAAAATTCAAATAACTGGTGCATTCATTGGCATTGTGAGGTCGAAATAAACCAGTAAGCAGCATTCTTAACAAAGTCTTACTTGATCTCAGAACAATCCATAACCTTCAAATCAATACTGTACCTAGAACTACAAGCAAAGCACCTCAATGAAAATAATGTGCCAATTCCTATTGTAGTATAAAAAATACAAACGTATGTGAATTTAATATACATTATACTAGAAGAGAGTCTGAAATATGTATAGATGCTATAAAAAAATCGCATTTTTACTTAAAAACATATGCTATTTTTATTCTTCACCCGAGTCTCATTTTAAGCTTTTTTCTATAAACACAAAAGAATGAATAGCATGATTCTTTTGTGCAATGTAGCTGGGGAGTGAATACTCTGACCTGTTCAACTGATACATATTTCTGTAATTAACAAAAATATAGGTTAGCAGATGAGCTTATTTTGAGAACATTCCTGCAATCTATTTATACACGTATCTGCACATGAATTATTCAAGAGTAATGTACATATTCTTTAATCATCTATTAAAGAATAGCTTCTTTCTGTTAAGCTGGAAAAAAATTCTCTTCTTCTTCCTTCTGTTTTTTTTTTTTTGCCAAGAAAGAGGTTTAAAATGCCCCATTACAATATCCATGATATTTATACTGCTTATTCTTAAAAAAAAACATATTTCTACGACAGTATGAATGCTTTGCTAGATTCTGAGGATTTCAGATACAGCTAAAAATGATCATTTAAAAAAATCAGAACACCTCTCATTGTCTTATTTAACAGATAGGATGTTCTGGAAGCTACTTAAATTTTTTTATCTGGGGTTCTCTCAGTTCTTAATTCCTTATCACAAGAAACTTAAAAAAACTATTTTTTTTTTCCATTCAAGCTTCAGCTCATAGCAAAAGCGAATCAAGGATTTATTTATTTTTCTCTTTGCTCAGGGATAACTGTCTTTGCTGGTCAAATCTTGTTGGACTTCCTAAAATTAAGATGTCCTCTTAGGGATAGGGAAGAAATGTTGAAGATGTACAATAGAAACATCCATTAATATGACACCTCTATTATTTAATATACAAATTAACTTGGCAAAATTATAATTATTAAATGCATAAAGTACTGTTTCCAATATAAAACTAATATTTATATTTATGAAATATAAAAATGCAATTCAAAACCCCACACTCTAAAAAGCATATAATAATTGTATATTTGATGTCCCTTTGTTACATGATTTTCTCCACCGAGCACCTGAAAATCACATTGACATCTTCTAGATTGTCTCTACACTCTTCTGTATGAGGCTGAAATACTGCTTATGTTTTCTGGGTGGGGGAATTATATTTGACTTCTTTTTTTTGGTCCACTAAAAGAAATCCAGTGCTTTTAGAGCAAAGAGCTACCAATGAAAAGCCATTTTGTCTCTGTCTCCTTAGCAATAACAAAGATTAAATGGATCTCTGCAGGTCTGTGCAGAGATCCCGATATGAAGGGCCAGATTGATGTGGGGTGTCTACTGCCACACACCTGCACTATCAGGAACTTCTTAAAGATGCTGTATCTTTTCCTGGGATGGTAATGAGCCCAGGCAGTTTAAATAGGCTATGCAGATTCTTAATCACATTTTATTTTTGAAGTCTGGATCTCTTCACAGCTCTAACATAAACACATTAACAAAAACAAATGAAACCACAGAGAAAATGTAGTTTTAGCGCTGTGCTGATGCTGCCTGTCACCAGCCTAGAATGCAGAACTTGGGGCGATTTAAACTGGAGGAGAAGGCAAAGCTTGCTGAACAAAAAGCTAGGAATGAATCTAAAAAATAGCACTGTGACCAGAGGTGGGTTCCTCCCGGTTCAGACTGGTTCTCCCGAACTGGTAGCGACCCGCTGGTGACGTCACGATGATGTCACCGATCCGGTTCGGTCTGTGCCGGTCTGTGGGCGCCGCCATCTTTTTTTAATTTTTTTTTCTTCTGCGCATGCGCAGAAGCCGAGTTTCTGACACGGCGCATGCGTCGCCATCTTGTTTTCGGCGGGGTTTTTTTGGGGAATTTTTTAAAAAAAATTTGCACTGCGCATGCACGCGCGCCCATGAGGCACGCGGCGTAGGAGGAAGCGAACCAGCAGCGAGGTAAGTTAGAACCCACCCCTGACTGTGACATATGCAAAGAAGACTGGCGATACAGAGGCTATGGCACTGAGAGGAAATAGGAAGCTCTTTCTATAAAGTGTTTGCTCTATCTCTGTCTATTATTTTTGTGGGGTTAAGTCTTTTCCCTCACTATGGGATGATGTTTCTAAGGATTATAACGCCAATCGCTAGGATTTTTCAACGTAAAAAGATTCTCTGCTCTGCAAGCCTCTTCCTTTATTATTTGCCTATCTTCAGATGATCAGAGCGACTCTCAAGTTATGTAAGGGCAGTTCAAGCAAAACCTGAAAGGTTTCGCCCTATTGTTCTCTGGAATGCCAACAAAATTCTCAGCATCATTTTATCTTTTGATACCAATCAGAACTGAACTATTCAAGTCGAGACTCTGACAGATGTCCAGGCAGACTATTCCTATGAACATACCCTGTCTTTTCAAAAAAGAATATCTTCTTTTTGTGTATAACATTTTTTTTCAAAAGCATTCATATTTAACATCAGAAAAAAAATATTATTTTTCTGAGAGATGGGTGCATCAAAAGATGCGTTTAAATCACCGGCCAATTAGAATTCTTCAGAATTCTGGCTTATTTGTGAACAGGCAGTGTAATAATTAATGCACATATCTTTCTAATTGCCTCATCCATGTATAGATGGCTGAATCTGTGTGATATGTTTACTGTTGACCAAACCGGGCACCTTGGCTTGTTCACCTCCCAAAAGCCTGAACTTTGGGTTTCTGAAACCAAAGTGAAGTTTTTGGTTTCTGGATTGTTCTAAGTGGGATGCATCAAAGCCAATGGTTTAGATGAGACAGTAAATGAACTGGAGATGAAGAGATCTGGGACTTGAGGACAAAGGTAATGCTCTTTTTCTGCTACAAAACCTGATTTAATATCTTATCTGAACTCAGCTGAAGCACCTTTTGATGCTTCAATTAGCATTAACTTCAACCAAATTAAAGAAAATGTTTACATATTTTCCAATTGCAAATGCAATTCAGCTGATTGCAGAAGTTACCTTCTTTTTAGTACGTTTTGGCAATAAATAATGAGATGATGAGATTATTAATGTCTCCTGGGAGACCATACCAGAAAGAACAAACAACATCAACATTTTTATTGCGGAATAAAATCCTTCATGATCTGGTGTTGAACAAAAAGACAAAAAACTAGGAGGAACTTCAAGACACAGATAGAAATGAATTCAATCCACAATTGTTTGGATCTACCAGGCCCTGTAGGGAATAATCTATATGTCTGTTAATAATGCATACTCACTTCTATACATTGTATTAGCATTAAGATTATTACACCTTGCCCTATCCAACCATAAAAAGGTAAGGTCCTTGACTTATGACCACAAGTGAGCCCCAAATTTCTGTTGCTAAGTGAGACAGTTGTCAAGTGAGCATTACCGCATTTTATGACCATTCTTGCCACAGATAAGAGAATCACTGCAGTTGTTTAGTAACAAGGTTGTTATGTGAATTTGGCTTGCCCATTGACTTTGCTTGCCAGAAGGTCGCAAAAGGGGATGACATGAGCTTGGGATACTGCAACTGTCATAAGTATGAGTCAATGGCCAAGCGTCTGAATTTTAGACAGGTGACCATGGGGAAGCTGCAATGGTCGTAAGTGTGAAAATCAGTCATAAGTCGCTTTTTTCAGTGCTGTTGTAACTTCGAACGGTCACTAAATGAACTGTTGTAAGTTGAGGACTACCAATAGTTCCAAAGCATGAGAAACCTAGTATCCTCCCCCTGACTTACTACCATAAAGGAATTGAGGGAAGCGATCACTCACTTCTGCAGCTGTGATACTTACTGCTATATCTGCTAGATATTTCATGGTGAAAGGCCCTGCCAAGAACATTTCCTAGGACACTGTTGGGACAGAGGAGAGCCAGTATTTAAACACAGACTGAAAATAAAATAATCTGCTAGGTTGAATGCCCAGCACAACAGCCCCACTAGTAATCCCCACTTTTTTGTCCTGATCAATGAAAGCAGCAAAGTTCCAAAATGGTAGTGAATCCAAGGCTGTGCTCCTTCTTCCCAGGTCCACAAAGAATTGTTTTGTCAACTATTGTTGGTCTAATGAAATGCTTTTGGGTCAGTAATTTAGAAAATCCTTCACAATCTGATATTTCCTAAGGCGTGACTACAGCAGCTAAAATAAGAATAAACTAAATAATAAATTAGCCAGTTTGGTCTAGTGGTCACGGCAACAGGCTAGAAACCAGGAAATTATGAGTTCTAGTCCCACCTCAGGCATGACTTTGGGCTAGTCATTCTCCCTCAGCCCATCCCACCTCATAGGGTTGTTGTTGTGAGGAAAATAGGAGGAGAAAGGAGGCATGTTCGCTGCTTTGAGTTATTTATAAAAATAATAAAGGTGGGATAAAAAAAACTTTAATATATAAATAGGTTTCAAGAGCAGATTTATATTCAAGTGATGGCTGAGTGGTATATCACAATGTGAGCAATCCTAGGGCCATCACTACAGTTTATGCTCTTAAAATGGTAATCCAAACTTTAATGTCCCCTATTTTATCAACAGCTATTACTGACATAGGTAGTTTTAAAGCTAGTTATAAAAAAAAGCAAATAAAAAAAATTGTTTACAGAAATGCTTTTCCTTCTAGAGATGCTGTTGAATAAGCATAAAAATGTCATCCTGAGAAAACAGTTTATCTATTAGTGCTGATGTGGTCCTTCCTTAAACAAAATCTCCAAGTTAAACTCTGTGGTGATTGGCACTGGTATCTGGCCCATTAAAAGAGAATCGGTATGATAATTTTTGCCTTCTTCTTCCCTTCTAGATTTCTGAAGCTGACTATTTAAATGACAGAGATCAGTCATCTTTGAGCCACATACCTATGTTGCCCCTCTTATTAAGAGATACTGGGTCCACAGGTTCCTTCTCTTATATAGTATGAGAGATATAGAAGTACACATTACACACACAGAGAGAAAGATTATCTGTAGTCCCCTACCTGAAGAAGATAGATATCTCAGTGGATTTTGTCTACCTGAACCAAAAAAGCTAGGCCAATGACCTTGATGATCTAGTGCAGACATTACATACCTGAGGGAAAGGGACCAGCCATTGTGACCTCACACTGATGTTACCTGCCTGAAGGAAGGACATTGGCTATTAACATCACATTGATGCTACTTGCTAGAAGAAGTCTGACTTACATATCAGAAACAGAAAGGTCTTCTTTTGGGGAGGCGGGGAATGGACATTTTATTATAGTCTTAAACTAGGAGTCAACTGTAAGTATTCTTTATATTCTTGGAAGAAGCATTGAGAAGTCATTCTTTATATACATGTGTATTTTCCTTTCTTTTTCTTTAGATCTTTTCACACTTTTACTCCTATTCTATTTTTATCATTTCTCTTGTTAGTTTCTCTTGTTAGCTGTTGTTTTATGTGTATGCTTATAAAATGTACTAATATGACTTGATGAGAAACACAGGGGTCTTACACTATCAAAAGTAAACTGATTTTTATTTCATATCTTTCCAGAAAGATAAACTGATTTTTATTTCATATCTTTCCAGAAAGATATTCGGTTCAAATAACAAATAAGCTGCAATGAAAATTAAAGAAAATGTTCCATTTCTAGCCAGATATGCCATATTTATTTTCCTCTTGCTAGAAAATAGGTCATTGGGCCATGATGTTGGATGAGCCCACCTTGGAGTTCTTTATTATATGTTACTTCATTGCAGCTAAGAGTTTTCTGTTGCTTTGAATTTACTTTTAAGTTGCTTTTTCTTTATTATTATTTAAAGTCATGTGTTGAATGGGTAGCTATATAAAATTAAATAATAAATAAAAACAAGGATGGCAGTTTTCTCCAAGCTGCCTTCCAGATATGTTAGCATCTCATTTAGAATGTGCCAAGTTATGAAATGTTTCTTCCATAGGAATAAAAGGAAAGGAAAGAGATAACGTTCTCAATCCAGGAACGTTATGAAAACAGCTGTAAGAAGCCAAAGTGAGAATCAAGATTTCTACGCAATTGCAGGTAAGAAGGGAGGCAGTAATCTCCTGTCTGAACAGAAGAAATTTATACTTTAATGAGGAAAAAGCAAAATCTCTTATCATTTCAGTTGGAAAATCCAGCCTTAATCTCTACCCTTTCAAAATACAGCTAGCAGTAAAAAGGAACAAATCTCACCATCAAAAATACTAAAGCTAGGCTTGCCTATTTCTGTAGCATGAACTACAAATCTCTTCCTATTTGTTAACTCATAGCACAGATGTTTCATTTTATATTTCAAACTTATCTTCTTGATCTTTTTAATTAACTAATGTGAAGTGCTTTAGCTTCTAGCTATTTGAGAACTGCTACATAAACAGTCATGGGGATTTCACATTACAATAAAAGCTTTCATTAAACTCATAAGTTAACCTCATTAACAGGGACACTTGGTGTAAAGAAATGGAAGTCAATTTATTATCTATTGATACAGAAAGTATTCAAAGATTAAATCTAGTGATAACAAATAACTCTGAGCATTGCAATGGACCGAGAATAGATTCCCCTTTCTTCCTTCATAAACTGAATACTTAGAGAGCATTCATGTCAAGCATTAATTCTAGGCTTCCAACAGGATGTAGAAAACTCTTTTATGACTTCTCAAGTCAAGGTTATTAGAGCTGATATGATCTCTATAAAAATGAATTTAAGAAAAAATATATAAGAAAAATGAATCAGCTTAGCTGCAATCTACTTGAAAAAAGAGGAGAGAATGCAGGAATGTAAGCCCTTGTTTTGTGCCATTTTTATCCCAATATATAGGATCGTGTGAATAGAAATTCCTCCCTCATGCGGTAAGCTCTAAAGCACAGCAATATTTTCTAATTGCTTGGTGAATCAATTAGTAAAAGAATCAATAAGTAACACAGGAAGTAAAACAGAAAAATACAGTAAAAAATAGCAAAGAAAAATAGATGATTTATCTCACGTCTGGACTATTGTAATGCGCTCTACGTGGGGCTACCCTTGAAGAGCATTGGGAAGCTTCAACTGGTGCAGTGTGTGTCGGCGCAGACAGCTCTTGGAGTCCCTAGGACAGTGATGGCGAACCTATGGCACGCGTGCCACAGGTGGCACGCGTAGCCATATCAGAGGGCACGCGAGGCGTTGCCCTATGCCAGCTGATTTTCGGCCTTGGGGAAGGCCGTTTTGCCCTCCGGAGGCTTCAGGAAAGCTTCCTGAAGCCCCGGAGCGTGAAAAACGGCCCAACGGGAAAACCGGAAGTTCGGAAAAACGCACTTTCGGTTTGCTGTTGGGCTGTTTTTCGCACTCCGGAGGAAGCCTGGAAGCTTCCTGAAGCCCCGGAGTGGGAAAAACGGCCCAACGGGCAAACCGGAAGTGCAGAAAAACGCACTTCCGGTTTGCCGTTGGGCCGTTTTTCGCACTCCAGAGGCTTCAGGGAAGCTTCCTGAAGCCCCGGGAGGGGGCGGCGGGGGGGGCGGGGGGGTGCGCAGGTGCGGGGGGGCATGGAATTATGGGTGTGGGCACGTGCGCACGTGACGCCCCGCGCACCCCCCTTTTTGGCACGCGAACCAAAAAAGGTTCGCCATCACTGCCCTAGGATGTCCCATGTTACACCACTACTCCGCGGGTTGCACTGGCTGCCGGTTTGTTTCCAGGTGCAATTCAAGGTGTTGGTGATTACCTTTAAAGCCCCGCATGGCATGGGTCCAGGTTACTTGAGGAACCCTCACTCTCCCCACTCAGACTGTCCTGCCCCACCTGTGCTGGCAGAGAAGGCATGCTGTGGGCCCTGTCGGTCAAGGAATTTTGGCTGGCAGAGTCCAAGAGAAGAGTGTTCTCTGCCATGGCCCCAGCCCTTTGGAACATCTTACCCCCTGAGGTGAGAATGGCTCCCACCCTTCTGTCCTTCGAGGAGACTTAGCTCTGCCAGATGGCTTGGGGCCTTGATTGGGGGAACATCACATTGGGGGTGGTTGTTGAATTAAAAGGCATTTTCAGCATTTTTCCCTTATGTCTCCTTTGGTTCTGCTGATAAACATCATGGGGACTCCTCCAAAAAGTCATCAAAGCTTAGCCCTACAAGTTGTACTTTCATGGGGCCCTCCGTTACTATGAAGTATGACTTACTTGGGATGGGGTTTACATCAAACACTGTATTGAAAATAGTGCTGCATTATTAAAGTATATTCCAAGTGGAAAAACAGGGCCTCCCATGCTTTGTACTTCTGGTAGTGTGGCCTACTGTCAAGAAAAAGAGACATATCCCTCTGGATGCAGCCCCCCCCCAAGTGCTTCACATCCTTTCACAAACGGAGGTTTATAAGAGTATGGCCAAGCTCTGTATAAATTAGCAGTGTTTCAGAGAAAATATAAAGGTTAAATGAAGACTGAGATAGTATCACAGCTCAGTCTGGGTGTGTAATTCTGACTCGCCGCTTTAGAAATAAATGTTAACAACAAAATGCTTCCGGAGTATAAATGCTTAGTTCGGATTACTACAGATTCAAATATATAATTCAATTATGTATAAAAATTTGTTGCCTGTTAGGAATACCTGCCATTCGAGGGAGGCGTGGTCAGCTTCCCTCGGCGCCACGTCTCCTGCGAAAGCTCCGTGGGGACGTCGAACTTGCAGCCGCTTGGGAGCTCTGGTTCCGTCTGAACCGAGCTGAAACTCCCCTGGAGGGGGAGGGAAGAAGTGGGGGCCTGGCAGTTTCCCTGGAGGGTAAGGCAAACCCCCAGGGAACGCTGCATAAACCCCGCGACCGGCAGCTGTACAGGACGCTTCGAGCGCCATAGAGGGAACGACCACGAACAGGAAGAAGAAAGTAAAGAACTGGGATCCATCTAGCTAAGAAGATTAAAGTCTGTAAAGTTTTTAAAGCAGGAGAGGAGACAAAGAAATGTGCTGGACTCGGGTGAGTGAATGGCCAATTTAAATACAGAAAACTTGAAAAGAGACTAATTGGGGATTTTCCAGAATGGAGGATGGCGGCTATCTAGCAATTGGAAATACCGTAGAGTGATTGCAATAAAACAAAGATTAAGCCCAAGGAGATTATAGATATTTTTGTAATCGGACTTGGACAAAAATTAAATAAATTGGAGATTTAGAAAATATATGTTTGAAGATTTGAAGTATTTTCAAGCGTTTTGAAGATTTATATTTAAGAGAGATTATGTGATATCGAGGAGCTGACAGTGCCATCTGCTGGCTAAAAGAAATTACTGCAACACGAAATGGGAAAGTTTGTTGAAAATCTGACTATGACCTTGATTTTAAAAAAAAAGAGAGACTGTGAACTATTAAGGAGAGAAAAGAAGTGCTTATCATCTGGCTATGTGGAATACTTTGATGTTTTGGCGAGAGAAAAGATTTTGAACGGGAACAGATTGTAACACAGTGAGAGGAAATAGATTTAAGCTACAATTTAAAAAGTTATATTGGAATTAACTGGACAAAATGGAGTTACCTTTTTATGAAGAGTCGAAGGTGATGTTATTATACATTCATGAAGATTTAAAAACTTGCCTTTCGGAATTGAGAAAGGACAAGAAAATGGAAGTGAAGTTGGAAGATAAAGAACAAGGAGAATTGATCATGATGGACAATGTTGATACTGAAGAAAAAAAGATTGAAAATAAAGAAGAGACTGAAAATTACACTGGGTATCACAGTGAAAATGAAAAAATAAAAAAAATTAAGCTGGGTTTTACAGTGACAATGAAAAAATAAAAAAAGAGGAATGTTGGTTTCAGAAGAATCAATTAAGAAATAAAAAAGATAATAGGGAGAAGAGTGTAGGAGAAAGAGAGCTAAGAGTTAAGCAAATAGTATATTTAAAAAGGAAGATAAAGAAAAAGAAAAGAAGTTACTTTTATAAAAATAAGAGGAAGAAAAAGGGGAAGATAAAAAAGAGAAAAGGAAAGATCATAAAAGATAGAACACTGGAGAGACAGAATGAGAATGGATGAAAAGTAGGAGGTTAAGAAAATAAAAGAGGTATAAAGATATATGATAATAGTAGTG
>QLTV01000974.1:6879231-6894834 GCA_003457575.1 Thermophis baileyi | reverse complement strand
GTAGTCTCTGGACACTCTTCCAGGGTAGCCCCATGTAGAGCGCATTGCAGTAGTCCAGCCGTGAGGTGATAAGGGCCTGAGTGACCGTGAGCAGAGCCTCCTGATCTAAATAGGGCCGCAATTGGTGCACAAGACGTACCTGTGCAAAGGTCCCCCTGGCCACTGCTGTCAGGTGTTGATCTAATCTCAGCTGTGAGTCCAGGAGGACACCCAAATTGCGAACCCGTCCTGAGGGGATTAAGTTTTCTCCCCCCAGAACCACGGAAGGACGATCGATCTGGTCCTTCGGAGGTAATATCCACATCCACTTGGTCTTATCTGGGTTTAGCTTGAGTCTGTTAACTCTAAGATGAAAGCATCCATAATGATATTCATTTTTTTTGTTTGACCCAAACTCATCAGACCCTCATTGGTTCGCTTTCCAAATAGGCCCGTCACTTTTCCTCATATCATCATCAAATAGCATCAAGACACAGTGCGGCAGAAGCAGCATCTAGCAACATCCTTTAAGGCAGCGGTTCTCAACCTGTGGGTCGTGACCCCTTTGGGGGTCGAACGACCTTTTCACAGGGGTCGCCACATGCACTAGCCCGCCATCTTGGAAATGCTCCCAGTTTGGCCGTGCCTGCGGGTCGCCAGACAGCTGGTAGCCACGGAAGCGGGAGACTTCGCCCACCTGCCCGGATGCCATCATTTGGGTTCTTTTACCCTCTGCGCATGCGCAGAACATTCTGTGCATGCGCAGAGGGTAAAAGAACCCAAACGCCGGCGTCGAGGTGGAGCCTCGTGCTACCTTGGCGATCGGCTCTACGGCGATCGACAGGCACGAGCGAACCGGGAGCATTTCACCCCTGGATCTAGGCAGTGGTGGGATCCTGCCAGGTTAACAACTGGTTCGGTGATCATGNGCCGGGGGGGGGGGGGGGGGGGGGGGGGGGGGGCGGGGAGGGGGGGGGGAGGGGGGGGGGGGTCCGGGGGGGGGGGGTCGCGGCATTAGAAAGGTTGAGAACCACTGCTTTAAGGAGAGAATAAGAGTGTAAAGCTATGGCTAAAACGTCAGAAAACCAGATTGGAAAATTCTATGTAACTCACAACACATGACAAAAGAATATGTGTAAAAAAAGTGCTGGCACCAATTTTTAAAAATTGGAGCACTTTTGAGAGTTGTCTACATTGTCTTCTGACTTATCTTTTTGCTATATTGAAAAGATTACCAGGGCATGTACTGCCCAGTGGGTACTTCCTGACCACTTAGTTTAACTGGAGTTCAAACCAGTATATGCCAGAAGATAAATATCATCTGACAGTTACATTCCATTAGGAATATTGTATTATTAATGTTCAAGAGATCAACAAAAGTGGCCAAGCCTTACAGAGAAACGCTGTGGTTCTCAGAACAGCTGATACATTAAAATAATAGCCAAAATATTCCAAACTTTGGTTGATCAAAGGATGATGCTAGAACTGGAATAAAGCAATTTGCCATTGGGAAAATATTATAACAAATACAGAAGTGAAGAAAAATGTAGGTTTCTATAACTCCTTACAGTTCTAGGAAGATGTGGTCAATTTCAGGTCGAGGACAGAAGTTGCTCAAAAACTCCCTGTATATTTCTGGAGTGAAGTCCTCTTGAGGAATTGAATCATTCTGGAGAGAAATTAAAATACAGCATGTAATGAGTTCTCACAGTTGTTGTTCTTTTTCAATTGTTCAGTCTTTCTCAAAACTTTCAATCTGCTAACAGTTCTACTAAATTTCTTCTAATTTACTTGGCTCCTATATCTTCTTGGAGTTTTGCTGAACATTTGTTACAGATTGAAAAGCAAAGCCAAAGGCTATACCCCAATCAATCTTTAATTATGGTTACAGACCAGAATTAAAAATTAAAACATTAAAACAAAACAAAACAGAAGAAGACATAATAGTATATTACAGTTAGTGATGAGGTTACCATCACCAATGAGCAGCCAAAGTCTACCTAAGTTTACAGACAATATAGCAGAATTTAGCTATGTTCAAAGAAACTATATGATACTGATCCAATAGTAACCACTGTACATATAAGATATCAGAATTTCCCAGATCTTTTGTCAGACACAGAGTTATAAAATGAGTCCATGAATCCTTATAGAGGGTACATATATATAACAGAACAAGAGCTGTGGTTTCAATGGCCCCTTGTCCACAAGGGCACAATCTCAGCTCATATGGGACTTTTATGTATTGACCCTCCAAAACTGCTGTGGGGACAGCATTACAACATGCTTAGGATTAGCGCCCTCTGAAATTTAGAAACAGTTAATATAAATGTCTCACTGGTTTGTGAAGCAAGGCCTGACTGCTCAATAAAACATTCTTGGATAGAATAGACAAATCCTGTTGGACTTCCTGGTTTTTAATATGCTGTTTAAATGTACCAAATGCATGCTCATAGCCCATCAGTAGGAACTCCTCCAAGATGTTGGAGTTTTTTTTTTAAAACCCATGTTGATTTACAATTATCTTCCATAAGGAGGGGGCTCAGACCTGCACCCTATCTTTTTACACCCATTTTCTCCCAGCATCCTTACTGAGTTTCCAGTATGACTGTTTTTATTCTTCCATCAAACAAAGTCAGCATCATATTCTTCCTTTTTTAATGGTTCAGAGATATCTCACACTACACTTGAATACCTTGAGACTACAGACTTATCAGAAAAAAAATGTAAAATACAATGAAAATTTGATTTAATGGATCAATTTGAGAAAGAGTTGTCTTTCAGTCTTGAAGAATGCGAGATGAGAAACCTTTAAATCAAAATTTCATAAATGTCAACCCTCAATCCAGTTTGTTGTCATACAACAATGTAAAGCAAGCAGTTGGAAGTGGAATGTAAATTATGTGTGGTGGAATTATTCAACTTCCCAACTTCAAATTTTATTTTCCTACAATCAATAAGGACTGCAGAATGCATTGCTTGTACTGCACTATTTATTTTCGGTAAAAGTTGAAATAATATAAGACATTAATATAACTTATATATCCCCAGAATAACTGCTAAGTCAAAATCAGCATTTCACAATTAGTATCGTAAAAATATTTCTACCCATCTAATAGAATCATATATAACACTCTTTCGGCTATGCTGTTAAAAACAACAATTTACAAGTTTCCATTACTGAACAACTTTCACAAACTGGAGCACTGTATGTCATCTTGATTGCTCAAGACTGAACAGCTTCCTAATTCTGTTTTGCTAGATTTACAAAAGGAGACTACTTAAAATACGGAAGAAATTTGTAACAAAGATCAACAACTTCTGGAATGGACCACAGAGAAAGACTGTCTTATGCTAAAAAGGAAAGAAAAATTGACTTATTTGACCATAGTTAAGACCGGAGATGTCCTTTTGACATATCCCATCTTAATGGGTTGTGTATTGGAGTTTTTTTTTAAAAAAGGAGAAATGTTTATGATGTTAAACTTTAGATTTGGTTTATTTAAATGAGGATACTGGGACCTTTTTATGCCTTTTAAACAGATATAGCCTATAGTTGAGAAATGGAGTTTTATATTTGTTAATTAATTTTAATATTTTAAAGCTTTGGAGTTTTTGCTGACAATTGGGTAAGAAGATGTAATTATTTGATTTGTTTATTACTAAAAGATGGGTGATGGAATTAAGAGTTCTATATTTGTAAATTAAAGTGGTGAAAAGATTAGGAAATTGTTTATACTTGTGATGAGGGTGGGACGTTGCTTTCTTAAAAGGTGATTTTTTTTGCATTTTTTTCTTTCATCAGTTATTGTTTTTTATATAAAAATATTAATAAAGTTATTTTTAAAAAGACTGTGCAGCTTCCATATCTCTACGGTCCAAATGCTATTCTGATCTGCTTAGACTAGAAATGTATTAATTATTAATGGATGTTTTATTTCCTCTCTGGGTTTTTATCTGCCACCAGATAGTGAACTCCCTTCCTATTCTTACCATATACTTCCTGCCAATTAACTGTTGTTGTATTGTTTTTATTTCCAAATATTGCTCTAAAGAAATTTTTTCAACTATCAAAGTAGTTTGAAAAGGTCATCAATCTGAATGAAAGTGACTGAAATTGAAAACTAATTCCCTAAACATTCTAGTGCCAATCAAGAGAGCTTTTCTGACAACTGTAAATCTTTATCCATTATTGGTCAATCACAAATCTTTTCCATATAAATCTGGGTAATTTAAAATGAATTTATTTACTTTTTAATAGAAATGCAGTATTTTCCATCTATAACTTTCATTTTTGACAGCTAATAACTACAGTTTTTAATATTATTTTAGCATTTTAAAAAGGAATTCTGACATGTCTCCTTTTGGAGAAACACTACATTAAATTTCTGTTATCTTATTTCTGTTATTTCCCATAATAACTGAAAAAAACCAATTTCATTTAAATATTTGTGTTAAAATTATTTTCTATAATAGTGAACCAGATTGCATTTAGTTAATTGAAGGCTACAGATGTCCCCAAAACCAATAAAATACTTTCAAAAGTCTAACAAAAAAACTCTTCAAACTTGTTGTGGCCCGTCGGCTGCCAGCAGAGCTAGCTGCAGAGTCAGAAAAGGAGGAGGTTGAGGGAGAGCCTGGGCCAGCTTCGGAGCCTTTGGAAGGCTCTGATAAGGAAACAGCATCAGAGACAGAGGCAGAGCCTGGGCCTTCCGTCCTCCTCCAGGTGGAGAGGCAGCTATCTTCGGGGCCTGAGCTGAGTGAGGAACAAATGGGACCCATCCCAGATGCGTGTATGCGTAGAGAGGAAAGGAGAGGAGAGCAAAGGAAAGCAATAAGCCGGCTCTCAGGGAAAAGCAGATGTAGACGCTAGCCAGCCCCTCCCTGGCTGGGAAATAAATGGTAGATGTTTGGGAGTGGCCGGTTGTCGCAGACAACCGTTCATTTTCTAGTATACAGCAAGCAACTTGGATTCCTTTGCCAGAACCAGGTTTGTTGGGACTAATTACATTTGGTTTTTGTTAATTCACATGAATAAAAGACTGTTCCTGCCCTGTTTTGAAAAGGGGTTTGTTTTACTCACGAGTACGCGGCTTATTATTACTTGCGAAGGCTGGGTCAGAACAAAACTATTCATCTTTTTATTTCATTTTTATTTGGTAAAGATATGAACCAGTTGTGGATTTTTAAAATATTTTCATGTTATTCTCTTCTTAAAATAAATTCTTATTTTCAACTACTTTCCAACATTGTTTATAACATGCACTGGATTTCTTTCATTACACTTTTACTTGTTGCTTAAAATTAAATTTATGCTATTCACAAAATCTCCTAGCCCAATCCTAACTCCGCAACTAGTACAACTGGTCTTGCGGAAGTCAACCCTACATGTTTTCTAAGGGGTAGGGCTCCAGATGCATGCCCCATTCTGATGTAAGCACGGTGAATGGCAGATATATTGTGGCCACTAGCAAAAGCATAACCAGTCAACCATTGCTATGAGATAACAAAGGGAAAGGGACTGTACAGAAATGGTATTTGATGACAGAGTTCTGCAGGATAAAAGTACATGCATTTTGAAAAAATTATTGTTCAAATAATGTGTAAGCACTGTGTTGTACAACTTCTCATACATGACGTATCTCCAACTTAACCATTACACCAAACATGTTCCCAATTTAGCTAATTATGTTACACTATTGTTGCGCAATTTGTTGTTCAACTCTTTTCTTTTGATCAATGATGAAATAAATCATTATACTTATTTATTCATCCTGTAGGTTTGCATGGGAGGGATCAATTGAACCTGGGTCTCCCAAGCCCAGTCTATCTTCTTAACTAGATGATAACCAGTGATAGAACAGAGAACCAAAAGAGATTTCATGAGAGTAGCTGTTTGCCCTTCCACACATTGAGAACAATGCAACCACAGTGGCAGCAGGAAAAGATCAGGCAAAGATGAGATTACCTACAGAAATTGCTTGCTTTTTCTCTTCCCCAACCCACTTCACAGAGAAGAAAGAGAGAGAAAAAGATTTCAAGAGAGTACTGTAAACTGTTTGTGTAGCATGCCAATGGATCCCAGCCTCAGACTGCCAGTTTGACATTGCTTTTGATGTATAGAAAAGCTAATAGATTACTCTCTTGAAATCCCTCTCTCTCTTCAATTTTTCTGCTCTCTTACTGCAGTGAAATCCCTTCCTCTCCAATATCTCTGCTCTGTGGGGGAGGGGGGAGAAGAAACCACAGGTCAGGCATAAAACTTGTACTGCCTATAATGGCAATCACGATTGAGGTATGCTGTGGAGGCAGTAAATGAGCTGTAAAGTTTTTTTCAGCACCACTGTAATTTCAAATGGTTGCTGAATGAATGGTCAGTAAAATGAGGATGAAATGAGGTACATACTCCAAATTAAAAATACACATTCTGCTTCTAAAGTCTGAATGTTAATGATTACAGACCATTGTGAATGAAGGATGTGAACCATATAACATTTAGCTTTTTGCACTAAGTAATATACTTTAATGGGTTTCTGATTCACAGTTTTTACTCTATTTCTCTAGGACATTCAACAGTTAATTCTTTGATACTCAGGGAGAGTCACTGACAAATTTTGCTGTAATACACTATGTAATACACTACATTATCAGAAATGTGATAAAAATCATTATGTAGAAAGTATCACGAGAGATAACAAAAATAATTAAACTGATGCAAAATTATAGAGTGGATGGGTAAACACTGTTTGCTCATGGGAAGCTACTCCTGAAATGTCAAAGTAAACATAAAAGGTTTTGATGAAATATACAAAAATGTAGCAAACGTAGGTTTAATGTCAGGGTTCCAAGTAGCACCCCCAACGAAAGAAGTCTCCGAGGCTTGAAGTTCCTCAAAGTTCCATTTTATAAGAGATGTCATATTGGCACATCTGGGAAAACCCGAATCTGAGAGTTCTGGGTTTTCCCCACCCAAAAGAAAGTCAAAGATCCATCCCCTGCACCCACAAGTCCATCACATGGTCCAATCAATTCACTGTCCCAACTGGAGACATCCCCCAGTCACTCCCATCCAGGTGCAGGCCGAATGCCCTTGACTCCCAGAGAAAGGGATGTTGTTATGGCTAATCCTCCACCACTCCTTGTAATCCCCCCTCCCGTTTTCCCAGGCACTAAATGTGGCAGCCCTGAAGCTCCAACAAAAAAGATGGCTTCCAGGGCTGACATCTAGTTTGCTTAAATACTGCTGTGTTGAGAGAAATACTAAGATAGAAAAGCCAGAGCCATTATTTATTTCTTTGCTTTGTACAACTACCAAGCTAATAAGAGCTGGCTATATAAAAGATACTGTTGTCAACTTTCTTACTTCTGGGTTTGTTTGTTTTTAAAGATAGGGCCTTTTCCCCCACAACATCCCAGTGACTGGAAAAATTCCCAGGAGCCAGTAGAAAGATCAAGTGATGTTCCACATTTGCCTCCCCTCTTAAGATATCTGCATTTCATATTGGGCTGACTTTCAAGAATAACCCAAAAACTTCAGCTGTGAAGCTTTTAATAGGAAGAGGGAGAAAAATACACATTCCATCCAGCGGTGGGTTGCTCCCGGTTCAGTGAACCGGTAGCGGCGGAGGAGGGAGGCTCCGCCCACCTGCCCGGGACGCTTCGTCGCGCGCACACGCGAGCGAACTGGTAGCGATGGGATTTACAACCCACTACTGATTCCATCACTTGATAAATAACTTCATTGGCCACCAAAAATGGGCAGAATGTTGATTTTGAATGAACAAGCCAGAGGCCATCTTGAACTAGAGTATCTGGAATACCACTTCCTCTCTCAATATTGCTGGTTTGATATTAAATGTGCTCAACTTCAGCTCTGTAGCTTGTGGGTGGCTATCAGTCAGCCCATTAGGTAGGCCAGAATAGAAAATCAACTCTACGGGAAGACTAATGCTATATCTTATTGAGATAGGCTATAATAACAGAAGTTTGCCAGCCTGATTGTACTATACCTCCTCCCCAAATTTATCCCAATGAAACAGAGGGAGCCTGCCTGAATTGCTTCTGAATGTTATCTTGCTTCCCAGGACATAATTTTCAGCCCTCTTTGCTTATGTAACAGTTCTTGCATATTTCTGTCATGGTAATTTCCCTTCCTCTTTATACATAATATTTTTCTTGCTGGTGCCTTTTTTTTTGTAGAATTCTTAACATCCCATATGCATTTTTGTGGCATGTAGGAGGAAAGCTTACTAATCAGATAATCCTCAGTGTCTCTCCCCATCAAAAGGAATCAATGTTGCCTGCAGAAAGAGACTGATGAGACACTTTTCCATATTGAATGCTTTTGTCTACTGTCAGCACAGATCAGGATGTACTTGAAGGTATTAATTAAATAACTTTATTTTTTTCCTTCCACAAAGATAAATTCCACATTAATTAAACCAAAAGTTGGCAACATATCCTCTATCCTCACACATCTGCTCACCAGGCTCTCTCAATTCCACCCACCCAGGAGTTTCTTCCTCTCTTGTTTGGCTATCAGTAATCAGGGTTTATTTTCCTAAGCACTTATTACAAATTCTGTTTCTGTTCAGGTTTTCTCTGGCAGGGTCCTTTTATCATTCCAAGAGAGATATTTTTTTGTTGTTGTTTCTACTGTTTAACCTTACGTCTAAAGATTCACATTGCATTTTTACTTAATTGGTATTTTATAATGTAGTCCTTAAAAAGTTTTGTCAACCAACCTAATTGGAAAGATAGTGCATACATAATTTCAGATTCAAGATTTCACTCTCCAAAATGTGTAGGAGAGGAAGTGCCACCGAGAACCATCCCTAGAGCATTTCTTCCTTAGATTCAAATTGAAAACTTTAGGTTGTTTCGGGGAAACGTATGACATGATATTCTGTTGCCCTGTTGGAATTTGACAAAATGTTGAATACATTTCTCCAAAACATCTAAATCCCTGTTGAGGCTCTGACATATATTTTTTTTCCTACCCCAGTGCTGCTCGCTAAAACAGCAGCCAATATCTTTCAGTAAATAAGCCAGCTAAGGGTAGATAGAGCAAATTTGCCAAGTTGGAATCCTATTAGAATGCTGAGCGATAGTTTCTGAGGAACCAGAGACTAGCATATAAACTCATCGGTGCATGAAAAATTCTAGAACTGACACACACTAGAACTAACATCAGAGTGGCTGGATTGTATGGCTGGAAGAGAAGCGGAGGCCAACGTTTCTTATTAAAATCAGACGAAAAAGGTTTCAATACTTACTCTAGCAGATGGAAGATTACAAGCTTCCAATGCAGTCTCAACACGCTTTCTGTCAGAGGAGAATAAGCGATAAATGCTGCAAAATAGAAAAAAAGAAATGCTCTTCACTAATCCCTCATATATTCTTGGTTTGCTAGTATCACACTGTCTAAAAGATTGCTTTCTTTCTTTCTTTCTTTCTGTCTTTCTTTCTTTCTTTCTTTCTTTCTTTCTCTTTCTTTCTTTCTTTCTTTCTTTCTTTCTTTCTTTCTTTCTTTCTTCTTTCCTTCCTTCCTTCCTGCCTTCCTTTTCTTTCTTTCTTTCTGAATTTCTGTAGTTAGCTACCTCTTTATTCATATACTCAGTGGCATCTAAATTTATCAGAGAATATAATTTCTCTCCATCTAACTTTAGAACCAATTCAAACACTACAGAAAAAAATCAGTTACCCTGCATTATTTTGGACAAGGTGACACAAGCAATGTTAAGTCTCTGAAGCTTAGGATGCACAATTTTTCAAACTGAGTTTTATATATTAGTAAGACATATTTTGGATGTAGGTAGATGGGTAGATGATCCTGTTAGAATGAATTTGCTAGGAGATAATTATTGCCCTTTCAGTTCTGCATTTATCATTGTGCATATCCCCTTCCCAAACAAGCTCAAATAATATTCTAGACCTGGGTTGGAGACCCAGCTGATATTTGTGAAGCACAGCTCCTGCCATCACTTACTTCTGACCCATGTTGATGGAACCTGGGGTTCAGCAATACCTGATTTCCAGCCCTATCCTAAAGGCCAAAATGGCTGATATCAATCTATGGTCTACACAGTGCTTTCACATTCATATCTGCCACCCAAATACTAATCTAGGAAACTACTGGGCTGTCATTAGCAAACAAACTGAAAGGCCTTGCACATCCAATCTGTACGAAATGAATCTGATTCACTCTTCAACTTTATTTTTATGCGCTTCAGCCATGGTCTTTTCCAATTCTTCATTTCTGAAACAAAGATTTTGTTCCCACTGGGGTGGTTAATTTAATTCTGAGCTGTACCCTCCCACACTACAATTGGATAACCTATATGACTTGCCAGAGGCATTATGTTGCCTAAAGTAAAGGATTAAATGCTCCCCATTCCTTCTATTCCACATAGGAACATCAATCAACAAGTAGTTGACTATATGTCAACATTGGTTATGTCATAATGTATTTAGTTGCACTTATGGGTAGTGGGCTAATTAATATTGCATTTCAGACTAGCTATATGAGAAACATGGCTCTTCAGTCTGACATCTTGCCACTTATTTTGATCTCTCACAGCAATTATTCTGGTTCAATGTATGTTTAACCCATGGGAGGCTTCATACAATTGAATGCTCTTGTGAACTTTTATTTCTTTTACACAACAAAAGTTTTCAGTCATGCCTTCTTTGTCACATGCTAACTATGTTGGCATGTCTGTGTGTGGTTTGCAGAAGGGGAGAGTGAGTTCTTTTGTATGGTAAAACAACCAAAGACACCCCCATTTACAACCTGAAATGGTATAATCCAGACACAGCTTGACCATCATAGAGTGAAGAGCACCACACAATAATGAAATTTCACGGCATGCTTCTATTTTTAAATGGTGCCTAGAAAGTCAGTTTCATAATACTGTAGAACATGCAATGACACAATGGAACCCAACTTACTTCTTCAAAGGGATACGCCCATCTGTAGTGACTTGCAATTTAAGTTTTGTGTACCTAAGGAACAAAATAATGTGCTGGTGAGAAATTATTTGCAATCACAATATTCGAACTTGCTTTATCTATTTTTTACCATAAAACAACCTTGTACTTTGTTCTAATGAAGAAAATTATAATCTCACCCAAACTGTTTCCAAGAAAAGCTTAATGCATCTAAACATCAAGAAAATGATCTTTACCTGTAATGATATTTCTAAGTGCACCTTCTCAGGGAATAATCGAATCCCCCCCACCCAGTGTTTAAAACAAAAACAGAATTTTGTTCAAACTGGTTTGTTTTACACTATTCTTACATGTTTCTATTATATGTATATGAATTCTGTATTGTACAGAATACAAATCTGTACTCTGTTCATTAAAAAGACAGGTTATGGATATGGGAAACTGGAAGACTTCATCTATGCAGAGATTGTGCAGTCAATCCTGCAGTGGACAGATGGACTTGATGACCTTTTAGGTGAGTTCCGTGTTCTTGCATTCAAGCTGCTAATGACACACTTCTATTCAAACAGTTCACTCTTATCAGGGTGGCTTTTAGACCCTCTTTAGCCACGTGAGAAAGTAATTTTTCTTTCAGAAGTAGGAATGTAGGGTAAAAACAGAGGGACAGGCTCAACTGCTTAATTGGAAATAAATGTAAATAACATAGGGCCCCGTGAAGTTTTGAAGGGATACTTTACTTAAACAGAACAGGCCTATTAATGGTCATCAGATGCCTTCTAGCTAGGTATGTATATTCATGTATGTTTGCATGTATGTATATATGCATGTATGTATTCAATTTTTATAGCCATCCATCTCAGTCAATGACTGGGCGTACAATTAAAAAAATACATATTACAATCAAAATACTAAAACGTTTTAAAACAATAGAAACAATAGAAATGGCCAAAATAAATATACATAGCAGTTGAGATACTTGGCCAGTTAGCAATATAGCTAGGAAACGGGGCCCTTAACACATTCAGCACCCCAGGCACGGGAACACACCCAGGTTTTTAGGGTCTTATGAAAGGCTAACAGGGTTGGGGCCATTCTGATTTCCGAAGAGCAGGAACCACTGTGGAATAAGCCTGTGTCCTAGTCATAGCTGACACTCTATGTCTGATGGGATCTTCCCATTCTGCTGAATCTGGATGTAGTGCATCCAGAAGGTAAACTGCCTAGTAAGTATTGGTGAATAATCAGTAGGAGACAAGTATGTCTGCAGTGCTTACCACAATAACCTCTTGGCTGGGTACCACACTGCATGACAGAGCTGCCCTGCCTAAAACTCCCTCTGCACTGACCAAAGTTGTTGTAGGCGGGCTGACTCCTCTACTTCACGTTGTAGGCAATCCCAAAGCCACCCAGTTTGAAAGCACTTTATCCAGTAATGAAAGAGGGGATTGATAAGAGCCTTTTCTCATAGCACTGATCTGATGTGGTTGAGGCCCTGCAGACTGCTTCAATTAAATCAAATAGCCTCTTTGCTTTCCCAGATCAAATGACGCCATCTCCACTGCCCCAAAACACTTACGGTACTTGAAATGAATTTACATTCTTTCACAAAAGCTTATTACTGTATACACTCGTGGATAAGCCTATCCATGGATAAACTGAACCCAGTTTTGGGGATGTATTTGAGGATCTAAAATTCTTGGCTTATATGTATATGATTTACAACAGCTATCTTATACATAATGAATCAAGCTGTCAGGAGTTGCAGAAATGATGGGAAGAGAAAGGAGATACTATGCTTCAGAGGAGGGTTCCTCCCAGTTCAGACCGGTTCCCCCGAACCGTAGCGACCCGCTGGTGACGTCACTGAACTGGATCGGTCGATGCCGGTCCGTGGGCGCCGCCATCTTTTTTTTAATTTTATTTTTAAATGTTTTACGTTTTTGAAGTTTTTTTCCTGTTCTGCTGCTTGAAAGTGGGCCCTCCCTCCCGCCCCCGGGTTTATAGTGACCTTTATTCCTTCTTCCGAAGCCCAGCTGATCAGCTCCTCAGCTGTGTTTCAGGCTGATTTTCAACTACTGAGCATGCGCTGAAGCAAAATTGCATGAGTGGACGCGTGCGCGCGCGCAAAACATGCACTTCCGTCGCGATGCGACCCGGTGGGGAAGGTAAGTAGAACCCATCCCTGCTATGCTTCCAATGCTTTTCACTAGTTTTACCCCCCTGAAGTTAAGAAGCTGGCTTGGGAGGGAGGGGAAAAAAAGGGAAATGAAAATAGCTGGAGGCAGGATTTAAACCCTTCTGCTGAAAAATTTCAACTGCCCTTTTCTCCACATTCACTTAATCTTCAAGCAAATCTATCTCCTTTTCTTATTGGAAAATCCTATCCCTTGTCTATTCTCCTGTGATATAAACAGGTTAGACATTGCGACTTATTAAACTACAAGTATAATATTTATAATTTTGGTTTAAAGAAAACATTATTATTATTATTATTATTCCAGTTAATTCATAAGACAGTTCGAGAAATCTTGGCAATGCAGTTCGTCTGTACTTCTTTAGTGGAACCTAAATCTGAATATCAACAATTTCATTCTTGGCATTATCCTAATCCAGTAGATTTTTCAAAAAGGATTCATCTACAGCAGCGGTCCCCAACCTTTGTTGGAGGGGGAGGGGGGGAAAGAGGGAAACCGGGTTGCGTGAGCAGCGGGCCAGCGCACTAGCACGCGCAGCTCAACTTGTGCAACTTGAGCTGCGTGCAGACGTGGACGCGTGCTGGCCCGCCGCTCACACAAATCAAATTGTGCACACATGCATGCACGCCAGCCCGCCGCTCATGGGGCCCGGTTCCAAATTGGCCACAGCCCGGTAGTGGGCCGTGGCCTGGGGGTTGAGGACTTCTCATCTACAGAGCAGGAAACATCCATATGGAACATGTGGTGTGCTGAAGAGCTGTTAATTCTTGGGGAACTCTTTTATAGAAGTCATTCGGCTCTGAAAGCATTGTGAAAGAGAACACACCTTTCTGTGCATTGCGTTTTCTACCGAAAAACAGCATTTCTTCTAAAATGTCACCAGGATTTCATTACATATGCTTGTGTGTAACATGTAGTTTAAATATATCTCCGTTTATTCTTGTTCAGTCATCTGCATGACTGTAGATAAACTTGGGTATATTTAGGCATTTCCTCTTTAAGCTGAAAAAAAAACTGTCAACTATTTTTGCCCCGGGATGTTGTCATCAACACCACCCTTTGTGCTTTTGTTTCAAAGCCCTCTGGATCAACACATCATGCCTACAGACTTCACAGGAACAGATTTACAGTTATTTGCTTCTGAGGGCAAAGGCACAGGCAGTTAAGAAAGGGAGGTGGAAATCTTGTAGCCCTTTATTGTTCAGCTAATAACAGATAGCACATCATAAGGAGATAAGCCTGTCATTTATTGTTTATAACCTTAAGCAGCAGTATCAGAATTCCAGATCTGTCAGTTTTCAACTAGCCAGTCGATAAGAAAATGAATATGGTTTTAGAACTGGCCACTATTATTTATAGTATGCTATGTTGACTGGCAGGTTTAAGGTAATGCATGCTATATATTGTTACCACTGCAGATCCACTGAAGTGAAGATTCAAATGAATTTTATTCAGAATTCTACTGGGATTCAAAGCTGGATCTATCCAGGGAATTGCCAGAATCACTCTCCAGAGGAAAAAAGTTGGGCGGTGGTGGTAGTGGAGGATGGAGATTGCTCCTATAGTTCCATGCTGAAAAGTCTTGTATATCTTTCTTAGATATAAGAAAGATATAATAAGCTAGTGGTAGTCACATGTTCATTCTAGGACATGCTGAAAAAGGGGCCTCGACATTCTACCAGAGCGGCATATAACTTTAAACAGATAAGATTTTTGGTTTTTATAAAAAGACCAGACCCTCCTGCTGTCTTATAAAAATTATAAAGTAAGTGCAATATCCATCTGCTCCCAGTCAAATCTGGAGAAGTTGTCTGATCACGAATCTACTGCTAAAAAAACAGAACAGACTCGGTGTCTTACGAATCCCCTCCTGCTGAAGGATTCAAGCCGATCGTCTGAAAGAACTTAGTTCAGGTTCCCACTCTAGCTTTTAGTGGAACATCTCTCAAGGTTCTCAGAGACTTCTCAGGATGTTGCAGACTTCCTTCTTTACTCATGAAGTGCCAAATGTATCCACAGAGATCCTTCCTGAATAATAGAGCTTCCTGCCACGTAACCATAAATAAGGATGAAAAGATTCCCCTCCCCATGCATAAGCTAAGTGACAAAATGGTGGGCTTCTGCATCCAAATACTTCACAATCAAGGAACACCTCGCTTATGAACTATATTTTTGGGCCACGGACATGAATCGGAGTCGCATAGCACACTATCTGCTGCTGTGACTCCCCTTGTATATTCATTCCCAGAATAGGAAGTGTATTACATAAAGTATTAAGATGGTGCTAACAAAAGCTCAGACTACACCTATTTGAGTCATCATGGCTGAGCTTCTTAGTTCTGTTTCTAAAAAGATGTTCAGTTTGCCATCTCAGTGAGAAAAGAGGAAAAAGCATGTTTAGAGAGGCAGTAATCCATCATCATGAAAACAATTGTTAGCAATAATTCTTTCAAAAAAAAAAAAAAAAAAATAAAAAAAT
>QLTV01000974.1:6863632-6879136 GCA_003457575.1 Thermophis baileyi | reverse complement strand
AAAAAAAAAAAAGGAAGCTGACACATAAGAAACTGAAGCAACTTCCCGCACAATAAGGATTTTGGTACTTACGCTTTTTCCAGAAAAGCATCCCTGGACATGTTCTGTGCCAACAGGTTTGTTGCCAGACTGAAGATTTCTTCTGACCATTCCTAAACAGAAAAAGAAAAAAAAAAGAAAAAAAAAGAAATTCCATTTAGATTCATCCAGAGGAACTTCTCTTCAAGGTTCTCTTTGAAGGGTGACACCGGGGTTAAACTTTCCCATAGGAAAACAATCAAGGTTGGTAGAAAGGTGTAACAAACAAGCAGAAATGAACAGGTATGAAACAGAATGGGGTAGAAAGCATGGCGGATGGGATTGTTGTGTTAGCGGACAGAATCGAACAAGAATGAGTAACAAGAAGTACGATCCCATTACTAACAATATCATCATACATTTATATCGTGTTTTGGACATACAGGTAATCCTCCACCTATAACCACAATTGGGCCCAGAATCTCAGTCACTGAGTGAAATGGTTATTAAGTGAGATGCCACATGACCACTTCGCTCAAAACCCACAATCTCGGCTCTCCCAGTTGCGGTTATTAAGCAACCATGTGCATCATTCACCAGAATGTCAGGAAGAGGTCCTAGGCCTCCATGATCTGATTGGCAGAGAGAAGGCTCAGGCCTCCCAACGCAACCGGTTGCTCAGGTCCTCTCCCTGCCTGACCGGAGAGAGAAATCGCAATAACCTTGGTGTTTGCTAGCATTTTCAAACATTTGAGGTTCATTTCTCCAGGGTACTGAGGGACAGACCACAAATCTGGCAAAACACTGGTGAACGCTATTGTTCTGGAAGGCTCAAAACGTTAGCAAATGTCAGAATTTTCCCCTCACCCACCAGCGTCCTGAGCCTTTTAGAACAGTGGCATTTGCTAGCATTTTCCCCTCCTACCTTCTGGAAGTTGAGGAGTACCTGTTTCAAATACTATTTTATACACTTACAACAAAACCATAAGGGAGATTTGTACTATTGTCTCAACTGTGTAAGCTTATGACAGAGGTAATACTTAAATTTGGGCCTTTGGGGCTCAGTTTTTGAGTCTCTATATTTTTTCTTCTACCATTCAATCATGTCCAATTCTCAGAGATTGCTGGACAAGCCCCTGCAGTTTCCTTGGCAAGGGTTTTCAGAAGTGGTTTGCCATTGCCTCTTTCCTAGGGCTGAGAGAAAGTGACTACGGGTATTGTTCAACATACAGCCACAATTGGGACTGGATTTTCACTTCACTAATCAATGCGGTCATTAAAGGAATCTTCATGTGACCAGATCTGATTTTATGACCATTTTTACAGAGGGCATTAATGACGCAGTTGTTAAGCAAATCCACTTTCCCCAATTAACTTTGCTTGTTGGAAGCCCACTGAGTAGTTCACAAATTGCAATCATGTGATTGCAGGACACTGTAACTGTGAGCCGATTAACAAGCATCCAAATTGCAATCACATGGACCGCTGCGGTGATATGATGGTTGTAACTTGGATGAGGGTGGTAAGTCACTTTTCTGGGGCCCTCATAACCTGGAATTGTCATTAAACAAACAGACATAAGTTGAGGACTACCTGTAGCCAAAGGTCACCCAGCTGGCTTTGTACCTAAGTCAGGGTTAGAACTCATAGGCTCTCAGTTTCTAGCCTGTTGCTTTAAGCACTACACCAATCTGGCTTCTACATTAGCTGTCTTTTATTAATATGCAAGAAAAGAACCATGGAGTTCAGACCTTCTTTTGGAAGGTTAATGAATAAACCTTTTGATGATAATATAACAACCTCATTTCCATTTGAGCCACATTATGTAGCAGGAAGCTGACATAATGTAGACTTTACACATGCTTTAAGGAAACATATACATGTGCTAAGATGATTGTGGAGGTCACAGAATTCCCCATGCCAGCTGCTATTCCTTTTTCTTGATGGAAGTCTGATCTAATTTTTACTCTCATATTACAGTCAGAGCAACGTTCATGAGAAAGCAAAAGTATGCAAGAAACACAGCAGTAAATGGCGAATTAAATGCCATATGAGAAAAACAACTCCCAGCCAGGATATTTTACAAAACTGCAATTGGCCAATTTAGGGAACGGGATTCTGCTATGGATAACCAAGAACTGTGAAGATTAATTTGGACGCTATGAACTGTTGGTCACATGTGAAGTCTCACTGAAGTAGCAGCAATCACATGTTTTAATTAAAGGTTCCCACGCTCTGAAAAACACAGATGCCCAGAGCCTCTCTCCCTCCTGCATACAGCATATTCTTCTTTCATTTCTTACCCTTATTCCCACATCTATGCCGATAGCTTGGAAAATCTCCTTGTAATCCAATCTTAAAGTCTGAGGCTTATTATATGTAAGCTTCCCTGCTGTTCTCCTTCAATATTTGGTCTTGCAAATTATCGTCTTGCCAAATAACTCTCTTCCCTTCCCTGAAATTCATAATAAATTCCATTTTACAACATTTCTCTAGAAACAATGCAAATACACTTGCCTTCAATCTCCTTGTCATAAAAACCTTCCCTTCTTAGTTCACTGTATAGTTGGCGACCACAATATTATTAGAACTACTTAAGACAGAATCCTTGTACAATACTACATAACACTTGAGAGACTTGAAAACAGCTTTGATGTTTGTCCCAAAGGTGCTTTTCAAAAGGCAACTGGACTTTGTATTTTTCCTGAAAACTTTTCACTTCTCATCCAAGAAGCTTCTTAAACATTTTCTTGAAAACGTTTCGTTGAGAAACAAAACATTTTCAAGAAAAAAACACAGAAAGTCCGGTTGTCTTTTGAAAAGCACTTCGGGACAACCATGACTTGGAGGATTGAGAATCTCCATAGACAGTTTTGATGTTTCAGGCCAAATACTCCTTAGCTAACCATTAAGCGCTTCTTTTCCATCAGATCATCATAGAGTTGGAAGAGAGCTAAGAGGTCATCAAACCCCTACACACTGTAGGATTCACTTCACCATCCCTGATAGATGGCTATGCAGCTTCTGTTTGAAAACCTTCAATGAAGAAAAAGAAACCATTAAATGCAATTCTCCTTCTAGTTCTAACTTAAAGCATTTTAGGTGATCCGATCTTACCACAAGATTTTAATGGCAAAGATCTATTTCAGTTGTATAAGTATTCTGTCTGAATGCCGGAGAAATTTTGCATTTTTCTCCCCAAACCAAAAAGGAATTCTATCTGGACTCTCTATCACACTCCTTGTAATTCTATCTTCACACATTCTATCACACTCCTTGTAATAAATAAAAATCAAAGTAAACATAATTATTCTGCAGATTAAATATGCTTCCTTTAATTCAAAGAAATTAAACCAGGAGGGATTTTCTTATTGAGAACTTAAGTTCACACTTTCTATTCTGCCTAATATTCAGTCCTTCTACACTGAATTTAATCTCTTCAACCAACTCTCCTCACTCCCACTGAAAATTCAGGGTACTACTTCTAATATCAAACTTATCTTAACAAGTGCTAAAAGATATTAAAAAGGGAGATATTAACAAACATAAGAAGCATTGAAGCATGTAGATCCTCCATATTTTGTAGGAAAGCAAGGTTAGCAACTCAGAATCTCTCTTAGGGGTATAAGAGAGAATCTCTCTTAGGGGTACAGATATATTTCTGCACTTTATTTCCGGCCACACTCAGTATTTTATTTAATTATTTTTATTTTATTTATTTATTTTGTCAAGTGTGTATATGATTATAGACAAAGTATAAACATGATTGTGAATATATAAGAAGTACAAGCATGGTTACGAGTACATGATATTTTACGAATACATGGGGACGTTAGGACAGGGATGGTAGGCACGCTGGTGCGCTTATGCACGCCCCTTACAGACCTCTTAGGAATGGGGTGAGGTCAATGGTAGACAGTCTAAGGTTAAAGTTTTGGGGGTTTAAGTATAACCTTATCAACAATATAAGGGGATGAAACAGACCCCATCTTTTTGTACATTATCAGGGAGTAAATGTTTATCAAAAATATGGAAAACTATATATCTATAATATTTGACTAATTATGTGAGATTAAGTTCTTGTAAGATACATTGGAAGTGGTTTGCCCTTGCCTCCTTCCTAAGGTTGAAAGAGAGTGATTTTGAACCCCGAATGACACTGAATACTTTTAAATAGAAAGTCTAAACTCAGGCATTAAAATTTACATTTTTAAGGAAGAATGAAAAAATAGTGAGTTAAGTATCAGATAGACACATGCAAAATCAAAGAAAGAAATAATCAATACAGGCAGACCAATAGATGAAAACGATTATTATTTGTCAGAACGATAGAATCATGGAACTAAATCTTCCTCCCTTGATATGTCAAGACTAAAACTCTCACAAGGTCCATCAGTATGATCATGGAAATTTGGGTGGCTCAATATATCTAGAGAGTACCAGGTTGGAAAAAAATGAAGAGGGAGAAAATTCCAAAGATGAGGGGTTTACAGTGAAGGAAGTTTTAGTTGCAAGTTTCCTATTTAGGATTCAGTCAAACAAACAAGCAAACAAATAAATAAAGCAAAGCTCCTTGTTTCTTCTTGTTACAAGACATAGGCGGTTCTATTATCTTGGATGTCTATTATTTCAAAAGCAAAAGAAACAAGGTAATCCTTTTATTGTTAGGTTCTTATCAAAGCTATGGCTCATCCAACATTTTATCCTGTCTTGTCTTGCTTTTTTACTTTCCAAAATAACCAACTGCTTCTTTCACATTGCAATGCTGGAAGAATTAATAATATGTTTTAATTCTCCTTGTGACACTAAATGCTACAAAGATTGAACATAAAAAAAGGTTACACCTCAAAATACTTTTGGTGTAAAAACGGAACATTCCTCACATATTTAGAATTCACATTCTAATGATAATAATTGGATTTGTTTTTAGACAAAGTGCAAACATCACTTCATTTGAAATGCAGCCTCCCTCTCTGCTCTGTAATTCTGTCTGTTTTGAAAAACTGGAGGACTGTTTTTGTTTGCTTGCTTCCATCCTCATACCCTCATTTGTTTCTTGATTTATTTTTTAGTGTCAAACATTACAGTCCTACATTGGTATATATTAATTAGAACTAAGAAAACTCCTGTTAATACACTTCATCTAACCAAAATGGAGAACAGAGGCTTCAACATTTGATTATATACCGTAGATTTGATAGCTTGTACATATCTCAAGTACACAATTCCCACTACTATCCCTGGGTGGCCATTTATTCACTGCCAAAATAGACGAAATACATCATTCAAAGGAAGGACTCAGCACCCTTAAAGACATACCAAGAATTGCATATATTTTGATCATGCAGACACATTTAGAACAGTGACAGTGACTTGAAATACAATACGGTATGGGAAAGATTGTCTGGGCAGCCTCCAGTATGTTTGTTCCCTCTGCCATCCTGGAAAAAATTAACTTGAAAATTGCCTTTCTTACAGTTCTTCACCTTAAACCATGTTTGGCTACCCCGATAGCCCTGATTCTTGAAGATCTGTTTCCTTTCTCCTCTTAGTGACAGTTAGCTCTTCATATTTTTGTGTCCAGTAGCAATTCCTTTTCTCCATCAGAAATGCTGGACAAATGAAGAAATTCTAGAAGTGACGTGTTCATATATCTCTAGCTTTCTTTCAAAGAACAAAATTCTGGAATCCCTTCAAGAGAAACTCAGTACAGGAAACTAGAGGTGGAATCCTGAATAATGTATGTAAACATATTCTCCAGAGTTCCTAGTACCCTTCCTTGTACAAGTAGTATAAACTCCCATTTTACTTCCATTTTTAAAATTTCTTTTTAAAACATGCCTATTCAGTTGTAATCCTACTTTTTATTGGCTACAGCAAGTTTCCCAGGATGTGGATATCCAATATCCCAAACAATGTTTGGGAAATACTTTCTTATATTGTATCTTCATTTAGGTTTCACTCACAATTTTTTAAAAATAAAATAAAAACAGTGCTCCATACTATCAGAATCTGGGGCTTCAGGAATTCTAGTAAAATACAGTATATCTATTTTCCCCCTCTTTCATGCTTGGTCCCCGTTCACCAAAATTGTATGCTTGTTGTGGCAGGCAAGATGTGATGTTCGTCCATCGTGTTCGAAGAGGACCTTGACATCTAACAGGCTGTGGGCTGTCCACGATGTGTCCGCAGGTGGCTGGTAAGGCCTATATGGGCACAAAATGTTCTGCCACATGTCGGGCAGACATATGTGGGCACCATTGGTGCAGCATTTGCAGCTCTGGCTTTGTGGAGTGCTCGCTTCTCTTGTGCTATGGTTGTTCTTCTGTCCTCAGATGACTGGCAGCCTTGGTGGATCAGCGTGCGCCATGTCGATCGATCTTGTGCCAGGGTTTCCCAGGAGGTGGTGTCGATATCCAGGGACTTGAAGGAGGCTTTCAACATGTCCCCTGTGCGATCGCTTTCCTTGAGACAGCTCACCATAGAGGAGCTGTTTAGGGATGTGGTGGTCTGGCATCCTTGCAACATGGCCTGCCCAGCATGTCTGGGCTTTCATCAGCAGGGTGTAAACTGATGGCAGGCCTGCTCTGGAGAGGACTTCTGTGTCTGGCACCTTGTCTTGCCACCGGATCCTCAGAAGTCTGCGGAGGCCGGTCATGTGGAAGTGGTTCAATTGCCTAGCGTGCCTCCTGTATACAGTCCAAGTCTCACTGGCATACATCAGGGTAGTTGGCACTACTGCTCGGTAGACTTCGAGCTTTGTAGCAAGGCTTATTCCACGGCGGTCCCACACGTTGGTCAGTAGTCTGCCAAATGCAGAGCCTGCCTGCCTTGGCGATTCTGCAGTTGACTTCAATGTCAATTGTCATTGCACGGGAGAGGGGGCAGAAGCAAGATAAGCTGCTTCTGAAGCACAACCTTCTTTTTAAGCATTTCAATGTTGCAGGCAATATGAGGTGTCTCATTCTAAACAGAAATTTCCTTAAAGATACAAAATATTTACCTAATAGAACACATGAGACATCTGTTGAAAAGTATGGATGCTTTTGCAGATTACCTGTGGCTTCGAAAAAGATTACTTGCCTAAAGAACGTTAGTATTTTTGTAATGCCTAAGCAAGGTTTCCTTCTCCTTCATTTATTTCCCTGATGAATTGATGCGGTACCTATTTCACTTGCCTGTTCGCCATCCAGTTTTATATTCCCCCTGTTGTTTTTATTTCCCTTCCCAATGCAACTACTCCTTCCTCTTACCTCCTATTTTCTTCCTTTTTCCCTGTTTTTGCTGGAGTGCACGAATGTGTTCAAATATTGCATATGGGAGATGTAATCATTGTTATATGCTGATGGAGGAGTCACTTAATTTTATAAATGGGATAATTTATACACACACAGAAACACAGATACACAGATGCAAAACCCAGGGGGAAGAGGGGAATTGCCACAAGTGATTTCAGTGTGAATTGGAAATGTTACATTAACAAGGTGGTAAAGCTGGATTGCACAGAACTTTTCTCTGTACGGATATGCAGAGAAAGGATTGTCCTAAATTTGCCATACTCCTTTGTGTAAAATTCAGGCTCATCTTCCTTTGAATAAGGTTGGTAAAGATATCCATGGGAAAAAGAAGAACATCTCATGAAAAGCAGTTTGTTGCACTTGTCCTTAAAGACATTCCATACAATTGCACAGACTTTGAACGTGCTGACACATTTAGAAACAGGATGACTGTAACTGCCTAGAAATACAAGTCAGCATAGATAAAATTGAATAGACAGCATCGCTTATGTGCTCAGTCTGCCATCCTGGGCTAAGGACCTATCACTAACTTTGAGTCTCTTGCAAATTTGCCCTTGTTACGGTTATGGTCAAAGTTATTTGTTAACTTTGAGCCCTTTGTTCACTTTAAACCATGGTTTAAACCTAAGTGTCCATGGTTGGACACTTAGCTACCCCAATACCCGGATTCTTGTGACCTTATATGAATACTTCAGATGGCCAAAACTTTATAGGAGACTGAAACTCCAGAACAGAAGAAATTCTAAGGCTGAAAAAGAGAAGAAAAGAGCTGGAAACAATTAACAACTGGCAAGAGGAAAAAAAGAGAGGGTGGAATTATTTGGAAGTTTCTGTTTAAGAAGCTTGCCTTAGGTCGGTGAAATACACATACACCCCCCGCCCCCCCCGGATTATCTAAATCCATATTTTCATGAATGTAAAATGCCTAGAACTACAGAGCCATCTTTTAAAGGATCGCAAAATCTGATGGCTGACTAAGGTCTGACATGCACTTGAGAAATGTTGATCAGGATATTTTGTAAAAGACTTCAGAAAGCAGAGACTTTCTTAAATGTCCCATGGGTTTATTCAGCACTTGTCCTATGTGTTCTGCAAATGCTGTTCTGCATTTTCTCATTATTTTCAAAGTTTTCTTAAGATTGTTAGCCTCAGGCTACCATAAAAGCAAGCCAAACAATGTGCCAGAAAAACTGCCTAATGACAATTAATTGCAAACAGGGCAAAATGTCAAGCCACTAGAAAATAGTCTGAGAGATATGCCACCATTAAGTCCAGTCAAAATAAATATAGTTGAATGAATATCGGAAGGTGACACATGGCATGGTTCTCACACAGCATTTCTCCTGAGGGAAACTATTTTTGGTTTGCATTTATTAGAAGGTGAAGTGTGTTCATGCACAACAAACCAGATATACATATTTTTTAAAAAGACCTATACTTTTAATTCTTTGGGTACAGCAGTGAATTAGATTGTTCAGGTTTCTGCAAGTTGATGAGGAGAAAAGAGAGCCAAATATCCATTAATCAGGGTTAAGTGCTGAAAATAACTGCTAGATGTTTAACATAAAGCTATTGCCTTTAGCACCTTTCTGTGTCTAGAATTCTGATTGGAAGACTGTCCTTCCTTGTAGATCAGGGATGTGAATATAACTCTTTAGATTTAGTTAAGCTTTGATTCTTTGGGTTATTTTACACTATACAGTTTTCCTTTTGCTTCTCTATTGCTTCTCTATACAGTTTTTCTTTTGCTTATCTATTACCTATAACTCACAATTGTTTCAGTGAGTTCAGAGGATTCTTTGTTTTCTTATCCCCAAATAGTAGCTACCAACTGTGAAATGACTTTGATTTACTACAAAAGCACCTAACAGAGAATGGACAGATATAGTAGAAACATTGGTTGGAAAGAAGCCAGGGGTGATCAGTCTTCATCCCATATCATAAAAAGTATACCTCAATAGTTGTTGGCAAAGTATTTCAGAGAAGCCAATTACAGATGAATAGGCAGATCAACAGACACATGGAGATAAACCATATTTACACACCATTCAAAAGAGACAATAAAAAGCTACAGAAACAGAAAGACCAGAATACATTCTCTTCAGCAGCCAACATCCAGATAAGCAAGGATTAACACCAGACAAACAATCAAACAGAAAACAATACTCCAATCAAGGAACTACCCAGGAAAACACACATCCCCACCAATTGTGTAAAAACAGGGAACAAATTTCACACTCAGTAGCACTGAAGATGTTACCTAGTTGGATAATGAAAAGTCTGCAAGCAAATAATCAAACTCAGAGAGCACTAAGAAATCCACAATATATTTATGCTTGATGGACTGCGCTGCCCACCTGATTTCACCAGCAAAGTATACATTCACTTGTAGAGCATTATAAACATGTTTCAACTCATTTTGCCAGCAGCTATGCTGGCATCTTCAAAGACCGAATTTCAATTTCTTCAAAATAGACTAATTTGAAATCTACTCAGATGAAGAACCAATCAGGAATCAGCTTTCTTGAACTCTTGTATCATGGGCCAATCAGAAGTCATCTTGCAAGGTTAAAATACTACAGATCAGTGAGTTCCTGCTCAGATTACAGATTATCAGAGTTAGAAGGGACCTTGTAGGTCATCTAGTCCAACCCCCTGTCCAAGCAGGAGACCCTACACCATTTCTGACAAATGGCAGTCCAAATTCTTCTTGAAAGCTTCCAGTGATGAAACTCCCACAACTTCCGAAGGCAAGCTGTTCCATTGGTTGATTGTTCTGTCAGAAAATTTCTCCTTATTTCTAGGTTGAATCTCTCCTTGATCAATTTCCATACATTATTCCTTGTCTGGCCTTCGGGTGCCTTGGAAAATGGCTTGCTCCCTTCCTCTTTGTGGCAGCCCCTCAAATATTGAAACACTGCTATCATGTCTCCCCTGGTCCCTCTCTTCACTAGACTAGCCATGCCCAGTTCCTGTAACCGCTCTTCATATGTTTTAGTCTCCAGTCCCCTAATCATCTTGGTTGCTCTTCTCTGCACTTTTTCTAGAGTCTCAGCATCTTTTTTATAGTGCGGTGACCAAAACTGGATGCAGTATTCTAGGTGTGGTCTTACTAAGGCTTTATAGAGTGGTATTAGTACCTCACTTGATCTTGAATGTATCCCTCTGTTAATGCAATTTAGGATTGCATTGGCTTTTTTCGCTGCCGCCGTACACTGCTGGCTCATATTTAACTGGTTGTCCACTAAGACACCAAGATCCCTCTCACAGTTACTGCTATTAAGCCTGGTTTCACCCAGTCTATATGTATACTTTTGATTTTTCTTGCCTAAGGGTAAGACTTTACTTTTCTCTACATTGAATTTCATTTTGTTAGATAGGGCCCAGTCTTCAAGTCTGTCAAGATCCATCTGGATCTTGAGCCTATCACCTAGGGTGTTAGCTATTCCTGGGTAAGGGTAAGTTCCCCTTCTATTCCCTCATTTAAGTCATTTATGAAGATATTGAAGAGTACTGGGCCTAAGATGGAACCTTGTGGTACCCCACTGCTTACTTCCCTCCATGTAGATGTAGACCCGTTAAGGACTACTCATTGAGTATGATTTGTCAGCCAGTTACGAATCCATCTGGTGGTGATACTATCCACATTTTTATAGCTTACCAAGAAGTAGGTTGTGGTCTATTTTGTCGAATGCCTTGCTGAAGTCTATTATGTCCACAGTATTTTGCTGCTCTACTAATTTAGTCACTATGTTGAAGAATGAAATAAGATTGGTTTGGCATGTTCTGTTTTTAACAAACCCATGCTGACTGCTAGTTATTACTTTACTCATTTCTAGATGTTGGCAGATCTGTTTTTTTAAATTATTTTTTCCAGTATCTTCCCGGGTATTGATATTAGGCTGATTGGTCTGTAGGTTCCTGGGTCTGTTTTTTTTTTTCCTTTTTTGAAGATAGGAACCACATCCACTCTTTTCCAGTCCTCTGGTAGTTCCTCGGTGCTCCAGGATTTTTGAAAGACGTGATACAGTGGTTCTGAGATGATATGTGCCAGCTCCTTTAGAACTCTGGGATGTAATCCATCAGGTCCTGGTGATTTGTATTCATCAAGATCAGACAGGTATTCTCTTACTATTTTTTTTTTTGCTTATTTTAACTTTTATTTCTAGTCTGTCTTTTACAGTTATGTTGTTGGTAGGTTGGACTATTTGTTTCTTTTTGCGTGGAGACCAATGCAAAGAATGTGTTAAGCAGCTCTGTTTTCTCTCTGCTGCCTGTTACTTCCTTGCCGTCTTCTCTCTTTAGTGGACCGACTGTTTCCTTGATTTTTTTTCTTGTTATTTATATGTTGAAAGAAACTTTTTAAAAATTATCTTTGACTTTTGTTGCAAGTCTTTATTCATTCTGAGCCTTTGCTTTCCTGACTTCGTCTTTGCAGACTTTGCTCAGTAGTCTGAGAACTGCCAGGTACACTACAAAGTGGCTCACTCTGCTTCTGAAAATCCTGGCAAAATGTCAGATACCAGAAAACTGTTCCACTACCTTTCAGCTAGAAAGATCATCACTGCTTGATATCAGCCATGAAAGCCTGCTCCAGTGTATGAGAGACTCTAGTTGTTGATCATCTGAAGGAGGTATTCAACCTTTCTTTAGTCCAAGGTTGATTAAACGTACTTCTCTCAGTTCACAGTATTCTTAATAAAGATTTTTATATCATATATATAATTTGAAAGTTCCTTCTTTCTCTCCAAGTTTTATTTCCTTACTTTATCAATGGAAAGGCCATCAAGTTAACTATTGTCTTCTTTATTCCCTCTGAAATATTGCCACCTCCCTTGTTCTTGTTTAAGCTGTCATTGCCTTCATTCCTAGAATTAATAACCTCTTTTCTTCTCTATTATACTGTTCATAGCCTCTATTACTAATCCCAAGAAAACAAAATCTGTTTACCATTTTCCTATCATTGCCTTTAAGTAGCATTCAGGCTAACATTCCATTCCATTTACTTAACCTTTTTTTTTAACTTTCTAATTCAGCTGAGCAGTAGATATATATGGCATACTGGAGGCCAGTTTCAATATCATGGCAAAGAATTAGCAAGTTAAGAGCAGTCAGATAGGCACCTGGCTATTCCTAGGTTTTTCCTTACAGCCAAAGGGATAGAGATAATGAAGGAAGGATCAGGAAAGTTTGCTGAACAAAGTTTGAAAGCCAAACCAAGAGGTTTTTGGTGGAAGAATAGCAAACAGTGCTATATAAACAGTAATTTACTGCAAATTGCTATCAGGTGCTTCCAATATCATCACATGCAAAAAAAGTGGGAATGGAAAGCGAAGGAAGCTCCACTTACGCATATATCATCTGAAAGCAATCTAAGCATATAAAGGAACCCTAAGAAAATAAAAATTGATATTATGTTGCTGCAGCTTAGCACTTTCTTGGGAAATGTGCCAATCTTCCCCCAAAATAACAAAAGGAAACTGAGGGATCTTAGGAAACTACAACCAATATGTTTGGCGAACTGGTCTTAGGGAAGCCATTCTCTAAGAATGCCTACAGCCTGTTCTCAAAATATATCTACCAACCCAAAAGGTTGGTGAATCATCCTATTTCCTGTTCCTATAACTCCAACACATTTCTACTCACAAATATATTGTGTCCTATTTCCAAGTTAATTTGCATTTTTATTATCCACCTTTTTATTATCTACAATATGTACTAATTAAATGCTTACATTTTACTATGCACTTTCTCCCAAGCACATTTTGCTAAAGATATTTTTTTCTCAAGATATGCAGTACGCAAAAATGCATATGCACACACACACAATATATATATGTATATATACACAAACAGTTTTTGAACTCGAAAAAAATGAGAGAAAAGAGATTTGAATCAAGGAAAATATCAGAACATTTGGGAACTGAAGACGTAAAACAAATCTTTTTAATTTATTTCTTTAATTCCATCTGATTTATTTATAGAAAGAAAACAAACCATTTGGCCTAAGAATAAACCAATTTGATTTCCAAACAACACATTTCAAACATAATAAAGCTGCATACTCACTCATTTTTCTTCCCTTCTTGTGCTCTGTTTGCATGCTATAATTCAGATTATGCTGTTCCTATTAACTCTAGCAACAAATTATGTAGTTTAATGCCCCTCTGAACCAATGGATTTCAAGGTTTGCTACTTCATGAATACATTTCTCTCATTCACAATGTGCATCATACTTTATCCTTGAAGACACCTGCCTCATTATAGATGAAAATATTTTTTCATAGAAAAAGCCCCTAAATGATCCATGTTCTCTGAGGCACTTCACCCAAATTGGAACCGATTGGTCAAAGTTATTTTTTCTCACTTATCTGGTTTTGCCGGAGGGGAGGGGAGGGGAGGGAAGACCTGTAGCTTAGGGATGGAAAAATGCATTGCAGAAAAGCAACAAACACAAGACATTTCCATGGAAAAGAGTTTCAGGCAAAAGGTCGACATGAACCTCCCAGATGTTTGAGGGTGCTAGGAATTGTAGTCCAACAACATCTGGAGGACCACAAGTTCCCTATCACTTGGAGTAACTCTTGTCAGGCAGAGTAGATAACCGTCTTGGTAAAACTTGATTTAGACTTGCCTGCAACTGTGCGTAGGCATCGATGCATACCTATGTTGTAAATGAGTTGATGGGTAAGCATAAATTGCAGATGGCGGCAGATGGGCCGATGCACATACCTCCCAAATCTCAATTATGCATTGTGTGGAGATGCACATCCTGCATGCTGATTGGTGGATCTGATTTTCTGTTGGGAGGTGGGTGGAAGGTAAAGCACATTCCAATGAGATTAACATTGGCAGAAGTATAAAGGCAACAGCTATGCAACTCTCTCTGAACAACATATGCATACGTTCCCTGATGTGCAATTATAGCACTATTTTTGTTATTGTAGCAATCTCCAGAACGAAAGAGAAACCCTGCTTTGAGTTGTTTAAGGATTTATATGTTATCCACTAAATCCTGAATTGTTAACTGACAGCCAATCCAATACTCTAATCAGAAGTATATGTATATGTGTGTAAGCGTATAGTCCACCATCATAGTTAGTACAGCTGAAACTTCCGTAACATAGAATAATATATTATAGCATTATAGTAATCTAATCATAGACATTGAAGACATCACAATGGCTGCGACATAGTTATATATTTTTTTCAGGGAGATAGCCCCTTGTACAACAATTATATTCTCAATTACTAAACATTAATACAGCTCATTAATAAATCTATCTTTTCAAGCTTCAGTTTCAGTCTACTTATCCAATGCATTCAAGCATTAGACAAGAACAGGCATGGCCTTTCCTGGTTCAGATGTAGAAGTGAAGTAGACTTGGGTTTATCAGCGTACAATTGACACAATACTTGAAAACTACCCTCCAGCCATTCTCAAAGGCCTCTTACAAATCAGAAGTAGGCAGACATTTTAGACCCTGAAATTGTTTTTTAAAAAAATCATTTTTAGACCCAGAAAAGATGTAATTCAGATGCACTGGAGTCACTGGAGGAGTCAGAGACGAGACCTGCTTTTCAGTCTTATAAAAAACAACCAGAAATGCCATTAAATGTTAGTGAGAGGGGTGAGGGAGCTTGATAATGATAGAAGCTTGAGGAATCTCCTGAAGGGTTTTGTGATGGACTGGAGAAGGTAAACCTTATCTGCCAATCCTGTCACAAAGGGATATAAACTGTACTTATGGCTGATAACCTCGGTTGGGGAAAGTAACAGATAACAGGTTTCACTCATGGAATGGGAAAATGGAAATAGGCATAGAAGCTGGCAATGATATAAGGTAAAGTTGGAGGAAGGAAAAGGTGGGGGGGGGAAATTAGAATATATGTGTTATGTTCTAACTGTTTAAACTGTGTTGCATGGTTCCAACCAGGTCCAGCGTTTGAGCGGGAAAAAGCTCAAACGCTATTGGCTGGTCTGTCTGACAGCTCCCTATAAAAGGGCAAGCTGTCAGACTGCTCTTTGCTGGTTGCTTATACAAGAGCTGAAATAAAGAGCTGCTTTGGAAGTCTGTCTCCTGTCATCTCTACCCACTATCTAACAGTGGCGACGAGGGCTTGGGCCAGGAGAACTGTGACTAGCTTCTTCAGCACTTTCAACCAGCCAGGCAGACATCTGCCTGCC
>QLTV01000974.1:6835952-6859574 GCA_003457575.1 Thermophis baileyi | reverse complement strand
CTTCGGCCCTTCGGCCGTGGAGGCCACACCCAGTACCTTCCAGGAGCTTCCATGCTCGAGCCCCGGAGCGGCAGCAGACCTGTCCGCACAGGCCGCTGCCTCACCACCAACTGAATTGCGCAGGTCTCGTAGGGCTCCAAAACGCCCCGCCTACCTGCGTGCTTACGTATGCTGGACAGCTCCATCCAGGAGGGGAGGGGTGTTATGTTCTAACTGTTTAAACTGTGTTGCATGGTTCCAACCAGGTCCAGCGTTTGAGCGGGAAAAAGCTCAAACGCTATTGGCTGGTCTGTCTGACAGCTCCCTATAAAAGGGCAAGCTGTCAGACTGCTCTTTGCTGGTTGCTTATACAAGAGCTGAAATAAAGAGCTGCTTTGGAAGTCTGTCTCCTGTCATCTCTACCCACTATCTAACAATATGGCTAGCAAGCAAATACGGAATTAAGTTAACTTGGACTGCTTAAGGTATGTAAATTCCAGGGGTGTTCAAAAATAGCAAAATAAAAAGGAATCAGCATAGGGATTGCTACGCAAGGAGGATGACACCTTGAAGCAAATATCTTAAGGGAAAAGAGGAACTGAAGGCACCAGAACAGAGACCCAAATGTTGCTAGCCATATGAGGTTGCCGGTTAAATTTAACTGAAGGCCTTGATTAGCTCTTTGGGGAATTTAGTAACAACTCCACGTTTAGATAAGCCACACTGTCATTTTGGCAGAAATTGTACTATTGCCAGTAGACATATAGTTAATCTCTGAACTATATACTAGTTCAATCATAAAGTAATTTACTGCAAAATCAACCTCCCGTCATAGCAGATAGAGGAGGGAGAGAGAACCGTAGCTCAATTTGTATAACTCAACTGACTTACACTTGCTTAATTATCAAACTTTAAAAATCAATTGTTGAAAGAAACTAGTAGTTTCTAGGCATGTTAAATATAAAGACAAAAATGCAAGAAAGAGCTTGTATGCTGTATTTTGTTTGATAAATCTTGATAAGTAATGACAAAGTTAGAAGCTGAATTCCTAAACAGCATAAGGAACACAACAGTGACACCCAATTTTGTGACACCCCACAATATCTCTATGCATGGTGTGTGGAACAGTCCACTAGTCAATTAACAGTGTGAAACATAAAAGAGAAAGAAAAACAGAGAACAATCCAAATATGAAGCAAGGAATAAATAATCTTTGCAACAATTAAACACCTGTAAAATCAATGAGGGTTTTCAAGACTTTATGAACTCAGAGGACCAAAACCCTTTTCATCATATATCTGAAGGATAAGATGTAAGAAACAAAATTAAGTTTCCTTTCAGATGGAATGCTATAATTAGGTTGTTGGCTATGCCATTACACAAATATAATAATCTGATAGTGATCTGTTCAATTGACTAAAAAATATGGTGAACACAGTGTTCCTTAAATTCAGCAAAACATTTTACAAAGTTTCCCATAAGATTCCAAAATTACAAAACAGTAAAATGTGGACTGACTTGTGCTTCTATTAGGTGGATACAATACTACCGGTAGAAAGAAGCATATATTAGAATCATATGGGAAACTTTGTAAAATGTTTTGCTGAATTTACATAACAAATATGTATCAGTAGTTTCAAATCAAGGCTACCCTTTAAAAATCCCAATTGGAATTTAAAGTACTAACTAATGTTAATATAATACTCAATATTCTGCAGTATATATATTCTCAAATTTGGTACAAAAATTTGCAATTCTTCATATATACCAAGTTACAATATTAGTCTCTAGCATGGCATATTGGCTCTAGTGATTAAGGCACAAGGCTAGAAAGCAGGAAACTGAATTGAAGTCCTGCCTTAGCCATGAAAGCCAGCTGGGTGACCTTGGGCTAGTCACTCTTTCAGCCCAATCCACCTCACAGGATTGCTGTTGTGTGGAAGAAGGTATATCAGAATGTTCCCCACTTTGGTTATTTGTGAAAATAATAAAGGTGGGATATAAACAAACAAGCAAATAAATACAGAGCCCTTGACCTCTTCCAAATCCTAATATCTAGACTACAAATGCAACTATCCTGCCATAATTCTCCTGGGCTTATCATAATAACCTTCTGGAAGAGTAGCCCCCCCCCAATTTTTGTTCCTTTACCTCATGAAGTGTGTGTATGAAATATTTGTATGAAATATATACATACATTTCACACAAATATATGTATACGGAAATTAACATCAATATATTACTCCTCTAAGATCAAAGAATACTCATTACAGTATTTTGAAAGTGTTGTTTCCTCATAAATAAATTTTTGACCCAAGGGAAAAATTAACTAGATTAGTGAGGAAAATGCCAAAATAGAAACAATTACAGAGTTTATTCTAGTTCTAATCAAATCTAGACTTATTGAACTTCCATTTAAGTTGTTAATTCCATCATTCTTCTATGAGGTTTATCATAATTCATGCAATCCTGCATCTATGCTTCATGTTCTCCTATAATCTCAAAGGAAATTGGCACATTGCAACAGTGACCTGATCCATTCTTTCTTCAAAATTGGAAGAAGTTATTCACTGGTGTTCTTTAATTACTAAATAAAATTATAGGGGTAGTCTGGGTGGAAGACAATTAATTCCAGCTTTATATTTAATCAATATCCCATGAAGTCTGCACTGAAAAACTTTCCTCCTGGAAATGTTGAATAGTTTAGTATCCATATTAGTAGAAGACAGAGCAACCTTCCAGCCCAAGAGAAAGAATACCTCTCTCACGTCTGTAGATCTTATTGTGCTACCTATCTTACACAGCACTCAGGCTGATCAGCTAGACTGATCATTTTTTTAAAAAAGCAGAAAAGTGCATCAAACTTGTTTCTAAAAAAATATTGTTTGGTGCCATTCATTATTAAAGTTTCCATTAATTTTACTTCAGCCTTAGAAAAAGAACAGAACTGTCTCAACTAAACAGCATGTGGAAATCTCAGGAACTAATTATTCTCCATAGTCAATTATCGAGAGACAAACTTCCAGAAGCTAAATATAAGAATGGCTTTAATCATTTCCTCAAAGTGATTTCCAAACTCTTCTGCCTATCCAAACCTCATTATTTACAACAGAGTATAATAATAATAACAAAAACCTGCCAACACGAACAATACGCTTTTTTTAAAGCCTATTGGATGAGACAGCTGAACAACAAGGCCAATTGAAGGGCATCTATCTATCAGCTGTGGTGCCCTAAGAACCAAATTTCATTTATCAGGCCTCACACTTGTATAATATTTCCAAGGGAAAGTGAGGGAGAAATGACTTTGTAAAAAAGGGAGGCAAAGGAAGTGTTTCTTTTCTGTGAGACACCCCCCCCCCATCCCCCTGAGCTTTTTCAGATATTCCTGCAATGTATGGAATCTTCAGCCACTAAGGCAGAATCCTGTCCACCCCAAGGATAAAACACCCAGACACAAACTGAGCAATGTGGTATTTGCAGTACAATGCAGTGAGACATGTGCAGATCTGTACATTGGTGAAACAAAACTACCACTCCATAAACACATAGGAGAACAAACCCATCAGGACAAGATTCAGCAGTCCATCTGCATTTAAAAGACAAAGGTCACTCTTTTGAAGACAGCAAAGTCCACAGCTTGGACAGAGAGGACTGCTGGTTTGAAAGAGGAGCCATCTATGTAAAAATTGAATAGCCCTCCCTCAATGGTGTGTGTGTGTGTGTGTGTGTGTGTGTGTGTGTGTGAGTGATACGAGATCAACTATCTCCAATCTACAACACAGTCCTTTCAGAAGTTCCACGAAGGCTCCAAACCCATTTGTATTGTGACCCTGAGGACACAGGTAAGCCTCCAAGTGCCCTCAAAGACTCTCTAAAGTAGTGATGGCGAAGCTTTTTCTTCTTCTGGTTCAAAAATGGGAGTGCGTGTGCGCGCTAGTGCGTGCGGACACACAACCTCCCCCACACGTGCTACACTGCGCATGCACGCATCCCCGTGCATGTGCCCCCCCGTTGGGCTGTTTTTCACTCTCAGGCTTCCCTGAAGCCTCTGGAGTGCGAAAAACGGCCTAATGGGCAAACCGGAAGTTTGGAAAAACGGACTTCCAGTTTGCCCGTTGGGCCATTTTTAGCCCTCCGGAGGCTTCAGGGAAGCCTCCTGAAGCCTGGGGAGGGCAAAAATGGCTTTCCACAAGGCCGAAAATCAGCTGGCCAGCACGCACATGCGCACTGGAGCTGACATATGGCAATGCCTCACGTGCCCTCAGATATGGCTCCACAGGTGGCACGCGTGCCATAGGTTCACCATCATGGCTCTAAAGGAATGCAAATGACCAGCTGTCTGCAAGGAATATAAATCCTTCCATTCCCCAATATCCAGTCATAGCTGAAGAAGCTTCTTGGATGAGAAGCAAAACATCTTCAAAGAAAAACAAGAAAGTCCAGTTGCCTCTTGAAAAAGCACCTTTGGGACAACCATGACCTGGATGACTTAGAATCTCCATAGACACTTTTCTGTGAGATGTAGAGAATATGTCCACGCACCACAAAGCTCATTTTAATTTAGCAATAAGATACTAGTAAAAATCAAATGGTTCATACCCCAACCCCCATGCTCTTCAGCAGTCTCAAATAGTCTGGGATTATCATGTCTAGCAATTGATAATCCTGGTTAATTAGCCAATCTGACTTTGCTTTTAAGCACCAAATCAGAAGAAACCGTTAGTGCACCAGCTTGTACAAACTGGGGAAAGTGGTGTGTGACTACCCACACCCAGTGTAGCTAATGGAAAGCTAGTATGCTCGAATGCCTATGTTATATCTTGTTCCAGGCCACCCCCCCAAAAAATCACAGTATTAAAGATGGCAAAATGTAAGAGAAGAGCAGGTAGAACTGGGAGGCAGAGTTAAATGAGTTATCAGCCTAGAATTGTTACATTCCCATAAACAGTCTACTGTAAGTCCAATCCCTCTTGAATTCTGTTTACTGTGTTGTTGAGCAGCTGAAGCACAATCAAGTGACTGTGGGTGAGGTGGGGAGAGACTCTCAGAACTCTGATAACTCCTTTTTTCCAAATAGGTCGTAGTTTTGAATGGTTACTAAGGGACCAGTCGTAAGTTGAGGACATACCTATATCACATACATATTAATAAAACTTAAAATTTGCTTTCCAATTTCCAAAGCAAAAAATAGTATGTTTTAAGGAACTGGTCAGTTCCTTTAAAATATAGCTTCATACAGGGGTGGGTTCTAACTTACCTCGCTGCTGGTTCGCTTCCTCCCGCGCCGTGTGGCCGCGCCTCTCGCTTCGCACGCACATGTGCAGTGCAAAAAAAAAAGCCGAAAACAAGATGGCAACGCATGCGCAGTGCCGGAAACTTGGCTTCTGCGCATGCGCAGAAGAAAAAATAAAATAAAATAAAAAATAAATTTAAAAAAATTCAAAAAAAAAAAGATGGTGGCGCCCACGGACCGGCACCGACCGAACCGGATCTGTGACATCATTGTGACATCACCAGCGGGTCGCTACCGGTTCAGGCGAACCGGTCCGAACCGGGAGGCTTCATAGTGATACAAAAGACGTCTATGAACAAATAAAATGGTTTTTTTAACTAAATAAAACTACTGAGAACAGGCTTGGGAATACAAAGGTTTACACAACACTTATTTAGAAAGAAAACTGCTAAGACCCATGTTATGTAGTTCTTGACACATTTTTTTTGAAAACATGACTACGGTAGATAATACCAACAGACCCCAAACTGTATCCATATAATTTCTAGCTGCAGTCACATTCAGTTTAAAAACAAATATTAATAAATATTTTCAGTTTTAAGAAAAAAAAATCTGAACTGCCATACCTTTGCTATTTCTTCCTGAGCGGCTACTAAATTCAAGTAAGATATATTGACCAGGTCAGGGCCATGCACAATTGTAAGCATTCGGTTTTCCAGTCGTCCTCCTGCATTTCCTACATCCAGGTGTTCGCGTAGTTTTGGATCCTGGAAGTAAAAAGACAGCAAAATATTAAAGTTTACTTTCTGAAATTCAATTTCAAAATAAAGGTAAGGGTTTTAAGCAGCTAAATTTCCAGATGGAAACATCCCATCTGGGATGCTCGCATTCTCTTTCTACATAGTCATAATACCCTGTATTCTATATCTTGAGAACATATATTTCCTAGTTGTGGGACGCAGGAAGCAGTATAGCTTGCAGTGTCTTTATGTTAGAGATTCTAGGTTGTATAGAACAGTGTGAACATGCTTGTGGTAAAATTGGGCTCTGTTGCACTTGTGGTGTGCTGGCCATAATGTGCCAAAACTGACCCTCATTGACTCTCACCACTAACAAGAAATGGTCTTCATAGCAATAGCAATAGCAATAGCACTTAGACTTATATACCGCTTTACAGTGCTTTACAGCCTTCTCTAAGCGGTTCACAGAGTTAGCATATTGCCCCCAACAATCTGGGTCCTCATTTTACCCACCTCGGAAGGATGGAAGGCTGAGTCAACCTTGAGCCGGTGAGATTTGAACCGCCGAACTGCAGCTAGTAGTCAGCTGAAGTAGCCTGCAGTACTGCACTCTAACCACTGCGCCACCTCGGCTCTTCATTTGGTTCAGTGTTTTTTTCTGTCTTCGTCATATGAAAACCTCAGTTGCCAAAAGCCATGAGGGGTCCATTATTCATGGTTACAGCACGACAGATGGTGTCTTGGAATGTTGAGAGGAGAATATGGAAATAAAATGAAATGAAGAAAAGGATACTGCATATTTGTGAAACCAAGACAGAGAGGAAGGGATGTAAGAACTTTGAATAAAGATGGCCTGATCTGGTAAAATCCAGTTTATGAGAACACCTGTAGTGCTGAAAGTTTAGATTTAATTATGGGTGAAAAAGGTCTCATGTCATGAACTAATGGTATCTAGATTGTTGTAGAACATGGGTGTCAAACTCGTGGCGTCACTTTGCCGACACATGACGTTTCACGACATTTTTTCCCTTCGCGGAGCTCGGGTGGGCCTGCATGTGACTCATCCAGCCCACAGGCTGCCAGTTTGACACCCCTGTTGTAAAAGATATGTTTGGAAATAGTTTATTGTTGGTGGTGGCTGCATGTTACACTCCAGTGAATGTTAGTTATGAAGAATTTGCAGTGAGATTTGCTGCAGAAAATTGTGCAGTATTCTGGCTGCATATGATTTAGGTCAAATATTTTGGCCACCTAATGAGAAGGAAGGACTCACTGAAGAAGAGCCTAATGCTGGGAAAGATTGAAGGCAAAAGAAGAAGGGGATGACAGAGAATGAGGTGGCTGGATGGAGTCACTGAAGCAGTTGGCGTGAGCTTAAATGGACTCCGGGGGATGGTAGAGGACAGGAAGGCCTGGAGGAACGTTGTCCATGGGGTCGCGATAGGTTGGACACGACTTCGCAACTAACAACAACAACAACGATTTAGGAGAAAAACGTATTCTGTTATTCTGTTAATTGTTAATTATTCTGTTAATGAATGAATGCACGGTGGGAATGAGAGAAGTGAATAAACAACAAAAACCAAAACCTGGACCATTTAGAAAATGGTCCCATTACTAAACTGCTTTCACTAATGGAAGATTTTTCTAAAATGCAATCACAACCTGCTTTCTTGCAACTTAAATCCATTATTCCCTGTCCTATAATTTAGTATTAAGTCCTTACCTAATACCAAAAGTTATTCCTTTTCCAAGCACAATTTCCTGAGAATCTATGAAGCAAGATATTTTTTTTTAAGAAAAAAGGGAAGAGATTACATGACTTCCAGCAATTGGATTAGTTCTTATGCACATTCCATAGATCCCAAAATCCACTGAGAAACCCCACTGCCCTCATATTTGTTTTTACTGCCTTTTTTGTGAACCAGCAGTCTCTTCACTGACAACAAAGAAGCTCCTGGTGGTTGTTTATAAAACCATGTTCTGAATATTTATCACTCTGGGAATTTATCGTTGTATCTCAAACGACAGATAACAGGCCTTAGATTTCTTCTGTGTGACATCATTTGAAGTGGATGAAGGGGCCCATCCTAATCCTCCTTCAGTTTATTTCCCCATTAGAAATTTATAGCATCTTCTAGAAGCACCCAGACATCACTGAAAAAATGTATTAATACTTATAATGGGCTCTGATTATCGGATAATAAAGTGGAATTATAAAGTATACTTCTATTGATGCAAATTAAAATTGGATTTATACCTTCTGCAGCCTTATTACATTGTTGAGTAATTGTTGTAAGCAATCAGCTTTCCAATATCTTTCACACAGCTATTATAGCAATAGCAATAGCACTTAGACTTATATACCGCTTTACAGTGCTTTACAGCACTCTCTAAGCGGTTCACAGAGTCAGCATATTGCCCCCAACAATCTGGGTCCTCATTTTACCCACCTTGGAAGGATGGAAGGCTGAGTCAACCTTGAGCCGGTGAGATTTGAACCGCTGAACTGCTGAACAGTCAGCTGAAGTAGCCTGCAGTACTGCACTCTAACCACTGCGCCACCTCGGCTCTCTTATCAAGCTGAGTACCCACCCACCCATATTATACCAGCACATTTGACTTCTGTTTTCCAAATGCAGTTATTTTATGCTAATTTTCAATCAATTATTTTCAATCCATGCCTCTAATCTACTATGGTAATGAATATTAAAGACATAAACAATATTTGATTACCACATCCAATTTTGTGTCATTTGCAAATCTGAATTATCAGAGCTAGGTCTGAAGTTTCTACGCCCCCCCCTCCAGTTTAATGAGGAATTGTTGAAAAATTCTCTTTTGAATGTGATTTGAGCTGGCTGGGTGTCTTCTTCCTTTTTATGCACCGCAGCCTACATTTTAGAAGCTTCCAAATCAGAAAAATCACATGGTATTTGCTAAATGTTTACAGCATTTTCACAATTGTGATAAAAAAGCAAGATACTGTTAGTTTGGCAAGATTTTTTCTTGGGAAATCTATGCTGGGTTCTGGTAATTACTGTATTTTTTTTCAAGCTGGCTCCAGAAGGATGCTTTTATTAACTCTTTTAGACTTTTCCCAGGGTTACACTAACTGCTCTGTGGTTTGCTGAATCCTCTTTTTCCCCCTCTTTTTAAAGATGGGGAAACATTTGTCAAGGCTGGGGAAACCAGGAGATTCAGGCAGTTCAAATGAATATAAAGATTTATTGCAAGCTTAAGCTCTCTACAAAAATCTGAACTACTAACGGTCAAGGGAAATGAGCAGGAATAAGAAGGCATTCAAAGTGGGCTGAGCTTAGATCTCTTTCGGGTGTGCAGGGACTTGTGACTTATGACGTGTTTGACTCTTCCCTCAGGCTCAGCCTGGTCATCTCCTACATTGTCCTCTAGCATTTGATCTTTTCTGTATTTCCCTTTAGGTAATTTACAGCATCTTCAAGCATCACCCAGACTTTCCTGAGAGATCATAATGAGCTCTGATTAGCAGATAATAAAGTGGAATTATAAAGTATATTTCTCAAACATTTCTCCAATTTCATTTATAAAGTTCATCTAGCCTAGAACTGAATTGCTTCAAATTAATCTTGCCTTGGAGGTTGTATGGTGGAAACCATACAGCCTTAGCGGTAGGGTCATCATTATTATGGAGCTCCCTTTCATGGGAAGTTTATTTAGTATCCCCAATGTATAGTTTTAAAGAGCTTTTAAAACTGGTTGCCTGTATTTTCTTTCATCTGATTAATTTGAGTCGCTCCTTTAAATTACCCTTTTCATCAATCATTAGTATTGCCATTATTTTGACGGTTGGCTTTAGAGATAGATTGCGATCCATTTGTATTTAATTTGCAGCTGCATTGTTTTTAGCGTATAAATCAGTTTGGCAGGGCTGCACACAAGTTTGTAAGCAAACTAACCAGCTACTTCTCTTCCTGGCAACCAAGAGTTTGATCCCCCTAAAACTTCATCTGAAATAGCCACTCTTTTAATAGTAAAAGGAATACATCTCCATCAACTGTATATGAGCCACAATTCTAGGAGAAATCATAACTCTTGTGATTTGCAAAACTTTTTTTTTAACACTGAGCTGCCCTCAACTTGTCCCATATAATCTTCTGAAGTTATGAAATACCCTGACCGTTGGCCGAAGTCAGCCTTATTCGGTATCAGCCGTGATGATTAATAAACCAATTGCCTTGATCTGACAAGATAAGAAGCAAAGCAAAGGGTCAGTTTATTAAAAGCTCAAGCAGTGATTTATTTTTACATACATTTGTTGTCAGTAAGCCAGGCAAAGATTTCTTTCAAATGCAATGAAATACCCTTTCCTATTAACCTTGACAAAACGTTGGTACTAGTTTTCTTTTTCTTTTTTAAAGGGACAAGGACAGCAAAGTAACAACAGACTTCTGCACAGCATTTCTTCTCAATTATTTAGAAATTATTAAGTTTATGATTCTTATGATGCTTATTTCATTTGACTCCTACTTGAGTGCTTTAGCATTTTCCAATCAGAAATTGCAAAGTGTCAAACAGGGGCAAAACCACTCTTGAAGATGATCCTACAGATACCGTATCATCAACAACCCACACTGAAAAATATGCACAACAAAATTATCTCTCATGAATACACTTTTCTGTGTGCACTTGTTATCCATGGGATTGGGTAGAAGCAACACATAGATATATAATTTGATACATTCGATTCAATGAATGTAATTATGTTGAAATCTGCACAAAAGATCCAATACATGACAGAGAAGGGATGGGAGGAGAATGCATCTGACACAATGTCACTGTCATAACTAAAGTTCCGTTCTGGGCAGCACAACACAAAGAACAACTTAAACACATTTTATCATGCCAGGAAGAATGATTTGACCATTCACTAATCTTAGAGGAGAGGAATGTGTATGTCATATGATTGGCTTAAAACTCTAAATTACTCTGACTTGACTGTATGAAGCAAAACATTGCTGTATTGCCTTTGATGAAGTAAGATTCAATTGCCAACCCAGCTGTACTATTTTGTGCCCATAATACGATATCATTTTATGCTTTTCCTCCTGAGCTTCTCTGCCATTACCTACTACTTATTCTTGGTGACCATTCAGGTTTGCTTGTGTAGAAAGTTAGCACCCACCCCTCTCCTAGAAGAATGAAATATTTTGAGAAATATTTAAAAAGGCAGAATATTATATTTCCCTGGATGAGAAATGGAGAAACATGCTCTTGGAAAGCAGCCCCCATCTTTCCTAATAGCCCTCAGTAGATGTCAGCACTTAAGAGATAAAGAGATAGCTAGCTCTATTCATAAGCAAATTCCCTGCAGCAAGGTCTGAACAAAGGTAGGATTAGCCTTCAGCCACAATAGGAATTGCCCAACAAGCCCCTTCATTGCATCAGCCAAACTTCAACCAAACTTAGCTCAGACAAATTCCTAGGATTTGTACATGGCCCCATGGGAATCTGACAACAGCCAATAGAATACATGTTCTTGCACAGGAACAGGAAGCTCACGTTCAAAGCCCAAGAGAAGGTATAAATACCCCCCATCTCAACTCCATGTGATCAGCTACCCAGAATCACACATGCTTGGTGGTTCTGCTTCATCAATAAATGGACTCTCTTTCCAATCAGCCTCCAAGGCTCAATTTTGTCTCCAGTGCCTTTCTCCCGGCTTGGAACTGGACCTGGATATTTCTTCCAACACTTCGCAGCTTATCTTTTTACAAGAACATAAAATACAGATACATTTTTATTTTAACAAGATAATCATTTTGTGCCCACAATAGAACAGAGTATCATTTTATGCTTTGCCTCCTGAGTTTCTCTACCACTACCTGCTACCTAGAGCCGAGGTGGCGCAGTGGTTAGAGTGCAGCACTGCAGGCTACTTCAGCTGACTGCTAGCTGCAGTTCGGTGGTTCAAATCTCACCAGCTCAAGGTTGACTCAGCCTTCCATCCTTCTGAGGTGGGTAAAATGAGGACCCAGATTGTTGGGGGCAATATGCTAACTCTGTAAACCGCTTAGAGAGGGCTGTAAAAGCACTATGAAGCGGTATATAAGTCTAAGTGCTATTGCTATTGCTATTCTTGGTGACCATTCACTCTAGGATTCGTTCATAACTTATCTTTTTACAATGGATTCTAAGAACATAAAATACAGATACATTTTTTATTTTAACAAGATGTTATTTAAGGCCTTCTGAGATTCATACATTTGGAGAAGGATGACAGCTCTTCAAGCTACAGGAAAATCTGATACACAATTGTGCATTATATGTACTGTGCATACAGTATCCAGAGACCGTAGAAATTATAGCTTCATAAATGAGCTGGAAATATACAGGAATATTCCTATCTTAACCAAAAAGCAATTTTTTCTAGTCTGGATGAGGGAAAAACTACTGTGTTGTCTTGGTCAGGGACTAGACTATAAAATGAGAATATTCCATCCTGAGCAGTAGGATCAAATCATAGGATTTAGGGTAGTCTCCAAATCACATCGGCCATCCTTTTGGGACAATTACAGCACATTTGGACTTTTTAAATTCATGTTTAAATCAGGCTGAAAAGTGTAATCTTTCTTCCCTTCAGTAATGTAAGTCTGGAAAAGAGACTGATTTCAATCAATTTGTATCATATTATGTCCATTATGAAAAAATCACTGTAAAGAAGGATGAGTTTTCAATTATTTGAAAGTATATTCCAGCTATAGTTGGTGGATATATTATGCATAGCTACTGATACAGCTTATATTTTTTTAAGATCTTGCCCCATCATAGAAAATGGTTATATCATTATAAAGCAGTTCCAATCTTACTAGAATATTGTGGAAAAGTTTTTGTTTTTGAGAAAGGAAAATAATTTGAAGATTAAAAACAGCACTTAATTCGATACAGAGCAATCACTATCTTTTCTCCAGTTACACAATTAGCTATCTATATATCATAGCACAGGGTAGTTTATTTGGAGTATCGATAAAAAGACATTTGGATCTGTGCAAAAGTAGGTGTCGTAATTCTACAAAAAACAGAAAATACAGCCTGCATAAAAGCAATTGCTTGGCAGAATAAACCTTAGAGAGAGAAAAAGACAACAAACACAAATCTGCTGATATGCCCTTAGTTTCCTGAATCATTTGCTTGTCTAAGGCATCCTACTGAGATATGTCCCTCTTGACTATTCTAACCATTTTGCTCAACTGTCTCCTCAACATTGTCACAAAGACCACATGGTGCTGGCACCAAGCGGTGTTGAAAGTCTATTACTTGAGCAATCTTATTTTTTATGTAGTGTGCATCTGCTTTATTTTAAGCGGCTGACTGGCTCATTTATTTCATTATCACTCCAGCTGACAAAAGTCCACAGCTAGTGCTTCTCTAGTGCACAAAAAGATGTATTTGCAGATACCAAGCATGACAGAAGCTTTAGGCATTTTTGTACAAAATAATCCCTTTCTCCCACCAATCTTCTGCAATAAGGTCAGTGATAACATAACATACTCTAGGAGTATGAAAGTGCCGCACTGTGCTTATTCAAGGCTGGCATCCACAGCCAGGGTGGATTTCTTGGGCTTTATTTCTTTATTTACAATTACAGAATCAATATTCATTTGCTGGCTTAAGATACATGCATACAACTCACCCTTTAATACAGGGGTGAAATTCAGCAGGTTCTGACAGATTCTGGAGAACCATAGCGGAAATTTTAAGTAGTTCGGAGAACCTGCAAATACCACCTCTGGCTGGCCCCAGAGTGGGGTGGGAATGGGGATTTTGCAGTATCCTTCCCCCAGGAGTGGGGAGGGAATGGAGATTTTGCAGTATCCTTCCCCTGCCACGCCTACCAAGCCACGCCCACAGAACCGGTAGGGAAAACATTTGAATTTCACCCGTGCTTTAATATAAAAGAGTAGAGCCACAATAAAATACCGTTAAAATAATTCAACGAATAATGGTCAAGACATAGTAATCAAAACCAACATCATATCAACCAATCAGTTCAAAAGCAACAATACTAACTTGTTTTAAGTGGCATTAAAAAAAGGAGGCCAGTAAAAACATCAGCAGAAAAAAAAGTATGTGGAAGAAAATTCAGTAGCATCCAACTGCAAAGCAGACCTAATTATCAAGGGGGAAAAAACAATCCTCTTTTTCCTATAGCTCCTAAATTTGTGCCAACCAGTGCAATGCACTGACTGACTCATGTCTTTGAGATAAGCCAAGAAAAATTCAGTAAGGTTACAGCATTTCTCAGGGTGAGAGATTCAAAGCATGGGATTGGGGCTATGTTTTGAACAGGCATTATCAAGGGAGAGATGTCAAGTCACTCAGAGTGAAAGAAAATTTAATACTAGATTATGAAATAACGTGACAAATAATTAAGCAAGGTTTTACATCCAATATACACGCCAGGGGTGCGTTCCACTTACCTTCCCTACCGGTTCGCATCGTGATGTGTGCATGCGCAGAGTGTTCTTTGCAGGGCTGCAGCGACCAGAGAACTGGTTCGGGGGCATGGACAGCTGGCCATCGCTGCCGGTTCGGCGAGCGGGTGCAAATTTCCGCCACCGGTACGGGAGAACCGGTCCGAACCGGCAGCAACCCACCACTGATACACGCTATAATAAAGATGAATTTAAAAAAATGCTTCTCACATAAGTGAAATCGGAGGAAACATGCCACATTACCAAGAGTTACAATCTTGTACAAACGTGACATTTCGTTTTCAGTTCTGTGCTGCTCAGTTCAATGTGCCAGTGTGGAAATTACCTGCTGTAATGTGAAATTTTTCTGTATGACAGAGATGCTAATAACCCAATTTGGATCGCGGCTCAGAAACAGAGAAACCGTAGAGAGTAGACACACTTGCCTTCTATAAATTAACTTCCCAGCTCCACTAATCACTATAATCAAAAGCAGATTTGGTAAAATATAATTGAAAAGTCTTTCAGGGTGAATCAAAATGATTTGAAAACCCTTGGAAGATGTACCTTAGCACTTATTAAAATATTATTTGCATTGGTCACTTCATCCAATGTGTACCAATTAACAATACAAACTAGAAAATTGGGTATGCATTTGTTCTTCCATGAAGTCCACCGTTGGCAAAGAGTGAATCCAAAGCACAGACAAACCACCATTCTACCACATTTAGAATGTGTAGCTACTTTTATCCTAGCATCAATATTCTCATCATCTACAAAAATAACTATGATCCCCTTTATTCCCCTCTAGCCAAACCTTCCCGTCTCAGGCAATCAGATCTGTATAAGAGAAGATTGGAAACTGCACCCAATTAAAACTACCCTCTCATTACTTTTCTGTTGCTGACTTCTAATGTGGACCATGTAGCAAGGACCTCCTTTCCACAGCCAAAAATCTCCTCAGCATTAGTCCCCATAGACTTCAGAAGATTGCCTGCATCAAGGGTTGAATGTTAAAACACAACTGGTGTGTGTGTTTAATAAGTTTAATTCTACTTGACCTTTCTGCCATATCTTGTCTCATTCATTCAGATGTCTTTGTATACCAAGGCAAAATAAAAATCCTTGATGACTGATTTAGGATAATAGTCAGTACAGGTAGTCCTTGATTTACAACAGTTCATTTAATGACCGTTCAAAGTTACAACGGCACTAAAAAAAGTGACTTATGTCCATTTTTTACACTTACGACCTTTCCAGCATCCCCATGAACATGTGATCAAAATTCAGATGTTTGGCACCTGTTCATATTTATGACTGTTGCTATGTCCTAAGATCATGTGATCACGTTTTCTGACAAGCAAATTCAATGGGAAAGCTAGATTCACTTAACAAGCAGGTTACTAGCTTATCAACTGCAGTGATTCACCTAACAACAGAGGCAAGGAAGGTCATAAAATGGGATAAAATTCACTTAACAAAAGTCTCGCTTAACAACAGAAATTTTGGGCTCTATTGTGGTCATAAGTTGAGGACTACCTGTAGTTACTAAGATAGGAGTTGAATAAGAACTTTGCTTTGACTAAACTTTAATTATATTTTTAAATTCAACTATGTTTAATGATGTTTTTAAAATTTAAATGAATTGGTCATTCAAGAAATAGAACTGTAAAGAGTATATGGTACAGTAACGCATCAAATGCATCTGTTAGCTATATATTATGGAGAATATAATATGTCTAAATATAGGCAGATATATTTACTTCACTGGTTTCACGGTATAGATGGACACACGGACACACACACACACATACATACAATATTTAAATTTCAGCAGCATGAATATTACCCTGTCAATACCTCCTGGGTGCAGTAACAAAGCTTTGTCTTTCTTACTCTTTACTTGATGTGTTAAATTTTTAAACATTTTGGCTATTTAAAATTTCAGAACAACAGTGAACAATTGGTTACAAAATAATGTAACATTGAAACTTACAAACATACAAAGTCTTGGAAATTTCTCATTTAAAAAACCCCCTCAAAAAATAAAAAAACTGACTAGATTGTACCAAATAATGCTTATAGCAATAGCAATAGCACTTAGACTTATATACCGCTTTACAGTGCTTTACAGCCCTCTCTAAGCGGTTCACAGAGTCAGCATATTGCCCCCAACAATCTGGGTCCTCATTTTACCCACCTCGGAAGGATGGAAGGCTGAGTCAACCTTGAGCTTTTGGCCACCCAACCTTGAGCTTTTGGCCACCCACTGTGCACAAAAAGATCCATTGTTCCTAAGGTCTTGACAATCCCCAAATGCTAAGGATACATCCAAGCAGAACATGTACAGATGCTTCAACAGCAATTCTAACAACTCTGTAGATTTCTTTTTAATCTTATATTAAGGGCAAAAGAAATTGCTTTCATATTTTTTAAGTCATCCATAACAGGTTTACAAAACAGTATTCAAATTAATTGTTTCAGATTGTGCAATAAATAATATATACCATATATCTCTTGTGGCAGTGTGCAGATATTGAAAGTACTTATCGGAATTTTAATGGGATCCTGTAATAGAGATTTAACTCCAGAGTTGATTTGTTCAATAATTTATTTTCATAATTTTATTTCTTCACGCTAATTCAAGTAGATTTATAGTATATTAAGTTATGTTTATTTTACCCAAATTCTAAAACAATAACCCAGAATTCAACCTTTCCAAAAGTTTGAACGTGTAGTAGATCATTAAAAAAAAACCCTTGTAAATCTACACACTACCAAAACTCTGATTTCCATTATTTTTAACTGGGTGAAATGGTGCGCCATAGGGTAAAAAATTTTGAACCAAAAAACCCCAAATGGGTTAACTTACAGAGTGTGCCCAAAATCCAGGAGCTATGATTATCATGGAATTGAAATTTGGCAAACTTTGTAAAACGTTTTATGTCATAAACATTCATAAAGCAGCTTAATGATATAATACAAAATGTCACAAAGTATTTCCTGTGCTGATGTTTCATTGAGATGTACAATTCAACACGGGCTATTTTCAAGGCAGATGCATCTCTGAATGTATCCCTACTTTTCCAATGAAGGCAGTACATTAGAAGTTCTGTCACTGTTGGAGGCACTGAGGAATCTGGTAAGGAAAACTCTCTGAAACAAAGACCCCAAAGGCTATCTAGTTAACATTATTTGCCAGATTTAGATGCCCTATAATAATTAGACGAGCAAAGCTGAAATCATGCTGGCTAGTCTATACATTTGAATTTTATAGTGCATATTAATTTGTGCCAAGAAGGCTTTAGACATACTGTATTATGCTTATTCAATTATTCTGCAGGAAAGAATAATTATGGGAAACTGCAGCATGGAATCTTCACTAATTTGTAAGGAAATTATATTAACAGGACTATTTGTTTATTGTATTTCAAACTCAAAACATGTTGCACTCAAAACTCCCAGCAGTTACACCATTAAAAACAAAACAAGGAAAATAAATAATATTAATTCGGTGAAATAAAAAAAGAAATTACTTGAAAATGTTATTCAATATTGATAAGAGTCATTATTGTTATTACTGGTACTACAATTTTCTCTTTGAATAGAGTAGAGATTCTTTTATCAGCATTTAAACAATTGCTCAGATGCAAACATGGATTCATTCTTAATCTAAGATGTAACTTATTGTTGCACAGAGCAAATGAATACAAAGTAACTTGTATATGTGGATTGGAGGAGAATTCATGCAAAAATCTGTTAGTGAACAGTGGATTATTGATTTCTCTTAAAATATGCTACCATATTAAGTGTGTGTGCATGTGACAAATACATTCCAATTAAAAAACTAAAATGAAATATATACTGTACATTTTACAATTATATCTAGATTATATACTGTATCTTTGGAATATCTTGTTAAAAATCCAATTGTTGAAGTTCAACTACTGTGATTTCATCCACGGATTTTAAGGGAATTGCAGACTTCACCCTACATCCTTGATTTAAGCTACAGTTGAGTGTTTCTATGCAGCATTCTAGATGTTTAATTAAGAGTAGTCTTTCTTGTGATCTCAATGAATATTGGTTTCGAGAGGACAACATTTTTGCTATACTGAAAGAAGTAATCAAAAGCATTTAATTAGCTAAATTAATTGATATTAAGCTGAAAAGAAGCATAAGGAGCAGCATGCCAAAACTGAAAATTATGGAATTTGCTCTATCATAACATGAGAATATCTACCTAATTAAATTGACATGGTGACCTATTTCACCATGGTGATTCAGGGTGGCTAACAGCAGTTAAAAACAAAAACAGCAGCAAACTAAAATGCATAACCAGCAGCCAAGGTAAATACTCCTTAAACAGCCATTAATACAACTATCTCACAGGTTCTAAATGATAATTCGATCCCAATGGCCAGTAACACTATGAGTTCTTCAGGGCTTTGTAAAAGTTTGGCCAAGTCCAACTTATTCCCCAAGGTAACAATGTTCCAAAAGACAGGTGCCACACACACACACAAAAAAAGGATTGCTTCCTCAGTCCCACCAAATGACTGGCAGCTGATGGCTATAACATGTCGCTCTTCCTGGTTCTGATGAGACAGGTAGGAACTATTGGAGATAGGTAGCCCCACATAACCGAACCCTATCCAAGAAGGGCTTTATAAGTTATCACTATAACATTGAACTGGGCCTGGAAGCACACTGGTCACGATAACAGTGAGTGGAGCATTTATATGCAGTCTGCATACTAGGAGACACTCACAACTGTTTGTGTCACTGCATTTTGAACTAATTGCAGCTTCTAGATGTTCTTCAAGGGCAGCTGCATCTACAACTCATGGCAGTAATCCACTGGGCTTTTGACCGCCAATGTTTCTTGAGAACTGCCAATGTATATAAGACACAATGGAAAGAGTCATGAACTTTTTAAGTGCTTTATTTCTTGCAACAGTTGAGACAATACATCTGCAACTCAATATACAGCTCAGAATTACTCTTGTAGCAACATTGCAGGCCCACCGGGGAGTTGACTCAACATTTGCTAAATTTAATTCAGCCCATAGCTGCAGGCATGTAGCTGAGAGACAAATCTCCTTTTTCATATGAAAGAACAATTATGGAATAAATAATTTGACCCCCACAGATAATAGCACAGGTAAGATTGAGGGGATCTTGGACAAAGTATCCATTCTGTCCCAACTATATTCCTGGGCATTGTACCTTGACTTTCACCCTAGTGCTCTTCACCCACCTAACCCTCATGTTCCCTTACTCTCTGTATTATAGTGCAGACAGAAGAAGGAAAATGTGAGATAGGACCTTCTTGATTTTTTTTTTAAAGTTTATGATGGCAAACAGGCGGGCTGGTGGGTGGAAGGAAGGAGCATAGTATACTCAAATTTAGAGCTGTCCTAGTTATGTTAGCTCTTTATAAAACCATCTTACCAGAATGTGACTTTACTTGCAACCCTCATTCACAATACTGTCAACCTCAGCTTCTCCTTGACTTGAAGAGGCTATAGAATCTGTCTCTAATTCAAATGTCTTCCCGGAATCTGTATTTTGCTGATGGTAAATCACGTATCATTTATTTCTGGCTTGCTCGGGGGGAGGGGGGAAGGAAATGCTGGTTCTTGTGAAGCATGACAAACCAATCTGCACTGATGGCAACTAATATCTCAGATATTAATATCTCAATGCGGAAATACAGCATTGCAAGAAATTTAACTGTCAGTGAACTCAGTGCTACACATTTTAATTATTTTTCAGTAGCTTGCTATCAAAGAATTTTTATTTTGGAAAATGCCCACAATTTCCAGTATTTGCAATCTGATGAGGAACATTGCGTTGACACACAGGCTTATCTAGAATAGCTGATGCAGATGATGAGTTCAGTGGCGGTGTTTCTCTAATGCTGTTAATCCATTCTCAGTCAGTGTCATTCAATTTGCTATGTGTCACTTAAAGCGGGTGGCACAGTAATCCATGCTATTTTGATGCTTGTCATTAAGACATATTTATCAGCAGAGAGTTAAACAGGAGGCTTGTATGATCACCTTATTGTTGCTTTGAAAAGATGATGTTTTAACCAAACAATCAGAACTCGAAATACGTTCATATAAGTATGGAAAAAGGAAACGCCATTCAAAGCTAAGATAAAAATGTATAAATACGTTTATACATTATAAGCACTTAAATACGGATCTCCCACACGCTAACAGGGTGGAAGGCAACCATACCTCAGGGGTAATTGATTCCATAATTAGAATTAGAATTAGAATTATTTATTGGCCAAATGTGATTAGACACACAAGGAATGCCATTGGATCACCCATCTTTAGCTTTCGTGGGGTTGAGTCTTGAAGTATTCTGTTCCAAATACATTGTAAGAGATAAGCAGATTCTGACTGGAGTAAGAGTCCCGAAGGAGAGAGGAAGCAAAGCCACAGAGGGCTTTACAGGTTTGAAGGCAGAAATTATGAGCATGTCTTAATCAACATGCTTTAAAAATATTCTGGTGCAGCCTTCTCTCCATTTAGTTCCTACTGTTTTGAAGTCAACCCATGTCTAGTCTGTCTGAAGAACTGGGGACTTTCCATCTTAATGAATCTGGTGGTACCTGGCATATAAAGGCTCTTTTAAGTTAGATGAGTGTCAGGCCTGAAAGCCATCTTTTACCTTTTTGTATTTAGGCCTGCCACATTTTCTAATGTGGGAAAATGGGAGGAGGGATTATATAGAGTAGGTGATATGTAGTAGTCTAAATAACATTCTTTCCAGAAAGTCAAGGCCGCTGTGCCCGGCAGCTGCGAGGAAGTGATGGGGAGGCATCTTCAGTTTTGGATGGTACCTGATTGGATCGTGTGATGGACATGTGGGTGCTGGGCAGGGACTTGAACTTTCGTTTGGGTGGGGGAAACCTGGAAGCTTTCAGATTCGGGTTTTCCCAGATGTTGCCAACATAACATCTCTAATAAATTGGAACTTTGAGGAACTTCTAGCCTCGGAGTCTTGTTTTGTTGGGGGTGTTTATTGGAACGCTGACAATGAGAATGGATATTCTTCAAGTGTGCAAAATGATGGAGACAGGGGAGAAGCAACATTTTAAATGCCATTATGTCAAGTGTGGCGGTCTAGAAGAGAATCAAAGGAAGTCTGACATTTCTGAATGGGCATATGATATAAGTGAGCAGATCACAAGATATTAATCCCAAGAGAGAGAGAGAGAGAGAGAGAGAGAGAGAGAGAGAGAGAGAGAGAGAGAGAGAGTGAGTTACACCATAAAGAGTAAAAGCCTACAGGCAGCCAAGCAGAAATCTGGAGAAGGTGATAGTAAATCTATAAGTGAAGGCAATGACGGGAATCCTTTCATTGGAAACAGATTGTGCTATTAGTACTATACAAGAGTAACAGAAATGGGATGCCAAAAACTAGGAAAATGAAAATGATCAGAAACTATGTGGCTGAGAAATGAAATTTGCCCACTAGGCACAATTCAATGTAAGTAAATAGTCATTTTACATACTGTACATTCTCTTTTGTTATCATTTCTTTATTTACCAAACATATAACTACTTATTATTGTTACTTGCATTTTTTTCAGATCAGTTTCATTTATAAGTATTTGCAGAATGGTATACCCGATTTCTAAATTTATACTTTTTGTCAAGCTAGCATAGAAACTAAAACTAAAATACTAAAATTGTATATATGCCCCATTATCAAAATTCAGTTATCTGGAGGCAAGTAAATTAAGTGACTTGGTGATGGAAATTAAACAAATTTCCACTAAACAAATACCACTTGGATGTTAGATAGATTTCAATGGAGAAATGCAATAAATAATAATGGTTATTTAAGGCTTGTTTTAATTATTTTGTTTTATGGTACGCTGTCCAGAGTCACATTTGTGAGATATCAAATCAAATCTTTATTAGGATCTTCTGTGCACACCCTATTGTGCACAATGATGGGGACCTTCTGCATTTCTGACTTGTGTAAATTCAGTTCAGTTTTATTATTATTCCTGTAGTTATTTATTAGACTGATTATAGCACTGTAAAATGTTTGGGCAGCTATAATACTTATAAATTAATTTCTGCATTAAAAATAATAATAATCTTCAAAATGCCATGAATTTCTTCAGTGGTTTTCCTGAACTAGATGGCTGATTACGTTTCTGAAAATCATTGCAGATTATACTGTCAACCTATATGGAAAGAATAAGCTAAAAATGAAAATATATCGGTACAAGAGATCTAGCTGCAGCCAACCAAATGATGTGCTTTTATATTCCTGTGCACTTACTCTTTTGCACCAAGAAAACTACTCTGCCTTGCTAATGAACTCAGAAGTCAGATACATTCATCATGTTGAGCCATGAAGTACCTATTTGTTTGAATTTAGCTTTGTGTGATGTCTGAATCCTGCGTTTTACGGATTATTCCATAAATCCTGATTAAGCAAACTATGATTTAGCCTGATGTTGGAAACTAGCCAGTAGTAAATAGTTGAGCGAATAATATTAAAAATACTGCAATTTTAACAAAACTACTTTTTTCTATGTTAACATATCCAATGCAAGCAATTGCACAATGAGTGGAGGAATATAGTTGTGTCGATCAACTTGCCTGTGTCGTTGGTTTCTTTCCCACAATGCTCTGGGAAGCAACCATGTCCAGTAGTTCACACGCCATTAAATTATAGCTATTTTATCTGTTACAACAAAACTTGCTTGGTGGGGAGTGAATGTTGCGGAGAAAAATGATTAGAGGTGAAATGATCTTATTTCCCTGCCCTCAATTCTCAATAATAAGACCGGAGTCCAGGAAAGAATAAAAGTAATATATTTGCATAACAAAAATAAGAACACCTAAGTCTGTGTCTACATGGTGAAGAAACAAAGAGAACAAAGAAAAAATTAACACATGCGCAGTACAGGTATCACATGAGAACTTCATATCAGTATACAGTGTCATTTCAGAATAAGAGTCCTGCTGACAAATTAAAATGAACGTAGTGACAAACCCCTTCTTTGTCAGTAGGGCGAATATCAGTTATCCATCAAAACATCAATTAAGGCACATCAGCTCACGCAGGTATTCATGCTGCGCTGCTGGTAATGGTTTGGTAAGCATGTCTGCAATTTGATCACGTGAAGGTATGTACTGCAATTTTACAAAACCTTGTTTAAACCACTGTTTAA
>QLTV01000974.1:6795005-6825130 GCA_003457575.1 Thermophis baileyi | reverse complement strand
CATTCCATTCCATTCCATTCCATTCCATTCCATTCCTCTCTCTCTCTCTCTCTCTCACTCTCTCTCTCTCTCTCTCTCTTCCCTCCCTTGTACTTTTTATTTACTTACTACTTTGCTTTCCTGACTTTTCTCTTTCAAAATCTGTATTGTTGTTATTCTTTTAAAAATTTATTTAATAGACATATTGTTTCAGGTAATAAGATCAGGGTTGCAGCATCACACTTGGCAAGGGTGTGCATGACATTTTGCCCACCTTCCTTTCAAGCCAAGTCGCATTGCGGTTCAAGGTTTGCAGCCTTAATCAGAAGGATGCCTCTTTCCATTCAACAGGACTTACTACAAGTAAATACATAAATACAAGGACTAACAGTAAAACAGAATAGAACCTTACAGTTTCGCAAATCTGCATTTTCTCTAAAGGCAAAGCATAACCATAACTTATCTGAGCCATAATGTGCTATAATTAAGATTAAGTAGAATGTTTTACATACAGTATATGGGCCTGCATAAATCTGTGGGAGGAACTGTTGGTGCTTCTCCTTTCACTTTGCCTTTACTTTGGAAAATTTCATTCATTTTGTATCCAATTGTTAAAGAGTTTTTATGCACAAAATAAATGCCTGCTATAAATTATCCCAAACAAATGCATCTTTCTTCTTTTTCTTCTTGAAAGAGACTTGCAGTGAATTTCTTCACATATCTCTTCCAAGGTTTGTTTTCTTCATGTTTAAGGTCAAAATATCTGGCAGCTGATCTTAAAGTTATTCATGGTCAATTTATTTTCTGGGTGACTGACACTTCAAAAGTCCCCAGTTTTGGAAATGTACTTTATATATATGAATGGAGGCATAGTTGACTTTGTCTGAATAGCCTCTTAAGACTGCTTATACTTATATATATATTTTACACATTTATTTCTGCGCATGCGCACACACACGTGCGCACACACAACTCATTTTGCCTATCCAAATTTTGCTACACATGATGCCTAAGATGGAGGGTAAAATCCATTTCCTTGTACTCATGAAGGATAGAAGTTTCTCTTACCTATTATCTCCTTAATAGCAAGAATTTTCTTTGCAGCTTTTGATAACTTGAAAGTCAGGTTTATTAAGCTTATGCCATAATAAAATTCATTTATTGGCTTGGCAGCAAAATATGGCTCTCCCTCTATAAACTGATACTGTCTTCAAATTAATTTTGCTATTTATCTATCTCTGTTTCAATTCCTTGGCTGCCACTTGTAGGGTTGAGATTAGGCCAAATGCAATGTCACACAATTAATTTATTTTGAGAACTGTTACAGAAAAGATGTGGAGAAAAAATATGGATGAAGACCTTATTTGGAATATCTTCATGATTTGCCTGCATATATCCTTCCTATAAAGAAATGATATTAAATATAAATACTGTTTTGAAAAGCCATGCTCTATGTTTATAGCATAGGAAAAAGCCATTAGACCATAGAAAAGTCTTTAAAATAACCAATACCCAAGGCTTATTGGAACTGAATAGAATAGAATAGAATAGAATAGAATAGAATAGAATAGAATAGAATAGAATAGAATAGAATAGAATAGAATAGAATAGAATAGAATAGAATAACAGAGTTGGAAGGGTCCTTGGAGGTCTTCTAGCTTAGGCAGGAAACCCTATACCATTTCAGACAAATGGTTATCCAATCTCTTCTTAAAAACTTCCAGTGTTGGAGCACCCATAACTTCTGGAGCCAAGTTGTTCCACTGATTAATTGTTCTAACTGTCAGGAATTTTCTCCTTAGTTCTAGGTTGCTTCTCTCCTTGATTAGTTTCCATCCATTGCTTCTTGTCCTGCCCTCAGGCACTTTGGGGAATAGCTTGACTCCCTCTTCTTTGTGGGAGCCCCTGAGATATTGGAACACTGCTATCATGTCACCCTAGTCCTTCTTGTCATCAAACTAGACATACCCAGTTCCTGCAACCGTTCTTCATGTGTTTCAGCCTCCAGTCTCCTAATCATCTTTGTTGATCTTCTCTGCACTCTTTCTACAGTCTCAACATATTTTTTACATTGTGGCGACCAAAACTGAATGCAGTATTCCAAGTGTGGCCTTACCAAGGCATTATAAAGTGGTATTAACACTTCACGTGATCAAGAAGTCAACTATATGCTATTGCTGTTTTGTGTTCTGTGTTTTACAGTTCTCAAGTTTTCTTGTGAACCACTAAAAGTTATTGGGACTTGAGTGATGTGCAAATTGAAATAAATAAAATTGCATGGGTGCTTTAAAAAAAATTTTCAGTACTCTGCTGGCTATGATCAAGTCAAAAAATGAGCTTATATAGCAAAGGCTGGAGTACTGTATATAGAATTACCAATCCAAATTAGCTCCCTAACATGGATCACAAAGACCTGGAAACTGGCAAATCATTTGATTACATTTTTCTCAGCCTAAGAAAAAAAATACTTGGTAATATACATAATATACCTAATAATAAACATAATATATTACCTTTTGCCCTTCTCTGTGGCAGATAAAATAAAACAATTAAATATGAAAGATTATGTTCATGCAATTTTGGAGAAACAAACAGTTGGACATGTCTTCCTTTACTGCAATTACTTTAGAGATTTGTAAAAGTATTATATAACATTAAGCCTTTAGCAATTTCCAGGTAAAACAGCTAAACTATTTATTATTAAATAACAACTAAGATAAAACATGGAGGGTTGCCACCTATTGCTGGGCAATGCTGAGCCATGACATCAGTTGACTCCCTCAAAAAAAATGTCCTTTTAAAAAAAAATTGTGGTTCCTTTAAAATATATTTTTTCTGATCTATGAGTGTAATAAAATATTTTGTTTTGAATTTGAAGTCAAATTGGGGGTGGTTCTTATCCAAAGGTCACTTTCTTAAAACACAATGTTGATGTTTTAACTGTTGATGTTTTAGCCGCCCAGAGTCCCTTGGGAGTTGGGCGGCATACAAATTTAATAAATAAATAAATAAATTTAATAAATAAACTACTGTAGATATAGCTAATCCCCCCCCAAGTACACCTATCACTGTTCCTTGAGTTATACCAGGGATGAAATGCTCCCGGTTCGCTCTTAACTGTCGGTCGCCGTAGAGCCGGTCACCAAGGTAGCGCGAGGCGCCGCCCATCCGCCTAGACGCTGCCTGGATGCCGCCATTTGGGTTCTTTTACCCTCTGCGCATGCGCAAAGCGTTCTGTGCATTCACAGAGGGTAAAAGAACTCAAATGGCGGCGTCCGGGCGGGTGGGCAGCGCCTCGTGCTACCTTGGCGACCGGCTCTACGGCGACCGACAGGTAAGAGCGAACCGGGAGCATTTCACCCCTGAGTTATACACTATGATGCTGAGATGGTTTGAGTAATCTGGTAGACAAAATGAAATTATGGCATAGTTTCATGCAATCACCAGACTTAAGGTGATGTTTAAATTTTAAATAAAAGCCTAACAGATTTAAGAAGTTGAAAAACTCTCTTCATGGTACTTGGAGCTGAGTTCCCCATGATCTGCAAGAAATGAAGTCTGCAACATTACGTTTTAGTGCTGTAACAGCTGCCCAGAGTCACTGTATTGGTGAGAAGGGCAGAATGGGAATTTAATAAATAAATAAAGAATAGAATAACAGAGTTGAAAGGGACCTTAGAGGTCTTCTAGTCCAACTCCCTGCTCCAGCAGAAGACTTTGTACCATTCCAGACAAATAGTTGTCCAATCTCTTCTTAAAAATAAACAAGGTCCCATAATTTAAGCTCGCTACTTAAAATAGTATCACTGTCCTTTAAGTTGAACTCACAAATAGGAAAATATTGTCAGTTGTAGTAATATTATTCTTTATTTTTTTGCTCCAAATGACACTGTTGATCGACAGATCCTTCTATCACGTAATGCCTGGGAGAATATTTCAGCCAGTTGGAATGTACTATTCTCAATCTGTTGCAATATGGACACCTGCCTTCCACTTCCGTTAAGTCAAGAGTCAAGTTTATCACTAGACAACCTGTGACCCATTAAATCATTGGTTTAGATATATTTCCTTACCTAAGCAGAGAAAGTGAGTGATGACAGACAAGGGAAAAAAAAACAGTGGGAGCAGGAGTGATTTCCAACTTTAGGCAGGCTAAAACATGGCTGACTGCCCTCTGGCAGTTAATGGCAGACATGTCTCCGGGCCTCTGGAGTACTAAAACAAGACCAGTCTATTGAAACTCTGAGCATTAGGGGGACAGTGTAGCAGGAAAGCAGCATTGAAACAGTAACAAATTTGCCAAATTTAAATCCTATAGGAGTCGTGGTCCTGGATTTTGGGCACATGAGAATTTTAGTTGTATATAGATTAGTGTCATTCCCTCAGCAGTCTCTATCATATCACTCATATCACTCTGTCAGTTACTAGGGAATCAAAGAAATAGAGAGAGAGAGAGATAGTCCTCGACTCACAACAGTTCATTTAGTGACCGTTCGAAGTTACAATGGCACTGAAAAAAGTAACTTATGACTTTTTCACACTTATGACGGTCATGTGATCAAAATTCAGACATTTGGCAACTGACTCATATTAATAACGGCTGCAGTGTCCCAGGATCGTGTGACATCCCCCCCCCATTTTATGACCTTCTGACAAGCAAAGTCAATGGGAAAGCCAGATTCACTTAACAACTGTGTTACTAACTTAACTGCAGTGATTCTCTTAACAACTATGGCAAGAAAGGTCGTAAAATGGGACAAAATGTACAAATGTCTTGCTTAGCAACAGAAATTTTGGGCTCAGTTGTGGTCGTAAGTCGAAGATTACTTGTACAACAGACAATTTCTAAAGCTGTCATTAAAGAAAATGAACAAAATGCCATCCTTGCATGGAAAACTAAGAATTAATCTTTTTAGATGCCATTTAATGTCTGTAAATCTCCTGAATTCTCATATTCTCATATCATATTGTTTTCTGTGTCAGTCCTATTCTCCAAAAGAATTTAGTTTGCTGCAGGGAAAAATAATTTTTTCTGTGATGACCCAGGGCACGGCACAGAGATAACACAAACAGCTGGCAGTTCAAACTGGACCTTTTAGTGCTCCAAATCTCCCCCCAAAAAACCTCAAACAGCCTCTGGTCGCAATTAGTCCAGCCCAGCGCTGTCTGCACCAAAGCTGCACGACAATAAATCCCAAATTTATCTAGCAAAACAAGAACAAAGCAAGGAGTTCAGGGGGCAAAAGATACAGATAATCAGTCTAGAACGCACACAGGAATGCAAGGATTCTTGGCAAGTTCAAACGTTGGCACACAACACTCCAGGAACTCAGCGTTTGTTCCCGCCAAATGCCCCTCCCCACAGCATCTCCTTAAGACTCATTCCCCAGGTGTGCCTGGCGAAGCTGGGCGGGGCACTCTCCTCGTGAATGGCCTCCTCCGTCTGAGCTGATCCCGCCTTCTCTGCACTCTCCAAGCACTTGCATCAGAAAGGGGTGGTTCATGCTCCTCGCCTCTTCGCCTGAGCTCTGTCTCGTCTGCTCCTCCCTGTCTGCAGGCCTTTCTAATCCTGAAAAGCCTTGCCCGGACTGACTCTGCCCTTCCCCAGTTTCCTCCAAGGCCAACGGAGCTGCCCTCTCACTCGTTGTCTGTTGTTGTTCCAGCTCATTTTCCGCTGCAGAGTCAGACTCCGACAGGGGCATGACATTTTCTTTTATGCCAGTATTGCGTTTTTTATCAAAGTAACCATGTTTTCCTGAAAATAAGACCCAACAAGAAAATAAGCCCTAGCATGATTTTTAGGGTGCTCCTAATATGAGCCATACCCCCAAAATAAGCCCGTTAAGATCGTCAACCCTGGGGGGCGGTGTGGCCAGCACAGGAGGTGGTGAGCGTGTGGGGACCGACGGTGTCCAGCAGTAGCCGCAGCCCACCGGCCCCTTGGCTGGCGCAGTCTGGGGCTCCGCAGGTGAGTCTGAGCGCTGAGACCACCGGGCTCATTTTTTAATCAAAGATAATTAAAATAAATCTTGTTTCAGTTTTGTCTACTTTCTCTCTTTTAGGAATACATATGAGAATATATCCAGATTTTTCATGGAGAACACTGAAGAAAAAGTATGAAGTTAATGCTGAAAAGAAACATTAAGTTCATATTAATTTTTTTCCACGCTGTTCTCTGTGAAAAAATTTGGATATATATTCATATACATTTCTATGAATAAACAGATTCCTATGCACATTATTTCTAACATTCTTTTCAAGGCCCTGGAATGTACTCCACAATAAGAGCGCCCAGAATTAGAGCTATAGTTTTCCATTGAGTCTGTGGTCCTATTTCAGAATTAATTTCTTCTGTCCTGTGCAATTTCCTCTGTTCAATAGAGTGGAGCAGACAATCATATACCCCCTCAAGCACTGAGGGAACAAATGTGTAATTTTTCTGAGAAGCATTCCAGATATAATTTCTCACCCAAAGCACTTTGGAAGAGGTATCAGGAATAAATTAAAGACAGACTTATGGTCAGCATGACAATACTTTCCCCGTTTCAGTGACTGGAATATGTAAGCTTTCAAATAATTAATCAAAGTCATGAGTAAATATTAATCCCTCATTGAAGTTTTAGTCCATTCTCCCATGCTGTTCCAGTAAAACAGCTTTTCCCAACATGGACAGCATGTATTTAGCAACAATTCCAGACGCCAAGGCCAATCTGGAATGGAAAACAGAACTAGTTACCAGGTGCCCAAGGATGTCACCTTCCCTGACCCTTGGATCTTCCTGCCCCCCCCCTATTTTAATAAAGCGCCATTAAGAGTGGAAGCTGCCATACTGCAAAACAAGGGGCCAGTTTATGGCATTATCATTATTTACAAGAATGTTCCTAATCCCACTCCTTGTGTACTCTTAGAAAATAAGTATTTTCTCTTGGGGGGGGGGAAGTAAGTGACAAAAGGACAAAGTACATCCCTAAGAGGTGGTGGGCAGGGAGCAATCTCCCCTATTTGGCATATGACAAGTGTTTTGTGAAGTAGCTACACTCAGCATTATGGTCATGTGGTAAGATTCCCATGTCATGCTTTCAAAATTTCAAAAATACCCACCAGCCCCCCAAAATTATGTTCTTATTACTGGTCCTGCATTTCAAAATAGCCTGGACAAAAACTCTCCATCAAATGTTTTCCACATATAGCTCCAGATAGAGCAACAGAGCAGAAGGTGGCCAATTTCTAGCATTTAACTCTCTTCATGACATCCTTAAAAAAAGTTTTTAAGCCCTCCACTCCTAACTTCTATTTCCTCCAGTGCATTTAGCTATATTTACCTTCATTCAAGCAGACACTTACTCCAAAACATGCAAAGAACTGAATCTAATTTTCCATGAATTTGGATTTTTGGGTTCAAATCTGCATGCTCACTAAGGGAAATATTTTATTTTTTATATTTATTAATCAAATATATGTGACTTTGGGCAGTGCATAAAAATCAGATAAGTATATGCATATGTGTATATGCATTTGTATATGTGTATACTCTCTGTGTATATGTATATCAGGGGTGGGTTCTAACTTACCTCGCTGCCGGTTCGCTTCCTCCCGCGCCACGTGACCGCGCCGCATGACCGCGCTGTGTGCGCGTGTGCACGCTTCGCACGTGTGCACATGCGCAGTGCCAAAAAATTTAAAAAAAATTCAACCCCCCCCCCCAAAAAATCCGGGGGGAAAAGCCGAAAAAAAGATGGTGACCGCATGCAAAGTGCTGGAAGTTGGCTTCTGCGCATGCTCAGAAGGAAAAAATAAATAAATAAAAAATTCAAAAAAAAATTCAAAAAAACCAAAAAAAAAGATGGTGGTGCCCACGGACCGGCACCGACAGAACCAGTTCCGTGACGTCACTGTGATGTCACCAGCGAGTCGCTACCGGTTCGGGCGAACTGTTGCGAACCGGGAGGAACCCACCTCTGATGTATATGTTTATGTATGTGTATATGTACGTGTGTGTATATTGTGTGTGTATGTGTGTGTGTGTGTGTGTGTATGTGTGTATGTGTATAAAAATCCACATTAATAGACATCATAAAAGAAAAAAGATACAAACCATAGGAGACACTTTAGCAAACTGCACAAAAATTGAAAACATATCTCTTCCTGTCAATTAGGACAAGAATACATAATTCCCTACAAATTTAAAAAATGGTCACTGGGTTGGGATTTGCCCATTATTATTTTCTTCTGTATAAAAATGTTAACATTGGCTCATTTCTATTATGGACAGTGCTAAGGAACATGCAACCTATGGTATTCCTTTAAGCAAAATCTCTCCTATGTATCTGACTGAATATTTTCTCTTTCAGCTTACTTAAAATCTCATAATCTTTCTATCTTTACAAGTGTCACCCTAAGGAAAAGAACTGCATGTAGTTGCCATGAAAAAGAAATGACCTGAATAACAGCTACAATCTTCGCTTCTATCTAGAAGAGGTTCAACCAAGGTACAATTGCTTATATTCCTGAGATTCAGTGTTCTCATCAGCTATTTCTTAATCACTACAAAGTACTAACTCATGTTCTCAACAGCTTGGAACAATAAAAATATGTTTATGCATTTTCCCTACCCCAAAATAAACCTGCCCTGTGAAGGAAGGAAGCTTTCATGTCTCTGAACACAACTTTTGCTTAACGTCACAGAACCACATAATAGCACATCTGCAGGCTCTTGACTGGGGTTTTGTCGGGCTTGTTCTTCTGCCAATAGCTTGCCATCCCCCCCCCTCCGCCCATTCCTTTTTGGGTTGGATGAAAGGCTTCTCTCCAATTTTACGTCAAAAGGGTGATCACTGACCTTTTTGAGAACAGTACTTAGAGAAGGAAAATAATCCCTAAAGCACATAAACAGTGCCAAAGTGGCTCAAACTGGGAGCCTAACTGGTACAATTGGCATCCCTGCTAGCAGACTCCAGATGACTGTGCACCAGAATCTTTTATAGCAAAGAATGAAGATGGATGCCTTCAAATTCTGGCTTCATTCATACATGCTTGTGTCTTTGAGTAGATAAATATAATTCTGGCTTAATTTTTCCTTTATTTTAAAATGTTGACTATGTTCAAATGTGTTTGGTGCGATTACCCAAAAAAAGTCTTTAATTTGCCAATGAAGACTTCTAAGACAATCTTGTATTCTGCAGTCGGTTGGAGGAGTTGCAACAACACAACCAGGAAAAGCCTGACGCTGGCTACAATTTGTTCAATACAGAGCAGGCACTTATTATGCCTCTTGCCGGCAGGCAACTTCTATAGAGAGACAGCTAATTTGAGTGATGAAGTTCTCCTTCTTGTTCTATCTCCAGTACAGAATCTAAAGATTAATAAGACTGAGCGATTATATAGAATGGAATACTTAAAACCGCTATTGTAGAAGGTGAAAGTATTCTGTCTCTCTGGGCGTGAGTGAGCATTCTTGAGAGCAGGAGCCTAGCCTGCACAAATATTATAAAGCAGGACTCAGAATGATAGCAGAAAGGAGATTTATTTAAGCAGCTACATTAGAGGAATAGGCAAAGCCTCACACCCAGTTAACTGCAATCTGCAAGGAGAGGAGTCAGAGACAATACGTGCTCTGTGCACATACCTCTGAGAAGTAAGCCCAAAGGGTGTGATCTTGGATTACCAGTTGCTTAAACAAAGAAGGACCCCTTTCTCTTTTCAGCCCACTGCCCACCCATTGGTTGATAGGATAGGTCAGAAGCTGAAGAATTAATGCCACTGAATTCTCATATCCAACAACTAAGTAAAAGGTCCCACTCTAGGGCACGATACTCATCTCCATTTCTTGATTTAGGGAGCCAGCATTGTCCGAAGACAATTTCCGTGATCATGTGGCCAGCATGGCTATATGCCAAAGGTGCACGGAATGCTGATAGCTTCCCACCGAAGTGGCACCTATTAATTTACCTGCATTTGCATACTTTCCCACTGCTAGGTGGGCAGGAGCTGGGGGAAATAACGGGAGCTCACCTTGTTGTGCCCGAGCTCCGGTCTCCAACCTGGGCTGTTAGCTCTGCAGCTGACAAGCTCAGTGTCTTTAACCGCTGAGCCATCACGCCCCCATCCAATAACTACCCCTTGATAAATAAACAATTGCATACATCTGAAGAAATGGCAAAGATCTTTCTCTCCCAGGCTTGGCACTAACCTATACTAACCTCAACAATATATTTGTAGTGGGGCCGGGGTTATGCTCAGTCTTTTTATGGCATTTTACCTTTCGATAATTGTGTGTGGGGGGTTTCTGCTTCTAACATAGAATGCCACTCAAAGTTGTTTTGAATAGCCATTAATTTAATTTAATAGGCCCATATACCCATTTATTCCTGTTTAAGTGTGCTCACATTTGTGGCCATCACAGCCCATCAACAGGTCCCCTAGCAATATTTGACAATTCTCATGATAAAATAATACAGAAACAAAAGCAAATCAGTGTCATCCTATACAAGCTTAACATCCAGCCGTGAAATGACATCCCTGTTTGGCAACATTCTTTGCCAGATTAGGCCACGAAGAACGATCCTTTTGTGTTATCTCTTTTAATTAGCATGAGATACATATTCAGTGTCCTGGATTTCTTTTTAATCCTTGTATTAACGCCACAACAAATAAATCTGTAAACTCACATCCACTGCGGTGCATATTTTAAGCTCTCCCTAAATTCTGTGTTCTTTTCTTACAATTTAATGTGACATTTATACTAACTTAAATTACAGATTGACATAATTACTAATCATCCAAAGAGTAACAAGAGACCAAGTATGTGACAGCACAATTCATCAGTTACAAGGCATCTTTTCTTAGCTCAAAAGAAAAGCAATTGAAACCTATTAGTTTATCTGACATATAATTGGTTATTACTGACTAAATTATTACTACCAAATGTAGAAGACATAATGTTTGGGGAGAAATAGCTACATGGGAAGTGATAAAATTACTCATAAACCAGACTAGTTTTCCTATGAGATGCTCTGTCTCTGCCCTGCAGAATTTAGTCTAGATACAGAGTCCCTCAGACAGTGAGATGGGCAGAATATAAATCTGATTAATAAATAAATAAATAAATTAATTAATATGGGTCAGTCCCCTGGTTTCAGCTTCAATACATTTTGCTACATTTTCTTATTTACTGAACTGTTCACTAAAGCCCATTTCAATTATTTCAGACTGCAGCTACATGTAAAGTAACCCTGACAACCAATTTATACCTGCAACAAAGCAAAGGGGCAATATATACCTAGGAAATACTGGGGGTATTTGACCCTTCCTCTTATAACCAGAAAGGAATAAATCTGGATTTTCATTTAAATTATGGATCTGAATTTCTTCTAAATAAAAAGGAACAGGAACAGGCTGCAAGGGGAGGAATTTGGGATAGTTGAAAGATTAAGCAGCTTTTTCTCTTTAAAAACTATAGAGAGTGAGAGATGAGAAGAAGGTGTGTAAAATGGCTACTTCTTCCACTGCTATGTTGCACGTGGCTGCAAAATGCTGCACATTTAAGCACTACATTTAAAAAATATTGTATTATATTTATGGCAGTAAAGCTTCTGACCTGCAAAAAGATAGTGATTATGAATATTCTACCTTTCTGTAGAACAAAGCAGAGGTGGGTTCCTCCCGGTTTGCACCGGTTCTATAGAACTGGTAGCAAACCGCTGATGATGTCACGGATCCGGTTCTGTCGGTGCCGGTTCGTGGACGCCGCCATCTTTTTTTGGGAATTTTTTTTTTAAAAAAAAATTTTGGGAATTTTTTACTATTTTTTTTCTTCTGCGCATGTGCAGAAGCCGAGTCCTCGGCACTGCGCATGTGCTGCCATCTTGTTTTTGGCTTTAAAAAAATTTTGTAGGAATTTTTTGCGAATTTTTGCCACTGCGCATGCGCCCGCACGCTAAGCGCGCCCGTGCGGTGCAGCCATGCAGCATGGGAGGAAGCGAACCGGCAGCGAGGTAAGTTAGAACCCACCCCTGGAACAAAGCTATCAAAACTGTGCACCACACTACAACTGCATCAGGGCAAATTCAGTTTAGAGTTGGTTGGCTTCAGAAAACACAAACATGTAAACAGCATTTTATCTTGGAGTCCCTTGGGAGTTGGGCGGCATACAAATTTAATAAATAATAATAATAATAATAATCTTAACTGCTTGTGCAAACCCTATGCGAACAATGAAATTGTCATTATATCTTTGAATTGAAGAGGGAACTAAGAAAAGATTTGAGAAATGCGTAGGGATCTTGAGCAAGACGACATAAGAAGCAATAATATAAGAACAGGTAGAGTGCTGAGTAACTCTCATTAATTAGAGATAGATTACTATCATACTCTACTGAGCATGGATATACTTCAATGGGGAAAAAATTCTCAAACCAATCAATGTTTTCCTTTGATTCAAACAGGAGGAGAGGGAGGGAAGGGAGTCAACCAATTAAGAACTTTTATGTGTTTCTAACACACTGATTCCATAGAAGCACAACATAGCAAATTATGAAACAGAACTGCAATTCCCAAATAGGTGTCCCAGTATTTTTTGTCATTTGTCAGGTACCATATTGTTCATCTATAATGCGGAATATTCCTACGGCTCATATAACAGTTTAATGTAGACGATAAATGTCATGTAGACAAAATGGAACCAACAGCCTTCTGTAACTCATTAGCAAAAGCCCATGGCACCACCATTCACTTGAAATGAGATGAATACTCACATAGAAAAAGCATCCCAGGAAACCACAACATAATCAAGGCTATATTGCTTTTCTGAATAAGTCTATTTCAATTTTTTTTAAATGAACCCTACTATTGTAACCATGTATGACCATACTAATCATAATCCATTGTTCATATTATCTCAATGTAAACCTTTTATTAGAGCAGTGGTTCTCAACCTGTGGGTCGTGACCCCTTTGGGGGTCGAACGACCTTTTCACAGGGGTCGCCTAAGCGCGCACTAGCCCATCTTGGTGCCACGCCCCCTTTGTCACCCCATCGCTTCTCGCCTGGCAACGCGCACTTGTGGGGAGGGGGCGAGGTGGGGGTTGCGGCGGCGGGGCGAGGGTTGCGGCATTAGGAAGGTTGAGAACCACTGTATTAGAGTAATTTGAGTATAAAATTAAGAGGCTATTTAATGTCCTTCAGTATTACCATTTGTCACGACACTTTAAAACCTAATACCATCAAATAAGAACATTATTTTCATAAACATATTAGTTCATAACTATTTTGTTTCTGTACCTATGCTACTACCATACATATACAGAGTGTATCAAAAGCCAGACCCCATAGGCAACTTATTGTATAAATTATATTCAATGTTCAAATTGGTTGTTTTCTTCTAAACGCTTCCTTACTTTTTGAAGCCTTACATATTTCTAAGAACGGTAACATTTTCTCTTTAAATATTAATTTAAATTAATAAAACATACTGTGATTAGCCTAGGGGGCCTTCATTGTAGGTTATGGACTATAATCTGCCATGCTGATCCAGTGAGGGTTGGTTGGTAGATCCTTTATAACTTCCCAGTTAAGGACTAAAACAGAGTAACTTGTCAAAGTTCAGTTTCCGTGCTAAAGAGAGGATTACAAGTTGGACCTTCTACTTCTAGTCTAGCATCCTACTGGCTTATTTGTTATCTCTTACACATGTGAATACACACATGTACACACATGCACATACACAGATATAACATGACATTAACAATAAACTTAAGAAGGCACCACTGCTCATGTAGATAATAATACAATCAGTTTTACTAAATGAGTCAACTCTGTGAACAATAAAAATCTTAACAGTATATGATCCTGATAATTATTACAAGGCTAACAAAATATCTTCTTTTTGAACAATTAAAGCTTCACATTTGGTATGATTTCATTATAAAAATGGAACATTTCAAAATGGTAAATCTGTAATGTTTATGTCTAAGTTGCTGGGTAAATCCATTCCAACATGACATTAATGTTTCCAAAACCAAGGGAAGATGCAGAACAGTATTTGGCATCACTGACCATCATACATCTGACTTTTCCTCCAGATAATATTTAAACTTGTTCCTTCAAAAACCTGGGGACTCTACTTGCCAGCTATTATGAGGAGAAAGTTGACAGTGGAGAAACCTAAGAAGCACAACTGATATCAAAGGAAAGAAAGATGGTCTGGCATTTCTGAACCAAACAGTGTATGTTTGCATTTGAAACAACTAAATGATAGTTTGAGTTAACCTTCAATCCATCAATCAAAACTCAAGAATGCAACTATAGAAAAGCCATGTACAAGATTCTCTTGCACCCAAATCACAATGCTTATAAATTGTTTTGTGTCAACAATGCTGTGCTTTAGTAAAGATCCATTCGTTTGTATATCAAGACTTATGGAAGCACTTAAGAAAAACAGCTACTTTTTGTTCCATGTAAGCAGAAGCCACATACTCTGTATCCTTGAAAATTGGATCTACTGCAAATTTACCCGATATGTACCCACATTTTCAACCCCCTCCATGGAACTCAGGTAGTCAACAACAGTTATATTTAGACATGTGGAAACGTGGCACATGGCGATGAGTGTTCAGAGGGCTGGAACTGTGCGCCATCAGGATTCTGACTTCACAAAGGATAGTGATCTCATTTAGACAAACACAATTAAAAGCCTTTTAGCCCTTCTCCGTCAATACTAAGAGATTGGTCATAGAAGAATGGAAAATTTTCTCATGTTCTCTCGAACATCCTGTTTTTTTTTTTTAAATATCGTTTGCCTGTTCTCTTAAACATTCGGGTTTTCAGTCACTACATGATAATCGTTTCATATCAAACAGCCACAAGATTATCTGTGCAATCAGATGCATTCTGAAGTTCGAGAAATAAGCATCTTGTTCACATACTTCACGATCTCCCTAATTCGTTGTATGGCTTTCAAAAATAAAGATGCTCCCATCTGTAAGGCTTTTAATTCATTCTCAAACTCAGACGCAGGCTAACCAAGCGGCACCTCAGATTATTATGACTCCAAAAACACAAAACAACATCTTAAACCCAAACTGCCACTGATTAACATTAGGGGCGGCCATTATATTTCTAGCATTACTTCCCATGATCTGGATTATGTGGCTCCTGTTAATATATGCCAAAATATTGTTAACAACTGATCTACTAGAACACCCAGTTTCCTTTCAGAAACCCAGATCTGCCTTCTCTTATACTTGAGCAATTCATTTTTTTCCCCCTCACCAGATGCAAGATTTCACATCTCTGTTGTTATTATTATGAAATTTATTTGCTGCCCGTCTCTCATTTCAAAGCGACTCGGTTAAATTTCATGTTGCTTGTTGTGGTCCACTATTGAAGTATCTGTATCTTTTTGAATTTATTTTATCTCCTGAAGTTTTACTCACTCTTCTTACTTTTGTTGTCATCTACATATCTGATAATCATCCTCTCAATACCTTCAGCCAAGATTTTAGTAAACAGGTTAAATAGCACAGCACCCAGGATAAAGCCTGTTATGCTTCAGTCAGTGCTGCTCTCCAAGTACATGTAGGACCTCATTACCCATTGTTTCCCATCCCCAAAAGCTTGTTGTTGTTTTGGCTATTTCTTCCAAGCCTCACCTTTTTCTGGGTTCTAGTCTTTCTATACGACCCAGATTGTTGGGGGCAATATGCTGACTCTGTAAACTGCCCAGGAGCACTGTAAAGTTCTACAGGGTGGTATACAAGTCTACAGGTAGTAGTATACAACAAGCAAGATAGCAAAAAGCAATACTATCGCTATTGCTTTTTGCTATCTTGCTTGTTGCTACATAAACCTTTAAAAATAGTTGGAGAATAGCCTCCACTAAGAGGAAGGCTTATTAAGATCTGGTAAAATAACCTCCTGGGCCCTGTGGAACCAGGAGTTAATTTTACAGAGCCGAGGTGGCGCAGTGGTTAGAGTGCAGTACTGCAGGCTACTTCAACTGACTGCTAGTTGCAGTTCGGTGGTTCAAATCTCACCGGCTCAAGATTGACTCAGCCTTCCATCCTTCTGAGGTGGGTAAAATGAGGACCCAGATTGTTGGGGGCAATATGCTGACTCTGTGAACCACTTAGAGAGGGCTGTAAAGCACTGTGAAACAGTATATAAGTCTAAGTGCTATTGCTATTGCTAAGATACGAGGAGGCTGAAGTAGGGAGAGGTACTCCATTTACATCCCAAGCTACTGGGACTTCAAGTGGCAATACAAACAGCTTAAGGTGATCTTTTGACTCCCTTTTCAACTCCTTCAGTATTGGTGCATTAGAGGCTTATTAAGATGACAGAGATATAAGACACCTTAACTTGCCTATCATAATATGTTCCTGTGTGAAGGATTACCATCTAAAGTACATGACAAATACATGCATTTGATAGCAATAGCAGATGTTTTATTTTACTCACCTCCTGAAGCCTCCAGGTTCTTTTTAAGACAACCTCACAATTGACACATTACAGAAGGCAGCAACCACAACCATCCCAACCCCCCATCCTGTCCTACTACTACTAAAGGTTTGGCCACTAAGGTTGGCCACTAAGATACCAAATTGGTATCTTCGTCTACAATTAATCATTGATGAGAGGCATTTTATCTGGCATTAAGCAACAGTCCCAGACTGGAAAGCAGAAGGACCATCCAAATTCCTTTAGTTGGGGGAAGGATTAGAAAGGCTTTTGAATGCTGTTCTCTTCTCCCCCCTCCACCTCAAATATGGAATTTTCTATGACTGCAAAAGCAGGCTACAAATGCAACAGATCAATAAATAAAAGAAAAATATAAAAGTTCAAAAAAAAACCCCAAACCCTCAATGTTTAAGAGGACCTATTCACAGCACTCTTTTTATCACCCCAAGTTAATATTTATACACATAAAAGATTACTCAAGGTGTTTGTATCATTTTACCTGATGACAAACTCAACCAAAAAACAATGTAAAGAACTAGGAAGGGACAAATTTCTAGGCAACTAGGAAGCATATTACAATGAGTACCATTACTGTATCATTAAAAGTTGTCAAAATGTTTTTTTTTGCTATTTGAGGTATTGTCATATAGGTACATCATTAAAGCTTCTCCATTGGGATGCCAGGGACGCAGTCCATTGAACAAATGAATAAAGGAGCTTGCAAAATTGGTAAAATATAAATGAATTCATCGCTTCACTTATGGGAGAAGAAAAAAGCACCAATGGAAAGGGAATGGATGTTTGAGAGCTTTTGTTTCCTGTAATCTCAATTAAAGCTGATGTTTTACAGGCTGTTTTTGATAGTCCCTTACTGAATTTTCTTTCAAAACTGTCTCCAATCTTCTAAATAGATCAGTGCTGCAAACTAAGTATCAGCTCTTCTAAGGATATGCATATTTGGGGATACATATACGAAGTAATCACACATATTTTTGGTGGAAAACTATTCATTTCTATCATTAATTATCTGAATACTCTGTACTGCTATCAGATTCAAATGCACATAACACTCATTCCTTACTTAATGAATCTAACGACACAACCATTTCTTAGCACCACATCTCTAAGCTGTATTGTCATTTAAAATTCCAATATTTTTAGCTTTCCAAAATCTGTCTTTTGTCATATACATTTGGAGGAAGGACTGAGCAAAACTACCATTCTGAGTACTGCTCTCAAGCAAAAGTAATAAATTCATAATCCAGCTGCCACACTTTATCACTCTTGGGAGAATTGATACTATTTCTGTAGTGTTTGTGTACAACTGAGTTTACTCAAATTAAAAGAGAAAGATGGGTTAACTTCTGTCTGATTGCCCAGGGACTGAGTTAAGAAAGATCTGGCCACGCCTCCTCTGCTCCACCGAGTTCAGTTTTTCAATGAAGGCATAGACCTCCAATAAATCCAATACATCGGTAAATCTGGTAATCCGCCAACCCTGGACAAAGACGGTGACCAGGGCGGGTTTGGACTCTCCCACAGCGCACATAGAAAGAACGTTCAGGTAAGCCAACGTTCCTTCTCCTGTGCGCTGCTTGGAGAGTCCAAGCATGGGATGTACCCAAGCTTAGTGTCTCAAGGGTAGGAAACAGATTGGTCCAGGGTTTCTGAGGTGGAATGAACCCTCTGTAGTACTCTCCTGCCGAAGGACGCCTCTGCAGAGGTAAAAACGTCCAGTCTGTAGTGCTTAACAAACGGTGACAGTGAGGACCACGTCGGCGCCCTGCAAATTTCCTCGATCGAGGCCTGCGTGGCCCAAGCTGCTATCGTGGCCCCACTTCTGGTTGAGTGTGCCGTGATCCGGCCAGGTAACGGCCTGGCCTGACCGTCATAGGCTTTGGTGATGCACGCCTTCATCCAGCGGCCTACAGTTGATGGGGTGACTTTCCAACCCATGGAGGCTGGTTGAAAGGAGACTAATAAAGCTTCAGTCTTTCGAAATGAGGCAGTCCTCTTTATGTATATTTGGAGAACCCTCCTGACAGCTAAAGTATGCCAGTATGCTCCAAGGGATGGTTAGGCTTTGGACAAAAATCTGGTGAAATAACCTCCTGGGCCCTGTGGAACCAGGAGTTAACTTTAGGGAGAAAGGAGGGGTCCAGTCTGAGAACCACCCTGTCAGGATGGAAAATGCATAAGTCCTGAAGAACTGAGAGGGCTGCCAACTCAGATACTCTCCTGGCCAATGTTATTGTGACCAGGAATGTGATTTTAAATGTCAGGAACCAGAGACTAGCCGTCCTCAACGGCTCAAACAGTGAAGAGGTAAGTGCTTGCAAAACCAGGGAGAGGTCCCAGGAGGGATAGCGATGCACTACAGGGGGCCTCAAGTTAGCAGCCCCTTTAAGGAAACTGCGTACTCTTGGATGATGAGAGAGAGATTGTAAATTCTCAAATTCCAATACGGAACAAGGCAGCTACCTGCCTGCGGAGGGTGTTGGGGGATAGGCCCTTATCCAGACCCTCCTGCAAAAAACCTAGAACCTGTGGAATTGACGCAGAAGTTGGATTGATGTGACATTTGGAACAGAAAGTGAAAAATGCGGACCAGGTAGCATTGTAAATATGGTTAGTGGATGCTCGTCTGGATGCCTGGATGGTTTGTATTACCTTCCCGGAGAATTTATCCTTCCTCAGGATGTCCCTCTCAAGTGACAGATGGCTAACTGGAGCCATTGAGGTTCTGGGTGGAGCAAAGCCCCTGGCTGAGAGAGATCCTGTGGTCAGGAATCCTCCAGGGACGGGACACTGATAGGCTGACCAGATCCGCATACCAAGGGCGTCTGGGCCAATGAGGGGTGACGAGAAGTATCTCCGCCCTCTCCGCTTTCCTTATCACCCTCGGGATAAGAGGGAGAGGAGGGAAGGCGTACAAGAGCCCTGGAGGCCAAGGACTGCGGAGAGCGTTGACCCTTTCCGCCCCCGGTACTGCGAATCTGGAGAAGAACCTTGGTAGATGCGTATTTGTCGGTAGAGCAAATAAACTGGCTGACCGAATTTCTGGGACAGTGCCTCGAACAGATCCGGGTGCAGGCGCCACTCCGAGTGATCTATGGTGGTCCTGCTCGGCCAGTCTGCCTGCACATTCGAGGTCCCTGATATGTGCTCTGCCCATATGGAATGGACATGCAGCTCTGCCCATAGTCCCAGTTTCACTGCCTCCAGCATGAGACGTCTGGAGCGTTTGCCCCCCTGACAGTTGATGTGTGACCTGGTGGCCACATTGTCCGTCAGTATCAAGACATGGTTGTCCGCCACCAAGGCTTTGAAATGCTGGAGGGCTAGGTGGACAGCTCGAAGCTCCAACCAGTTTATGTTGTTTGTCAAGTCTGATGGACTCCAGCATCCCTGGGTCACCTGGGACTGGACGTGGGCTCCCCACCTGAAAAGACTGGTGTCCGTAGTTACTGTGACGCAGGTGGGCTCCTTGAATAAACAGCCCTTCTGTGTAGCCTTGGAGGTCCACCAACGCAGCGACTGAATAACGGTCAATGGGACCCGTACCTTGGTTCTGGAGTGGGTCCTTCTCAGTCTTGCTCTGCCTAGGGGCCCCTTTGGCAGATATATGCTCCTTGGAACCAGCCACTTTAGATGTGGCTCCGGATGAGGTAGATGCCTCATTCCCCTGAGATCTGACTGATCTGGATCTGTCGGCCATTTTGAATTGGCTTGAACTATAGATTCCAAGGCCTCAGGTGACAGAGTATAAGAAGGCCACTAGATCAGTGAATAACTAGGTAGCTGGCCAAGTTGAGGCAAAGGGGTTCAATGCAAGACCAATGGCCCTTCCACTCACCCTGTTTCGCATAGCTTGAAGGCAAGCGCTCAGCTCCAAGCCTCTCAGGCACTCAGGAGATCTTATGCCAATTTCGGAGTATAACCTGAAGCAGGCAGGGACTCCAGTGCCGCCTTGATGATGAGGAATTAGGTGGTGGCGGTCATGCCGTCTCACCGGGGGGACCAGAACATTCACCGCAGCACAATATGAGCTAGCGGCACATGCGGTCATGTAAAAGCTTGAAAAACGCCTTCAAAATGGTGCCTGCAAGGGAAGCGAACTCACCTGGCACTGAAGATCTCAAAATGGCACCCGCAAAGAGGAGCGAACTCTCCCAGCGCCAAAGGCTGCAAAAATGGTGCTTGCAAAGGGAGCGAACTCTCCCGGCAACAACACGATGATCCGCGGTCTTCGGAGTATGACTCGAGGATTGGGTAGTGACTCCGGGCTGCCTGAGCTGAGTGGAAAGAGGTGGTGGCGGTTCTTGCCGGCAGGCCGGGGAAACCAGCACACTCACCGGCTGCAAATGCAAATTAGCCACTTGGCGGCGAGGAAGCCTCCCCGCTATCACCCGCTCCTTGCTCTTAGGGAATACAAGCTGCTGTAGAATTTGAAAAAGGAAATAAGAGTCCAAGCAAATTTTCTGTTTACCCAGTGATTAAGCTAAGAAATGAAAAACACGTCCCTCTAGGCTCGACTGAGTTGAAAAACTGGACTCGGTGGAGCAGAGGAGGCGTGGCCAGATCTTTCTTAACTCAGTCCCTGGGCAATCAGACAGAAGTTAACCCATGCTTGGACTCTCCAAGCAGCGCACAGGAGAACAATAGCTTCTACGGAGACTGAGTGTGGCTTTATATACATTCAGCAATTAAAGAGAGCATCACTTGATGAAGCAAAATAATGTATATTACACAGAGGCAGCTAGCTTTGTGTGAGAATTCCAGGAATATTAGCTCGGCATTAAATACACAAAGTCAGGACTGGAACCCTGGCAGCTGAAGCAATCAAATTTAGAGTATATCTGATGTTCTCCTCTTACATACCCACTAAAGCAAATTTCTAAACTTGAAAGTTGGGGTGGGATGGCCTTGTTTGGGGTTCATATTTAAGCCAAATGGCCTAATGTACACTTCCTAGAATTATTTTTTTGTTTTTCTAGTATTGCGGACTTCAAGAGTTCCTTGAACTATATGTAAGATTATATGGAGCTCTCTGAGCACTATTTTGGATTCTTCTCTGGTGAAGACATAAGGTTGCTATTTTGCACATATTTTTCTATACTATCTTAGATGTTTTTCCTACAAGGGAGGATTAAGTCACATACATGAATGCCAAAAACTGACCGGCCACTTGAGAAGTTAAAGCGATTTTCTGAAATGTCTGGAGGTTATCTGAAAGAGCAGTGTTCAAATGGTTGGTGCTTCTACATCAACTTCTTTCCTGAGGATCCACGGAGCATTGCAGAGGATTCTGAGAAATATTTTTCTTTATTCGTTGACTTCCTCTATGAGAAAATACTGAACCCAAGCAATTGGGAGTAAGAGATAGTGGAGTATCAGAAACCTTAATTCCAGAAAAGATTACCAAATCCTACAGAATGTATCATTCAGGAACTTTGGTGAAAAAAGCTCCTCCACAGTGTGTAATCACTAAACTAAAACCCTTCTAAATTCCGGGCACACATATGAAGAGCTGGATAGATAAATAATTTGACTGAAAGCCACTTCAGTCTAAATTGCACTATACTGTGGACTAGTGATTTCCCCATAAAAACTGATTATGCAGACTAACAGAATGCAAATGCCATAAAGTCTAAAGAATGTATATGCCATTAGTTCCCTGTATAGAGTGTTCAGTCATTTCCAAAGTGTTTCGAGCTGCTTAATTGAAGTTTAGTGCTGCAAAAGAACAACGCAAACAAGCGTGTTAATATTAATACTTCACCAAACTGCTTCTTAAGATGCAGTTTCCTTCCAACCTTTGAATTAGAGAAGTAGCAATGCATTTTGCTAGAAGGCACTATAAATCACAGCACAGTATGGCTGTGATTACTAGAACTTTTTTACCCACCTTTGGTTAACAAAGTAAAATTAAATAAACAAAGAAATTATGTAAATCCTTCATTCTTCCAGCATATGGTTTATATGCTGTATAGACAGAAATAAAAGATAAGCATATTTTTGACCATTGCCAAAATATATGCTTAATCTCAACAAATGCACAAATTAAAGTGTCTCTTCAAGATTCCAGTTTCCATTTTTTAAAGAAGTTCCTGTCAAGCGCAAAGCATCAGGTGAAGATCAAATTAAACTGATTTATTGGTATTCATACCCAGGCACAGGAATTTTCTCAAGGAATGGTTAGTACCTACCAGGAGTTAGATAAGGGTCAACAGAATACAAGGGAGAATTGGACTTAACTCACTTGTAGCTACATAGGGATTCTAGGCTGATCCCTCTTTTAGCTCCACCCCCAGGTTCTGCCACTCGTTCCCCTACAGTTCCATTGCTTAATTAGCATTATCACACATTGAAAAGCCCTAAGTCAAACAAAAGCAAAAATGGGCAGCCTTTCTATCAAATTGTATTGACAAACTATTTTCTATTATCCAGAAAATTTACTAGGGAACCCGAAGAACTGAAAAGTATTTTTACGTAAAACATGCCAGAACATATTGGCTGATGTGTTAAAAAGATGTATTCCTTTTATCACTAACAATGCCATTATGTGTTATTACGGTTGGTTACACAGTCAGCCAACTCAGTTAGATTGAATATAGCATTTTTATCTACCTGTCGAATCCTTCCCAAGGGTATAGGGATAGACAGATGTTGTTGTCTGGTGGTATTAACAGTGACGTCACAAGATTTAAGCTGTTCCAAGTTTGTTTGTTTCTTTGTTTTTGAACTACCCATCTCCCTCAGAGTAGGATTTTGGGCAATATATAACAAAACGTTGAAGTGTACAAATAGCATATAAAAATTAAAAATTTAGAAAATATGGAATTTGGAAGGAAGGATGATTAAACATTAAAAAAGGCAAAGGAAAGGCTCTCAGGGTGCCAAACAGCCCAATGGCTTTGTGCTCCTCTGGGCTTTCCCCTCGAGGCTACAGAGCCATGTTTTAACTCTTCATGTTGGAGTTAAAGCAACTGACAAGTTTGTCAGTGCTGATGGTGTTCAAGTGGTGCTCCAGTTGCTTTGGGATTGCACCCAAGGCACCTATTACTATTGGTACTATATTTGTTTTCTTTTGCCATAAGTCATTCTATTTCTATTTTCAGGCTTTTATATGTAATGGTTTTTTTTTCCAGTTCTTTGTCTTTTACTCTGCTATATCCAGATTTTGCAACATCTACTAACTAGCCTTTTTTCTTTCTTTCTTTCTTATCCACAGTGATTAAGCCTGGGGTGTTATGTGGCAGGTGCTTGTCTGTCTGAATTCTAACAAGATGGTTCGCTGAAGGGGATAAAGGTGCAAAATAACTTTAAATTAAGCAAACTAGTTAAGCAAAGTGGTCAACCAGGGTGAGAGATGGGGTGTTGTATTGCACTTAGATACAAGTGCATACCAAATAAAAATTCCAAATATTAAGATGATTCAATACACTATGTTTTCTTAGCAAGCAGGGTGTAACTTCAAAAAGCAGAGAGACTGATTTGCTCCATTGTCTCTATCCAAGGTCCTGAAAAACCTGCTTCTCCCTATCTGAGTTCTTGCTGAACCTGGATTTTGCATGGTCCTTTTCAGCAAAATTTCTTTCTCCCCTCCAGAAAGCCTGATAGAACTGCACCCTTCTCCTAGCCAATCAAAATGTTCCTTTTGGCCAGAACTACACTCTGAATGACTGAATTATGAAACAAAAGATCCTGTTTCAAATGTCAGTAGGTAGTTGTAGGCAATTAAATTCTCCATCCACTTCAATCTAATTTTCCAACTGGAATTAATACACACACATTCACACACTTGCTTAAATTATAGGACTGATGTAAGGATTGTTACAATGAACTTGTGTGAAACATTCTAAACATTAGAAAGCATTATATGAATGCTAAGATTATATTAGGACAAATGAACTCACACATCCCAAAATATATTGTCCATGTTCAGGCTATTTTTTGATTCCACTTCTACCCACAGCTCAAGAATGGTTGCTATGCAATGTGTCAGATGCTATTTTAGCTCCCAAATTCTGCCTGATACAGATTCTCTATATTTAGCTCACAAAATATGTTAGAATAAAAATCTAGTTCAAAAATCAAATTCTCATTAAATTTGGATGCATTCTAGTAAGAAATTATGAAATATTTCAGATGCAAAGTCGTCTATGCAAACAATGTAAGGTTTAGTTTGTACAAATGTGTGCTTATAAAACAGCATTGGCCAAAGTACCTAGCAACGTAGGCACACTGCAAACACAATTAGTATGGTAGGGTATTTTATTATATTGCTTTTAGGAATTACAAGAGATAGTTAAAAATATAAGAAACATTCAAGATAATGACTAAAAAGATGGTCTTATACAGCAGCCCATTTTACAAGAAATTTTTGAAAGCTACTGAAAATAATGTTTGCCACCTCTGATCATACCCTGTTTCCCCCAAAATAAGACATCCCCTGAAAATAAGCCCAATTGGGCTTTTGAGCGCATGGCAATAAGGCCAAGTGCTTATTTCAGGGTTCAAAAAAATATAAGACAGGGTCTTATTTTCGGGGAAATGTGGTATTCTGAAGCATCTGTTTTCAAACTCTGTGGAGTATCTACATCCATCTGACATCTGAATAATTTGTTTGTTTATATGTGTCAGAAGCCTCACAATCTGAATAATTATTTCTGATATTCGGATTTCAACTCCGGCTTCAATGGAAGTCCTTTGAACTAACAGGGAAGCCAGCAAGAAATGGATCAGGTTGTAGAATTAAAACTGTTGGAAGAATCCATTTATACCCTTGAGTTTAATTCCCGGCTCTGTGTAGAAGTCCAGATTAAAACAACCCTAATAGATGGCTGTCCAGACGCCTCATAAAAAGAACTAGAGAAAGAGAGTCTACTGGTGAACTGTGTTAGAATATTCATGACTGGGAGAGCCATGTTAACAAGGTTAGCCAATGAATAGGCATAGCAACTGAGTCACCCAATAGGAGCTAACCACTTCTGAGTCTGTGCAGAGAATCAAAACTAAAACTTTGCTTAAGGCTGGGCGTGGTTCCAGTCCACTCTGCTCTTTGTCCTCTCTGTGCTTGTACTCTCTGCTGAAATGAAGCTAACTCCTGCTTGTGTTTACTTGAAGAAATAATCTACTAATGGTATTGTAAATTCATCTGTTACTGTGTTTATAAAGAAGTTATTGAATCCAGCTGAATCAGTCATCTGTGTGTGCTTCTGGTTTTGATTTTTGCAATGAACTCTGATAAACTGCTTGTACTGATAGGAATGTTTGTTTTTTCTTAACACATGGAGCTTTGAATCTGTTATTTTGCATCCTTCACTTTGGAATAATGAAGCATCTTTTCCCTTGAGACAATGTTCAATATTCAAAGAGTACTATGTTATCTCTTCTCAGTCTCTTCTTAAGATTGAATGTTGCCAACACCTTCGATCTCTTTTCACAGGATTTATGTTTCTAGAATTCTGATTACGTTGTTGCTCTTTTCTGTATTCCCCCCCCCCCGAATTTGTCTGAAATTCTTTTAAAAGACTAGTTTTTAGAACTGGTTACAGTATCCAAGTTTGAATAAAGCGGAAATATTGATTATACCTCTGTTGATGTAGCATAAAATTGCATTTTCAGCCACATCACATGGCTTTTCATGTAATCGGTTTGTAATCACCAATTCAATGTCTTTATCAGAAATACTATTATGAAACCAAGTACATGTAGTCCATGCATCCCGACTGCCTTGTGGGGTAACCATTCAAAATCGTGACAGTGCTAAAACAATAACATGCAACTAATCCTCATATTTATGACATCACAGCTTCCCAAAATCACATGATCATCATTCATGTGCTCATATTTAGGATACCAACATCAATTGATTAGAATTTAATTTAATTTAATTTATCACAGAGTTTTTAACTCCGAGGTGGCGCAGTGGTTAGAGTGCAGCACTGCAGGCTACTTCAGCTGACTGCTAGCTGCAGTTCGGCGGTTCAAATCTCACCGGCTCAAGGTTGACTCAGCCTTCCATCCTTCTGAGGTGGGTAAAATGAGGACCCAGATTGTTGGGGGTAATATGCTAACTCTGTAAACCGCTTAGAGAGGGCTGTAAAGCACTATGAAGCGGTATATAAGTCTAAGTGCTAAGTGCTATTATATTAAATGGATATTCCCAGATTATGTTTATCTCAATCAGTAATCCTGTCCTTTCATACAGTTGTTCTTAATTTCCTGATAGAACACATAGCAATAGCACTTAGACTTATATACCGCTTCATAGTGCTTTACAGCCCTCTCTAAGCGGTTCACAGAGTCAGCATATTGCCCCCAACAATCTGGGTCCTCATTTTACCCACCTCGGAAGGATGGAAGGCTGAGTCAACCTTGAGCCGGTGAGATTTGAACCGCTGAACTGCAGCTAGCAGTCAGCTGAAGTAGCCTGCAGTGCTGCACTCTAACCACTGCGCCACCTCGGCTCTTATCACATACCCTCTTGTACAGGAAGATTAAGTCAAAGTAACAAGAGTGGCACTGTCACTTCTTTCTGATAGGAGTTGTCATGTTCATTAAACATCTAATTACTGTTTCTTCTTTGTTTTGAAATTATGTTTACAAGCTTTGTATTACTTTGCATTATTTATTTTAAAAAAATGCTCAAAACAGCTACCCATAAAACCAGTAACAGATTTTAAATATACTGAATGATGTGAGAAGTAAAATCACCTAAAAATAAGAATAGTATATAAAGTATAGAGCAGCAGAGATAAAATGAATCAACCACAGAGACAAAACATCTACATTCAGAATGTGGTGGCACTGAATTCTGAAAACAACAAATTAATGTATATGTGAATACATCATGTCTACGAAAGATGGTTTTTCCACTTTTGCATGGGGGGAGAACGTAGAAGTATATCATGTGGTCTACTTTTTCATAATCTGTCCAGGTTTTTTTAAAAAAATAAAAATATGTGTCTGCAAGTTGAAAACCAAATCCTCTTCTTGGACTGATGCGAATTATCATTAAATCTTTCAAGAAACATTGGGGAATTCCTTGTTTTATAGCTTGCTCTTTCTTCTACAGAAGCAGTGTCTGGTCAATGCCTAAATGACAATTGTTAGTAAATTTCTCTTACAAGTGTTAGAAAAAATGAAGCAAATGTCAATTTTTGCAGCTTTGCTATGTTTCATCTGCACATATTATTTCCAAAAACTGTTAGCTTCAAACTGCAATCTATTTTTTTTAATGAAACCTCAACCTGGATCTTAACAAAAAATTATGTCCTTATGTTTCTGAAACTACAAGAATCAATTCAGATTTCCTGTGCTTTGATTTTTCAAATATCTTTCAGTCAAGCTTTCTAACAATTGTAGTTAAAATTTCCAGTTCAGGCAAAACAGAATATTGTAAATGAATAGCTAAAAAAGAAAGCTACTCAAGCTATTATTGCCTGTTCAATTTAGAATTTCATCAAAATCATAACACTCATAATCTGTTAACCATCAATTTGCAATATAAGTATTGCTCAACATTGTGTTTGATAAGTACTTTGGAAACCTCTTTCTTTCCTTTTATGATTTTGTTTGATGCAATAGGCGACTGTCAATAGAAATGTGTGGAGACATAATTAGAGTCAAGTAACTGGAAAAAGAAGAAGGATTTGGGTTCAAGTGAAAAGTTTTGTTCAAGTGGAGAATATATGTCAAATATTCTCTTAACATCGACCTCACAACATATCTCTCTGTTGCTTCCTGTGACATTGCTTTTTTGTATTGTCTGACATAAGTACTAATGAACACTCAATGTAGCTCAGTATTTGCACTAGTAATTCTATTTGTTGTCTCTGTCTGAGCAGTTAATGGCAATTTATATATTGTATTTATGCATCACACTAAGCCATAATATAGCATGTTGAGTGAATCAGCTTTGGAGCCTTGTAAACCATGGGTCACATATAACTCTATTGTGTGAACCCAAGTAATTGTAATGAATGCGATTCATCATGATGAAACAATCTTGTTTTCTTGCAATATATGAATTAGTTGCAATATATAAACAGTATCTAAAACTGAACATTTTACTCAATATAAATGACAATATAAATAACAACTTATTTATGCCATAATTTTAATTTTCTTCACGTTATATCAAAACAGTGAAATATTCTATTCATATTTTATCTCATGCCAACTGATAGATAATAGTTACTATAATACGGCAATGGTTTTATGGAAAAAGTTTGACAAATAAGCCATTTTAATTAGAGGTTTTGAACATCACATTTCTGTTTTTTACTTCTTCTTTATCACAGTTCTCTTTTACTTTCCAATTTGGCCACATCATCACAGCAGGTCTAATTACTATATGAAGGAACTGGGGAGATTTAACTAGGGTATAGGAACTGATTGGTCAGGCTACTGAATCTTCAGCACTGAGATAAGACAATGCTTTTTGCAAAAGACCATATGGTATAAGTAATTTTTTCCTTCAGTAGAGGGGAAATGATAGCAAGAGGAATAATCAGAAGAAAAATGCAAGAAATGCTTGGAGGTGGAAATTGTTTTTTACCTTCCCCTAAAAGCCATTGCTTTAAATTGCTGATTTGCTCCCCCTGGGTATTCGTTTATTTACTGATTTGAAAACTTAGATTATATTCAAGATCTGTTGAAAATCTGTATCTAATGTGCACAAAGTCTTTTTTTCCTCAAATTTCTTCACTAACCTCTCCAGGGAATCTTACTATAGAAGCGTTAGAATACAAACACTAAAAATAATGTATATCTGCTTTGAGTCTGGATCAGTTTATAGACTGGAACTTTGCCATAAGAGGAATTTTTCAGCAAACTGCAATTTTCAATGTCTTATCTTTTTTGAGACTTCTCTGTTATCTGTTCCTTCTGTACATTTCTAGCCCACAGAATTAAATCAGAATATATTTCTTTACTTGGGCCAAGAATTATTGCACTTTCTCTTTCAGTGGATTCAGAAGAGATTCATGTAACCTTAATAATTAAAAGTAATAACTCAAGACACCTAAAACAGGATACATAAATTGATTCTTAGCATAGCCATCGCACAATGCAAGCTAAACTGTTAGTTACATTCAGTAACGAAGGCCATGGATTTAGTCTACAACCTAATACACCCTTGTCATAATAAGAAAAGGAAGTTTCATTAATTCATGCTATGTATATCAGAATACAACATGACAGTACTGATCAGCACAAAAAAGCATCTCATACAAAGCATATTCATCCCCACCCTATGCTACCAGTGCCAAACATGAACACTTACAATAAAACTTAAATGAAAGTTAGTCACCATAGAAACAAGAGGAAAGCTGCTGGACTAGAAGAGGTAAAATCAGAATTGAGACCATAAGAGAAAGAATTGGCATAGAACCAATCTTAAACTACATACAAACAATGGCAAATAAAGTGGTTTGCTCACTTGGAGAAGATGTTGTGGGATTCCACACTGTACAAGGCATATATAAAAAGAGCTGACAGTCAAAGAACACAAGACAGACCCAGAAGAAAATGGAGAGACAACGTCAAAGACCCACTACATTCATTAACAATGGTTGAAGCCGCCAGAAGAGCAAGAATCGGAACTTTGTATCTCCCTCAATACAAAAAGAAAGAAAGAAAGAAAGAAAGAAAGAAAGAAAGAAAGGAGGGAGGGAGGGAGG
>QLTV01000974.1:6771449-6793018 GCA_003457575.1 Thermophis baileyi | reverse complement strand
TTACGATTTACATTGACTGGTTCCTAATATGATTTGATTGCTTATTTGTACCCTATGACTATCATTAAGTGTTGTACCTTATGATTCTTGACGAACGTATCTTTTCTTTTATGTACACTGAGAGCATATGCACCAAGACAAATTCCTTGTGTGTCCGATCACACTTGGCCAATGAAAAATTCTATTCTATTCTATTCTATTCTATTCTATTCTATTCTATTCTATTCTATTCTATTCTATTCTATTCTATTCTATTCTATTCTATTCTAAAACAGATTCAGAGATGGTCAAGCTGCTTGTCCCATAATATATTCCGATCTAAGTAATCCAAGTATTTGTCCATTTCTCTACCTTCTCCTTTTCATTCCCAAGTGAAGTATGTCTAATACCACTCTATAAAGCCCTAGTAAGACCACACCTAGAATACTGCATCGAGTTTTGGTCACCACACTATAAAAAAGATGTTGAGACTCTAGAAGAAGTGCAGAGAAGAGCAACCAAGATGATGAGGGGACTGGAGACTAAACCATATGAAGAACGGTTACAGGAACTGGGCATGGCTAGTCTAGTGAAGAGAAGGACCAGGGGAGACATGATAGCAGTGTTCCAATATTTGAGGGGCTGCCACAGAGAGGAGGGGGTCTATTTTCCACGGCACCTGAAGGCCAGACAAGGAATAATGGATGGAAAGTGATCAAGGAGAGATTCAACCTAGAAATAAGGAGAAATTTTCTGACAGTGAGAACAATCAACCAATGGAACAGCTTGCCTTCGGAAGTTGTGGGAGCTTCATCACTGGAGGCTTTCAAGAAGAGATTGGAGTGCCATTTGTCAGAAATGGTGTAGGGTCTCCTGCTTGGGCAGGGGGTTGGACAGGTCCCTTCCAACTCTGTTAATCTGTATCTGTATTTTCAACAGGAAAAACAAAGTCCAGTTGCCTTTTGAAAAAGCACCTTTGGGACAACCATGTCCTGGATGACTGAGAATCTCCATAGACACCAACTGAAGTATGTTTAACCACGTTTCATTATCTATAATGGCCCTATAAAATATGTAATCTGCCATGCCCAACAGTCTGATAACCATGCAAAGCAGTCCCTCTATGGTTCTCTAACTCTCCAGAGTCTTTTGTAGCCCAGGTGGCATCACATAAATCCCAATATGTGGCTACAAGGCTGCCTTCAATATAAAGTCTCAGAAGTTGTACAGGATGTATCAAAGGCTACCACTGATTCTGAACAGTGCCCAATGGCAAAATTCATCCTAATACCTCCTGAAGGAGTATACCCACCATTCCCCAAACTCGATTTTAACAGCTCAGATGAACAAAAACGGAAATTGCAAAAGTTTGTCACAAACTAATTAGGAGCTCCAACTGCAGGCAAAAACAACAGCAGAAAGAGGCTTTCAAAGCTGGCATAGGAAATAAAGTGCAAATGATCAATGCTACTTGCCTACTTACAAGAGTAGATTAAAATTCTAACACCCTTTGCCTTAAATGATGCTGTGTTTGTAGAGGCAGTGGATGTAATACAATTTTCTACATAATATTTCACCAAGTATTACTAATAATCTACCTTCCTACTATAAGCCACAATGTTAAGAAATATTTCTCTTTTCAAAACTCTCTTTTCCAGAATTATGATGGATTGTTTTATCACGTATCAATGGTGATACGTAGAACCTCTCCCTCTCTATGGATTAAAAAAATCTATGAGTTATAGATTTATAGCTTTAGATATAAGTTATAGCTTTAGTTTGGCAAGAACGATGTCAGCCCCAAGTCCAGAGATGACACCGTGAAATCCAATCAAGTTCAAGCCTTTACTTGCTTATATCTAATGGAAAGAACCTTGCCACACTAAAGCTATAACTTTCTAACTTACACGTCATATCATGAGCGATTCTACGGTGTGGCTCAGGACTTCACAGTCCCTTAATTCCTTTCTCGGGGAAAGCTCTGTGTTGTCAAAACTCCCCGCTCCCTGCTCCTGCAGATGCACATTCCATCACATGCAATAATAAACAAAGTTTGGATTTGTCTTCTACCCAATGATTATAAAATCCCTTTCTATGATAAAGAGTCTAAATCAGTGATGGGTTGCTGCCGGTTCGGACCGGTTCTTTAGAACCGGTAGCGGAAATTTACCACCGCTCGCCGAACCGGCAGCAAAGACTGGCGGTCCACGCTCCTGAACCGCTCCTCCGGTCACCGCAGCTTGAAAAAAAAACCTCTGCGCATGTGCAAAGGCTTCTGCGCAACGCAAAACGTGCACTTCCGTCATGATCAGAACCGGTAGGGAAGGTAAGTGGAACCCACCCCTGGTCTAAATGATATCGTAACTATTCAGACAGTCATATTAACAGAGACTGCTTGGTTGCTTTGCATATGTTGGAAAGACATCACTGATCCTGGCTGTGTTATCATACAATTTTTTATTGCTATCATTTGTCATCTCTATGATGGCTGACACAATCAATACACTTACATTTACATCAAATGCTTCACTTTAGCTAACTGGCCCAATTTTAGCTGTCTGAGATCATAGCAAAATAGCATTTTGGTTGAATGTCTATGGAGATTCTCAATCAACCAGGTCATGGTTGTCCCAAAGGTGCTTTTCAAAAGGCAACTGGACTTTCAAAATTCAGTTGTCTTTAGAAAAGCATCTTTGGGACAGCATTTCAGTTGATATTTCTATACTACCCAAAAGTTTACCTATCTACTACACATTCTGAAAACTACACATTCTAACATGTATTCTGATTAATACATGTGAAATGCCCCTTACATTTGTGTTTATTACATTATTTGGATGTTTAACAAAATTATCTGATGATACTACTACCTGTGCAGCATTGCTTCTAGAAAGATGCCTAATAGCATAGGGCATTGCATATGTTGGGAGATGCAAATGCCTTTCCTTTCTTTTGTTTGAGAAATATAAGTTATGAATTCCTACGTATGGGAAGATAACACAGGGACAAACAAATAATGTCATGAAAACCTCATTTGCTTGCTTTCTTTCCCACTTTAGCAATCAGCTAATGTAACCAATCAATGTAATAGTTAGAGAAGCAGCAGAACCTTAGACTAATTTCAATAAATTATCCTCTAATGATTGTTTAGCTGGATTTGAATAACTAAATATTTTTAGCTAGCTTTTGTATGTTTTGGGATCTAGTTCTTGGCACAAAGGGCATTGAAAATGTGTATGCCAGCAGCAATTTTATTGTGGGTGATGGCTAATACAGTGTTAGACTGACTGCATTTGCATTAATTATTCAAAATAATAGTATCAGAAGGTTATACGCTATTATCTTAATTGACAATGTCATTACATCTGATGTAAACCTTAAGGAGCTCATTTTTAATGCATATTATTTTAGTATAATATTTATACTAAATAATACTAATTTGTAGAGTCAATTTGGTGTACTGGTTAAGGCACCATTCTAGAAACTGGGAGACTATGAATTCTAGTCCTGCTTTGGGCATGGTCAATTGTGTTACCCTGGGCCAGTCCCTTCCGCTGAGTCCTAGGAAGAAGGCAATGGCAAACCACTTCTGAACTCTTACCAAGAAAAGGGGTGTTGGTCTTACCTTACCACTTTTCTCAGTGGGTTGCGGGATAGTCCAGGATGGGTTGTTACAGTCTGATCTGCCCAGAGACTGAGTCATAATTCTTCAGCCATGCCTCCCTGCCTCTCTCTCAGGCCCCCAGTTTTCGGTGATGTCGCAGCTGAAAGAGAGGCTCTCCAAGAAGATATTAGTTACTCCTGGCTCCAGATCCTACGATCACCAGGGTGGGACTGGACTATCCCACAACCCACTGAGAAAAGGCGTTCAGGTAAGACCAACGCCCCTTCTCCAGTGTAGTTGCGGGATAGTCCAGGAATGGGACATACCAAAGCCTGGCTGTCCTAAAGGCGGGCATCCATTGGGTCTGGAGCTCCCAAGGTCAAATGTACCTGTTGTAAGACCCTCCTGCCAAAAGATGCCTCTGCCGAAGCGAAGACATCCAACTTCTAATGCCTAATGAAAGGCGAAGGAGTGGTCCAGGTAGCCGCCCTACAAATCTCCTCTAGGGAGGCTTGCGTCGCCCATGCGGCGGTTGTGGCTGCGCTTCTCGTTGAGTGTGCAGTGATGCGTCTAGGCAAAGGTAGTGCCTGTACCTCGTAAGTCTTGGTGATACATGCCCTTATCCAATGACCTATGGTCGAGGAAGACACCTTGGTGCCCAACGATGTTGGCTGAAAGGAGACGAATAGCGCCTCAGACTTGCTGGTGGGCGCCGTTCTCTTAATGTAGATCCGGAGAGCCCCCCTTACATCCAAGGTATGCCACCTCCTCTCCAGGGCATGGGAAGGTCCTGGATAGAAGTTAGGCAATATGATCTCCTGGGCCCTGGGGAACCAGGAGTTCACCTTGGGGATGAAGGAGGGATCCAGTCTAAGGATCACCTTATCTGGATGAAATATGCAGAGATCTGCCCTAACGGATAGGGCTGCTCTCTCGGATATGCGCCTTGCTGAGGTCACAGCTACCAGGAAAGCCACCTTAAGAGTCAGATATCTGAGGCACATTGTCTGCAAAGGCTCAAAGGGTGATGCTGTAAGGGCCAGCAGCACCTTGGGCAAATCCCAGGTGGGATATCTATGAATTGTCGGCGGTTGCAAATTAGTCGCACCTCGAATGAACCTGCAGATGACAGGGTGGCGTGCGAGAGGTTCTCGTTCGCCGCCTGTCAGAACCGTGGATAGAGCCGCTACCTGTCGCTGAATGGTACTGTGTGACAAGCCCTTGTCCAGTCCCTCCTGCAGGAAGTCCAGTACCTGTGTAACACAAGCGGAGGCAGGATTCAGGTGACCTCTGGAACACCATCTGGCAAAACTGGCCCAGGTGGCGTTGTAGATCTTAATGGTCGATGGTCTCCTGGCCGCCTGGATAGTCCTTATAACCTTTCAGGAATAATTGTCCTTCCTCAGGAGGTCCCCCTCAAGTGCCAGGCAGTCAGTTGGAGCCACTGAGGCTCCGGGTGGACCAAGACCCCCTGGCTGAGAGAGATCCTCTCCTGAGGAATCCTCCAGGGTCGTGACACTGACAGACTGACCAGGTCCACGAACCACGGACGCCTGGGCCAGTGAGGGGCGACCAGGAGAACCTCTGCTTTTTCCGAGATCACCTTCTGGATAACCCCCGGTATCAGGGGAAGAGGTGGAAAGGCATATAGGAGGCTGGGAGGCCAGACGCTGCGGAGAGCATTGGTTCTCTCCGCCCCCGGAGTTGAAAACCTCGAGAAAAAATGGGGAAGTTGAGTGTTTGTCTGAGAAGCAAACAGGTCTACGGTCGGAAGACCGAACCTGTCGCATATGTCCCAGAAAATTTCCGGATGGAGACGCCATTCAGCATGGTCCACTGTAATCCTGCTCAGGTAGTCTGCCTGGACATTCGATGACCTGGCAATGTGCTCTGCCTTGATGGAGAGGAGGTTCTGTTTCGCCCAAATCCCTAACCTCAAGGATTCCTTCATGCGGGACTTGGAGTGTGTTCCTCCTTGGCGGTTGATATGAGCTTTTGCTGCTGCATTGTCAGTCAGCACTAGGACATGCTGTCCCTGTAACAAGTCCTGAAATTGACGAAGGGCCAGATGAATTGCCCTCAACTCCAACCAGTTGATGTTGTTGGTGAGGTCCTCTGGTGACCAGCAACCCTGAGCTACTCGGGATTGGAGGTGTGCGCACCAGCCATAGAGGCTGGTGTCTGACGTGAGCGTGATTCGAGGGGGCTCTCTGAAGACACATCCCTTGTTGAGAGCAGGGGATGTCCACCAGCAGAGGGATTTAATGACAGATAAAAGAACCTTGACCCTGGTCAGAGAGTTGGAGCTGTTTGCCCTCTGATACAGAAGCAGGAACCACTGGAGGTTCCTGGCGTGTAATCGGGCCCAAGGCACTATTGCCAAACAAGACACCATCTTGCCCAATAGTTTGGACAAGGTGGCTATGGAAACCCTGGGATTCTGTTGGATCTGAACTACCAGGGTCCTTATGCTGTCCCGCCTGTCTTGTGAGAGGAAAACCTCCCCTAGCCTGGTGTTGATAATCGCACCTAGGTGAGTCATGAGAGTGGAGGGTACTAGGTGGCTCTTTTTGTAATTTACCAAAAAGACATGGCCCTCCAGGGCCCGGATTGTTATTTTTAGATCCTCCCTTGCTCTGGAATGAGAGGAAGCCTGAACCAAAATATCATCCAGATAGCATTGCAGTCTCACTGGTATTGATCTCAGGTGAGCTGCTAGGGCGGCCAGGACCTTTTTGAAGCTCCTGGGCGCCGATGCCAGTCCAAATGGCAGGGCTCTGTATTGAAGATGTTTCCCTGCATAACAGAACCTGGGGAACCTGTAATGGGCTGGCAGAATTGGGATATGGAGGTACGCCTCCATTAAATCGATTGAGGTCAGGAAGTCTACGGGTTGAATTCCCTCCAGAATGGACTGGAGGAAACTCATTTTGAACTTCCTGTAGACCAAGTGGGAGTTTAGGCTCTTTAGGTCTAAGATCGCTCTCCACATCCCCCCCATCCCGAAGTCTTTGGTACAATGAATAGGATCGAGTAAAATCCCTGTCTCCACTGGTCCTCTGGAACTGCCTCTATGGCCTGAATTTCCAAGAGGTGCTGAATGGCCTCCTCCATGAGGCCCCTTTTGATGTTGGTTTTGGAGACAGGGCATTGTACAAAGTGGTCCGGTGGGGTGGAAAGAAACTCCAACGATAGACCCAATCTTACTGTGTTCAAAACCCAATTGTCCATTGTTGTCTCCATCCACTGGTCTACAAAGAGACCCAAGCGGCCCCCGATGGGGGAGTTAGTCACCGTGTCACTTTTGCCTTCGAAACTGGTGGTTTCCCGCTCCTCGAAATGGCCGTTTGTTGTGAAAAAACTGCCATGGCCTGTCTCAAAACCCAGGTTTCTCTGCCTGACGGTCTGCTCAGTGTGCATAAAACCTCTGGTGGGGAGGACCTTCAGGTTCATTGGGCCGAAAGGATGGCCTGTGGTAGAAGGGGGTGGGGTGACAGTCCGCCCGCCTTGATGACGAAGGCAGGACTTTTATTTTATCCCTGTTCTCAATCAGGATTGAGTCTAGGGATTCGCCAAACAGCATGTCCCCCATGTATGGGGCCAACGCCAATCTCCATTTTGATTTCACATCAGCCTGCCACTGACTGAGCCACAATAACCTCCTGGAAGTTACCAATGAGGCTAGGGCTCTGGAGGCATATTTGGCGGCATTAAGAGTCACATCAGCAGAGAATTGTGTCGCTGCAATAAGTTTATTAAGGTCCTGATGCAAGCGAACTTCCTGAGGTGCCATCCTTGATTGTATTTGGCGGAGCCAAAGCAGGGATGTGCGGTTAAAGAAGGAAGCCATTGTAGAGGCTTTAACTGCCCAGGCCGCGGCCTGGTGTGCCTTCCTTAAAGTCAGCTCAGATTTATTGTCCTCTGCCCTGAGCCCGTCAGCTATATCCCCAGCCAAGAATGGTGAAGGGGAAGACAGGGCCACAATAGGAGCGTCTATTGATGGCAGTTGTAATGCCTGGGACAGATTTGGAGCCATGTCATAGAACCATTTGTCGTTCCCACTAGGAGTGGGGAGTGACGCCGGGTGAGTCCATTGGTTCTGGACAACGTCCAGAAAGAGTTTGGGAGCCAGAATAAATTGTTGTTCCGCTATGGGCTCTGAGAAAAGGCCCTGACTATGATCCTGAGGAAGCGCAATCGACTCCATTGCAGGAGAATCCTCCCCTAAACGGGCCGTGGCCTTTGCTTTATGCAGTAAAGATTTAAACAGTCCTGGCGGAAACAGACCCGTGAAGGCGGGGGTGTCTGGAGTGATCCCCTCATCGTCTGAGAGGTCCAGTTCTCTCTGGGTGTCCTCCCCGAGGAAGGAATCATCACTACCTATGGAGTGATGGAGTGACTGATGTGGAAATTCAGTCAAATTTGCAGAGAACGATACCTGTCATTGCAAGCGAGAGGGAGATTCTGAGACCAACGATGCAGAGCATTGCTGTTGTAAACCAGCGGAAATGCCACTAGCTATTGCCTGAGAAATCAGTTGTTTAATATTGTCAGGCAAATCTGACATAGGAGCTTCAGTAGGGTGTGAACCAGCTGCTGAGGCTGTATAAGTAGCTCCTGGGGCATAAGCACTATCATAATTAGGCTGAAGCCAAGCTCCCCCTGATGGGAAGGCAAAAAGATCATCCTCAATATCTTTTTTCCCTGATATCCAGCAAGGCTGGAGTTGGGGATAGCTCACCAGCGCCCTCTGGTGACCATGCCTGAGGTGCCTGAGTGGAATGGGTTAACTGCTTAGGCAGGAAAGGGCGGGAAACTGTTGGCTCTAGCGAGGTAGAGTTTGACAGTTTCTCTAGCTCTGCCTGTTACCTCTCGGCTCTGGAAACATGCCTCTCCAGAGCCTTCTGTCATCTTTTCTGGTCCTTTAATTCAGCCTTAGAGGCTTGCTTGCCCTTGCTCCCCCTCGAAGTCTTGCAGGTTGCCTTCCTGCCCACCGAGGCTTCAGCGCTCGGCTTGGGAGCTGAAAGAAGTTGCTCCTCCCCCACAATAGGGCGATCAGCCATTTTGATTTGTTAATTCTGATGATCAGACCACGCAGACCTAGAGCTCTTGGCTCGATCCTGCTCTATTTGTAGAGTTGGTGGTGCCCAGCAATGCTTGGGCAGTGACCCTGTGCCTCCGAACAACAGCCCCAGCTGACAGGAGGGTTGGGGGGAGGAGGAATGCAGTGGTGGCTGTGCCGGAATTCACCAGAGTAGCCAGCACAGACACGAGCAGTCTTACTGTCTGCTGCTCCTACGGGCGGCATTCCTGGGGCTAACCCAGGGGTAGCCAGCACCTCTGTGCCTCCTTCAACACCTGGGCAGGCCCAGGGAAGGACAAATAAGCACCAAAATAGCCCTGCTCTGAGAGAACGAGTCCAGGGGCTTCCTTCAGACGCGACACTGCGGGCGCTCAAATTTGGGCGATCCTGGGCTAACCAGGGGTAGCCAGCGCTCCGCACCTCCTTCGAGCCCTGTGCGATCCCAGAGAAGGGCAGGAGACGCCGAAAAAAGTCCCGCTCCAAGGGAACGAGTCCTGTGCTTCAATCGAGGCTTGGTGCTGCGGGAGTTCAAATATACGAATACCTATTGAGGCACTATGAAGGCAACCCAAAACCCCGCTGCCTCGTGGAGGCTTGTAATGCCGCCGGCGGTGCCAGCAAAGCTGATTAGCCAGCACGGTCAAAAAATCCATCGCGGAAGTGATACACACGACCGGAACGAAGATCGGGACTCGCCTGATACTTAAGACCGTAATTAATCCGAGGAATAGTCCAGGAATGGTAGTTTCTGACTGATAGCCGTCTCCAAAAGCATCTCTCTTGGGCCAGACTGAGTCGAAAACTGGGGGCCTGAGAGAGAGGCAGGGAAGCGTGGCTGAAGAATTATGACTCAGTCTCTGGAAGATCAGACTGTAACAACCCATTCCTGGACTATCCCGCAACTACACTGGAGAACTACAGTGATTTTTCTGGGTAGTCGCCAGGAACACACATACACAAAAACACACAAAATCTATCCTTGTTGAGATCATCATAAAAATGATTGTATTAATGGTTTGATTCTCTGCAGTTTAAATTTCAGCTGCTCTCTCAAAAATATCTCTTTTAGCCACTGACACCTTTCTCTTCTCTGAATAGATGCAACCAAGATATTACCCTCAGTAAATGTTACAATGCCTGAGTAACTTGGACTGCTTCTTTATGAGTGCAGTCACAGACCAGGTTTTAGGCTCTAACTAGACTATTGCTCCTTGGACAATAAAAGTAGGGTTAATAGTTTCAATCACAATGCTAATTAGGCATGATACTATTATGCCAGAGGTGGGTTCCTCTTGGTTTGGACCGGATCGCCCAAACCGGTAGCGACCCGCTGGTGACATCACAGTGATGTCACAGATCCAGTTCGGTCGGTGCCAGTCCGTGGGCACCGCCATATTTTTTTTTAAAAAAATTTAATTTTTTTAAAAAAATTTTGGTTTTTTTGAATTTTTTTCCAGTTTTTTTTTTCTTCTGCGCATGCGCAGATGCCGAGTTTCCGGCACTGCGCATGCGTCGCCATCTTGTTTTTGGCTTTTTAATTTTTTTTCTGATTTTTTGGCACTGCGCATGCGCGCGCGCAAAGCACGTGTGCGGCCACGAGGCGCGGCCACGTGGCGGGGGAGGAAGTGAACGTGCAGCGAGGTAATTTAGAACCCACCCCTGTATTATGCCATTGTGCTCAAGAAGAAAAATCACTCAAATGTATTCTGTATACCTAACAGCCTTTGCCTGCTTTGTATTTGTACCAAAAACAAGTAAGATGGAAAACACATATGAACTTTAATAAAAAGAAAACTTCAAAATGCTGAAAGATCCTTATGAATTTAATGAAAGCAGAGGACAGGTGTTAACTGATAAATCCCTGGCCTTCTTATCTGCTTAACTCAGTTGCACTTAGTCTTATACAGAGCATGAGCAATAGTTGGCATGAAAAGGAAAATGTGATCCTCCACTAATTTTCAAACTGTTTATACAGCAAAAATGGCCAATCTCCCTAAATTAAACCTCTGCTTTATTTGGTAAGAACTGTTAAAAGAAAATGTATTTTAAAATAAATGTATGTATATATGTATGTATGTATATATGTGGCATCATTCAGAAATAATTCATTCATTTGCATGTATTTACTGCAGCGAGAATAGTATTTGCACAAAAATAGAAAAATGAAGAGATCCCAACAGATGAAGATGTGATTAGAAAAATATTAGAATATGCAGAAATGGATACGCTAACATTTACAATTAAGGAAAAGAAAGAAACTGAATATTTTTTGACTTGGGACTTATTCTATCAATGGCTAGCTGACAAAAATAGGAGCTAGAAACAGGGAAATATATGGAAGGATCAGTGATATAAGGAAGATATGTTAACTTGGTTAAACAAATATTATGATTATTATTACTATCAATATTAATATAATTGATATTAATGCAATGAATATTGTAAACAATTTGATTATTATTTCCTAAAATGATTTGTACCCAGACAACATACTGTTTAATTGAAATTGGAATTTTTGTATGTTATAAAATAAAATAAAAACTTATTACAAAAAAAAAAGAAATAATTCGTTCATCTTTTTTATTGTATGCCTTACTTGATCAAATGTGCTGTATGGGAATAATGTGTGTGCTATAGGGTATCTTCAATTTTATTGTGATTTTATTCATTGGGTCTTTCAGATATCTGGCTAATGGTAGTCAAAAGCAGAAATGTATTCTACTTATTCATTCAATTAGTTTATTAAATATGAACTTATGTTTTGCCTTTATAGTGTGACTCCTCTCCTTCTCCCCTTTCAATCTATCCTTTTTTTCATACCTATCTTTATTGCTTTTCCCAAAACAATGTTTATATTAAAAAATCTAATATTAAGTTGATGGATAAGCAGTAAAATCTGGGTGTTTTTTTTAATTTGTGAGGAATTAAGAATTATATTTGAACCACAGATGAAACATTTCAATACAAGACATTTAAAGCCATAAATGCACAATACATTTAGTATTTAATGTACTACCTTGGTCTATCCATAAATCAATGTCTGTGGCCTTGTAATGTAATGTAATGTAAAAGAGAAGAAAGGAGGCAACATCTTGCAGCCCTACTGTAAAAATATCTCAAAAGAGCTTCTTAAATTGAGCACCTGAAATAATTCCTCCCTTGAAATAACAATAGATAAGAACACTTACGGATAAATTCTAAGAAAACATAACTGTTTTCTTAGAATTTATGAAAAAGAATGACATGAATATGAATGATCCATTGTTGTTTTACATTACACTTTTTATTCACTATACCTGAAAATGGTTTAAAATAGCAAACGTAGAAAGCTACATTAAAATAAATACAAATATTTGGCCCTTAACTCTGTAATAATTTAAAACAGGTCCAAACATCAGTCTTGAGAGAGGACATGTTCCCATGTTGGAGAGGAACACTGAAGAAGACCCATTCCCACAAAATGGGCTTCTGAGGACTGAGATACCTTCAGAAAGATTCTGCTGATCTTTATAGCCTTATGGTTTTGTAATAGGAGAGGCAGTGTGGCTAAGATGCTCAAGCTTTTAATAGTCAATACTAAGAGCCCTGATACTGGCATGCAATGTACGATCCACATACACTGTACCCTTTGGCAGCCTGGCTGCTGCATTTTGCCCCAAATGCAACTTCTAAACACTTTTCAAGGGTAGCCTCAAGTAGAATCCACTGCAGTAGTCAAGAAAAGATGTAACCAAGGCATGGGTAATGATAGCAGAATCTAACGGGCTCAGCAAGAGATAATCTTTACTTTCCCAGTAAGGTGCACAGGCTGTAGAAGATCTATCCCTTTCTCACACCTGGGCTAGAGGAAGATGCAAAGACCTCTTGGGTGATAGGTACCAGCAAGAAGCTGCGTCAAAGAAGAAATGTGGGCTAGGTATACAGAGCCAGAGGATTCAGCCAGAGGTGGTATTCAGCCGGTTCGGACCGGTTCAGGTGAACCGGTAGTAACGACCTGCGGGCCCACCCGCCCTGGCGCTATGCCGTCCTATTTAGTCACGTTTTCAAGCCGTGCGCATGCGTGCAAACCGCGTGTGCGAGCAAAGCGCATGCATGCTCACATTTTTGGTGCTGGGCTAACCGGTAGGTAAATTATGTAAATCCCAGCTCTGGATTCAGCCCTACCGCTTCAGCAGTGTTGAAAAATGGCTTCTTTGGAATTGAACAGTAAAAAGAAACACAGCTGGGTATCAACAGTCTAATGACAACACCCCATTCCAAATTTCCAGATGACCTCTTTTTGCAGTTGGATAACACTGGGAAGAAGATGAAGCCCCAAGAAACCCTTTCAATAATCATTTCCAGTGAGCCACTGCTACAATATTATTTTTTTCATGTTTGCCTTCCCAGATGCTTCATTCTTCACCTACATTTTTCACTCCACACTCATAGCTATGAAGTACCAACTGGTGCAACTGTGGATTGTGTTTCCCCAACATCATCCTGTTATCTAGCTAAAAACAGAAGAATGCTTTTTTTTTTCTTTTTTGGTATGGGCTTCCCCAAGGCATTTCTACAAAATTTCATTTTCACACCTCCCCGATCACACCCGACCTTCAAACACATTTGAAAATCATCTTAATCCTCTCCGTTTCTACTAGCTATAAAATGCATAGAATACAGTAGAGGGGGGGGGGAACCCCATTGCCCTGCCCTTAGCATCTTACAAGCAGATGCTATACTACTGAGCACCAAAAAGCAGTTAAGACACTTCTATGTGAAACACTGCAGGTACCTAACAGAACAGATCACGCACAGCCTTGTGTGTGTGTTCATTTCTGCATCACGGCTCAGATGAATGATGAAATCCCACAACTGCCTAAATAATGCGGTTGCTGAGAAAGCCAGCCAGCCAGCCAGCCTAACAATCATTTGACCTGGTAACTTTCTGGTATTCATTTCTTATCTGAGGTAATGAGATTTATTTCACTCCAGACTCTAGTAATATAGAAATCTATTTATTTTTATATCAATCTTCCTCTGAAATCATTGGAAACAGCATGCTGCTGGAACAAAACAATTCTCCATCTAGAGCCTCTATGAACCAAAGACCTGAAATACTGAACAATTGAAAAAAGAAACCTTATATTGCTAATTCCAATGCTCAGAAATCAGAAATATTATACAATTAATGCTGTTTATGTTCTCTGAAAAATTTACTACATTATTAATAGTATTTGCATGAAATTTACTTCCATGTTTCTGACTCAAGGTCGTCATTTCCATTGGAAGTTACTCTTGACTCTGCCTATATTTAGTAGGTGAAAGGACAAGCAGCAATAGTTTTATGTCTAGCCTTTGTTCCCTTTTTGTCATTTCAGAAATGTTCTCTTAATCTGACATCGTTTTCTTAATTTGCCATCTTTCTTCCTAGTATGGTACTTGGCTGAAATTCCATACCTCAAAATAATAAGAAGTCTTCTCCTTATCTTCGTTTCTTCAGGTTTTCATGCTTGTGAATCCACACTCTGTGGACCTATCAGTTAGATGCCTTTTGGGAACCCATGTATGCCATCCTCCTCCATTTCTAGTAATTATTATTTCCACCTCCACAACCAACCCTTGCCTCCACAGACTATCATTATATTCTGAAAAATTCTAATCCAATTTCTTCTTAGGCACTGCCCACTATACAGTGATGGTCTGAGGAGGCAAGGGCTGGTTGTGGAGATGAAAGTAATGAGTTTGTTCTTCTAACTGTGGTCTTCTTTTCAGCTCTAGCAGAAAAATGAGTCCCTTTAGATGCCACAGAGCAAAGGAAAGAACTGAATTTGATACAGCAGAGCTAAGCAACCTTACAGGCCAAGAAAACATGAACGTTGTGTGTAATTACTGCTCTCACAAAATGGATACTATGCCTGCTACAGACCGATATAAAACATTCAATTCTCTGCCACTCTAAAGTACCTTTCTTGGCTTTTAGGCAAGCAGCCACATTTCCAAGCAAAACCATTTTACAAAGATTGATTGATTGATTGATTGATTGATTGATGCAATTTATAATGTTGCCCAACTCATCATTTATGACTCGGAGAGACATACATCAATTAAAATAAAATAAAAAACAATTTTTAAAAATAAAAAAATCCAGTTACTAAACCACAATGATACATGCAGATACAGAGGTGGCCAATCCAGAGGAAAAACAGCCACTGACTTTCCCAGTAGGATAGGGTTCATTGTCATCTGGACCAATAAATGAGGGGAAAAGTGTTTCTTCACAGTTCTAGAAAAGGCTAATAAGGTTAGGACCACCTGAACCTCAGTGAGCAGCTCATTTCAAAGGGCAGGCGCAACAACAGAGAAGACACATTTCTTGGGTCCCATTATATAACCCTGCTTCAAAGAGGGGAGCAGATATATCCAGGAAATGGCAGCTGTATGCTATGGAGGGCGTTGTCTATTACGACCCATGTTGCTGCATTCTTGACCAGTTGCAGTTATGGATGGTTTTCCAAGGCAACCCCATGTAGAACTTTAGAACTGAATGTCTGTAGAGATTCTCAGTCATCCAGGTCATGGTTGTCCCAAAGGTGCTTTTCAGGAGGCACCTGGACTTTTTTGTTTTTTCTTTGAAGATGTTTCGCTTCACATCCAAGAAGCTTCTTCAGCTCTGACAGGATAGTGGAGAATGGAAGCATTTATATTCCTTGCAGACAGCTGGTCATTTGCATCCTTTTAGAAAGTCATTTGCATCCTTTCAGAGGGTCATTGCAAGTGCTTCAATGACCCTCTAAAAGGATGCAAATGAACAGCTGCCTGCAAGGAATATAAATCCTTCCATTCCCCACTATCCTGTCAGAGCTGAATAAGTTTCTTGGATGAGAAGCGAAACGTCTTCAAAGAAAAAACAAAGTCCAGTTGCCTCCTGAAAAAACACATTTGGGACAACTTTAGAACTGGTTATCTCAGTGGTATACTGATACCATTGACCATGATAAGCTTCAAACCAATTCAGGAATTGCTTTCAACTCCATGGAGGACAGGTTGAAGTCTCTCAAGACCATAAGCTTAGGGAACTCCTTAGTTATACTGATCATGATGTCTAGGAGCTCAAACAGGGAGGCACTTCATAGCATGGAGGCTGGTACAGCAGCATCAATCCCTAGAGCCCAACTTCATAAAAAAGGTCTCACATCTGTGGAGCAGCTCCCTTGAAGAGCACAAGCTGCCAGCTTAGCTCCCCCTGCCCAACACCACCAGGAATAATATTGTCTACCCTTAAAATCCTGGTGTATATTATCTCCCTAAACCCGTGCCATCCTTCTCCCATTTCAAAGGGCTCCATCAAACACTCCCATTAGCTGATGGTTCAGGCATTAAAGATGCTTTTACTTCTCATTCAGTATCCTAAATGTAGTCCAACAATCACTATCCACACGTCTATGTTTTATACTACACCAGTGTCTGGTTTCACTGGGCCAACCAGGGTAAGCAATCACAGCTAATTGAGACTATACCTGAAAAACTGGTGATATGCTTGAAAAAAAAGTAATGCTGCAGGCTGAGCCTTAATTTTGCAGTACCCTTATATCCAATTGCATTTTTATAAATGACAATCATCTGAAAAATGTTGGGTCAGTTGGCATGGTCAGCCCAATACATTTTTCTGCCTCTGTGACAAAGGAATTATCATTAAAGGAAACCACTGGGGTTAACTAGTAAAAGGCATATAAATGAATTGTGAAGGACCAATCTGGTTGGCTTTCATTTTAAAAAAATTCTTTCACAACTATCTAACGTTTTCACATTTTCAAAGCACTTTCCAAGCACTATTCAGCTGTAGTGGCTTCATATAAGTCAGGGTTAATATCTTCCATTTTGTAGATTAGGGCAGAGGCTATGGAATTGGCTTGCCTAAAACCAGCTACTGAGCTCATTACAGAAACATGATTCAACTCAAAGACTTCTTAATTCAGAATATGGTCTCTGAGCCATTAGGTTGTATAGGGCCTCTCCAGGGGTGGGATTCAGCCAGTTCGGACCGGTTCGGGCGAACTGGATGTTAATTTTACATCTGGTTTGCCAAACTGGTAGTTGCAAGGACTGGCTGACCCTGCCCACCTTGCCTCTCCCCTCCCAGGAGTCTCCACACGGCCCGTTTTGGATGCCAGGTAAGTGCAAGGCCCACGTGGAGGCTTTGGGAGGGTGAAAAACGGGCCTACTGGAAGTACCGGAAGTCCGGAAATGGGCTGATTTCTGGCCTCCAGAGGGCCTCCGGAGCCTGGGGGAGGCCATTTTCACCCTCCTGGAGGCTCGAGGAAAGCCTCCGGAGTCTGGGGAGGGTGAAAACGCCCCCCCCCTGCAGGAGCCCGAGTAGGCCACGCCCCCATGGCCACGCTCACCCAGCAACCGGGCAGAGAACCGGTTGCTAAAAAATTTCAATCCCACCCCTGGGCCTCTCATTACCCAGGTGTCACTTTAATTGCATTCAATGGGGAGAATTGGGAGAGAGGGAGGGTGCGGCAGTGAGGGAATCTGGTATGTGTGTTAAACTCTGTTTCTCCCAAGTAAGAACAAGGGTAAAATCACACAAATAGAAAACAGAATATTAGGAGGAAAATATGCTGCACATCAACAGTTTTCATTTTGATTTTAAAAAAAATCGTAATGAGTCTGAATCAGGGGTGAAATTCAGCAGGTTCTGACAGGTTCTGGAGAACCGGTAGCGGAAATTTTGAGTAGTTCGGAGAACCGGCAAATACCTCTGGCTGACCCCAGAGTGGGTAGGAATGGAGATTTTGCAATATCCTTCCCTCAGGAATGGGGAGGGAATGGGGATTTTGCAGTATCCTTCCCCTGGAGTGGGGTGGGAATGGAGATTTTGCAGTATCCTTCCCCTGCCACGCCCACCAAGCCACGCCCACAGAACCGGTAGGGGGAAAATTTGAATTTCACCCCTGGTCTGAATATATACCAAGAGGGTCTCCAAGTAGAAGTAATCAACCATGTAAGCAGGAAAGCATTTAAGTGGTTTAATGGTTCATTGCACAATGCACAAGCACCAGAAGCTATGGCTCTTAAATTGCAATAAAATATAGGGGACAGCAAAACACATATTAATTTGTGGACTGTGGGCAATCCTCTTTTAGTGCACCCAAATGGATTAAATGACTCTTGGAAGATTCCATTCCCAAAGTATTAGATCTATTGGCAGAAACTTGGTACCCAAGTCTCAACTTGAAACAACTTGATCCTTATTCTGCAGATGTTAGTCATATTTGATCCAGGAGGCTTGATATGCTTGCAATTTTTAGATAAGGTTATTTAAAATTGCACCAGAAGTAATTGTATTGAAATAAATGGAGAAGCTGCATTAACAGCCATTTATTACTCATGAAGTCTACAGTAAATGAATTAGGAAAGATTGCACTTATCCAGACATCTGAAAGATGACTAACAAAGCCTGAGAAGCTTTCCCAATACACCATGGTAATGGAACATTACTGTTATCTCAAAATAATCATCACACCAAAAGAATTAAAGATGCTAATGTTCACATTTACGAGGTTATACTAGATGGGATTGTTGCAATTCTAATTACAATTAATGTACTGTGATGGTTACAGACAATAAGGAGACACCTGCATTTATTAACCTATGCTATCTATGCCCAGAAATTAGTACCGTACAACTTACTTGCTAGCACAACAGAGCAAGCCAGAAGTATATAATTAATTTCCTGAATTTCATAATTATATCCAAATCTAAATCAGCATCATCGCAGAACATCTAAACACATGTAAACAGAGCAATTAGCAACAGTAGTTATTTGGAAAGGTTTGGGCAAAAAGATGGTTTTATTCAGAATTCTTGTTTTCCACATGCTGACTGCAGAATGATAACCACTAGGCTTATTAAAAAATTGATGACAAACTGTGGCCCTTCCTCAGTTACAAATGCCCCCCCCCCCGCTCGCCTCCCTCAACCCACCACCTCATCCTCATCCGTCAGATTCAATGACAGGAGCTGCTGGGAATTTTATGTGAAAAGTTTGTTCCAGGTTGTCCAAACCTGTATGCCTTTTAAATGTTGGGGTGCTCACAGCACCAAATATTGAAGAACTAACATTTAAATTTACACAAATGAAAAATGCCCCAAAGCTGTTGAAAATTTAGGAAGAAAACATTAGCATTTCATGAGAGAATGTTTAATTTTGCAGATTTGTTGCATTCTTTTTCTTTTCCTTTTTTCTTTTCATTCCCTCCTTCCTTTCCTTTCTTTCCTCCCTTTCTTTCCTTCTCTGTCTCTCTGTCTCTCTCTGTCTCTGTGTCTGTCTCTCTGTGTGTGTGGTGGTGGGGGGGGGGGGAAGTTCCACCAAGGAGAATGTTAGCATCTATTATAAAAGAACCTAACTTCTGGCTGTAGCAAGACACATGGGGCTTCTAGCTAACTAGAGCTTGGTTATTTATTTATTAGATTTATATTCCAGCTTTATAATATGCAGCTCAGGGTGGCATACATTATGCTCCCTCTTTCTGTTTATTGAGTGAATGGAGATGTGAGCCACATGGTATAAAAGGATCTTTAGTAAATGTTCCAGTAAAAGAAAATTCCAAGCATATAAATAAGAAAATCTCAGATGGGCCTAAAGCAGGGGTCTCCAAACTTTGCAATTTTAAAGCTTGTGGCTGGGGAATTCTGGGAGTTGAAGTCCACAAGTCTTAAAGTTGCCAAGTTTCGAGATCCCTGGCTTAAAGGGTCTGGAGTGGGGTGAGCTGGTTCTGATACAAGATTAATAAAATCCATTGCCCAGGAGTATCTTATTCTGTGTTGATGTTTCGTTTCTGTCTAGCCCTTAAAAACAGACTCTCCTTTTAAGGATCATGCCTGGACTTAGTGGTGAAAAATCCTGCTGAGCCTTATATCATTACATTCTTACATAGCTTAAGAAGTATATTTCCAATCCCCTCTTCTCAATTATCAATTCTCTTTCTGCTCATAGATTTTCCCTTCACGTAGAAACTTCACTCTAAATTCTGCATGTCTCTTCTCTGTAATCCGTTTTTAAACCAAGCACTTTAACCCTATTTTGATGTGATTGTTGAGCACTGATGAAATGTAAAAATTTTATTGCCAATTCACTGAAGTTGAATTAGTTTGCTCCCGTTCCCTGGCGATTTATGCCCATATCTCAGTGGACTGTAGACTAAAATTAAAACATTACCTCAGCACCTTTTAAAGATTTCATTCCTTTCTTCTCATGTTCACAGACACGTGCCCTGTCTAAGTCACTGTGCTCTTACCATGTAACAGTTTATGCTGTGTCAAAATTCATTTTCACAACTAAAAAACATCATTCTTGTCACTTATGAAAAGTGAGTTTCTTTCCAGGGTTTGCTTTTTTATTTTGCCTTCTAAAACCTTCACAATCTCTATCGGCCTGCCTAGAACATCTGACCTGATCCTTTACTTACTGTTCCCTCGATATTTTATGATCAGTTCAACTAAATCAGCTCCCAAACCCCATAGTCCAGTCTAAAAGGTGTCCAACTCAATCAATGCTGAAAACAAATAATGGCGCTGACACTGGGAATGTAGCAGTGGTGGGTTGCTGCCGGTTCGGACCGGTTCTCCCGTACCAGTGGCGGAAATTAGCACCCGCTCGCCGAACCGGCAGCGATGGCCCTCTGTCCACACCCCCGAACCGGTTCTCCAGTCGCCGCAGCTGGGAAAGAACCCTCTGCGCATGCGCAGAGGGTCATTTCTGCGACATGACGTAGGCGCGCGAGCGAAGCGAGCGTGCGCAAACGCGCACTTCCGTCACAATGCGAACCGGTAGGGAAGATAAGTGGAACCCACCCCTGGAATGTAGGCTGTGTTTGCCTGAAAAATGACCGTTAAACTGTAAAACACCCACATTCCTTTTGAAAAACTGATGATTCTGACCACAATTAAACATTCTAAGGGAAACAGAGGAAGTTAGACTACAAACATATCAGCCATACCAGTCTCAGTTCTGGTCATGCGCATAAGCTTTTTCATTTAATTTTCTACTGTCTTTCTCAATAGAATGATTAACTTCCCTAATGAAGTATGTGCCATATCTTTGTTTTGGGGGACTGGGGGAAAGGAACTGATTTGAGACTTACAGGGATGTCTTGCACAGATCTCTTATTCTAATTGTGTCCAAGAGGAACTAGCATTCTAAGAAGAAGGTGAGAGCCAGTTTGGTCTAGTGGTTAAGGCACCAGGCTAGAAACCAGGAGACTGTGACTTCTAGTCCTCAGGCATAAATGTTGGGTGGAAGAGAAACCAGTCACTCTCTCTCTTTCTCAGCCCAACCCCCAGGATTGCTGTGGTGGGTAAAACAAGAGGAGGAATGAGTATTAGGTGTGTTGCAACCAAGAGTTGTTCATAAAAATAATAAAGGATAAAAAACAAAGAAACAAACAATGTAGATCTCAAGGTGAAAGGAGGAAGAAACCGTAGTCTGAGGCCTTATCTTTTTTCCTGTGTCCACTACTGAAAAATAACTCAAAAGTCTGTCTTAGTGATATACACTATTCCTATTTTTGACATATATAATTATTTTTATTTTATTTATTTTGTCAAGCATGTATATGATTACAGGTAAAGTATAAATATTAATATGAGTATATAATAAGTACAAACATAGTTTTGAGTACATATTTTTTGAGTATATATTTTTCGAATACATGGGGACTTTAGGACAGGGACGGTAGGCACGCTGGTGCGCTTATGCATGCCCCTTACAGACCTCTTAGGAATGGGGTGAGGTCAATGGTAGTCAGTTTAAGGTTACAGATTTGGGGGTTTGGGGAAGAAACTACAGAGTTGGGTAATGTATTCCAGGCATTGACCACTCTGTTGCTGAAGTCAAATTTTTTGCAATCAATTTAT
>QLTV01000974.1:6743618-6771225 GCA_003457575.1 Thermophis baileyi | reverse complement strand
ATCATTAGAGATGAGTACTCCAAGGTCCTTAACTGAGTGAGGATCGTCAACAAGGTCGTGATTATCTAGTTTGTATTTTGTGTTCTGATTATTTTTGCCAATGTGTAAGACTGAGCATTTGTTGATTGAGATTTGAAGTTGCCACTTGGTTGACCATTCTGATACATAGTCAAGGTCTTTTTGAAGGGTAGTAGTATTGTCGGTGGTGTTGAATAGTTTTACATCATCTGCGAAGAGGACGCAGTTGCTTTTTATATTGTCACTAAGGTCATTTATGTAGAGAATAAAGAGAGTTGGTCCTAAAACGCTGCCTTGGGGAACACCACTGTTGACAGGTACAGAATTTGATAAAGCGTTTCCTATTTTGACCACTTGTTGCCTGTTTGACAGGAACGCAGTAATCCATTTGAGCAGGGGTGACTCAGTAATAAGGATTGAATCCAGTTACGACGTTGAATTTTAAATGGACATTAAGGAGTCAGTGCAACAAGTAATTAAACAAGAGATGGAATTAATATTGCAACCCCTTTATACTCCTGCACTTCAACAGGTTAAAAATGCCCAGTGGGGACCTTCCTGAACTACTGTTCTTTCCTGTTTTATTCAATATTCCGAAGCAAGGAAGAGGAGTTTTAGTCTGGATGAATTTGCAATGCTTGCACTTGGATGGCAGTACCAAATAAATGGAGACTAAAATGGAGCAGAGAATCAATTTTAGCCCAGTAATTAACTGCCATAGCTATTCAAGGGTGCACAATGAGACTTCTACTTATCTGAAATAACAGCAAAGGGCAATAGACCTTGCACTGCAGAACTGTAATGATGAATTAAAACAGAAATCAGCTTTTAAAGAAGTTTACTTAACCAGCAGATAATATCATAGTAAAAACCAGTTTCATTTCCTTTCGGATCATCTGCCTAGGGTCTGATAATTAAAACATTCTTATTTATCTGATGGTAAAATAACGTCCGCTAATAGTGAACTGATTATGCTTCCACTGTTCTAGTGCATTGCTCAGATCCTTTTTTTGCAAACTGCCTTTTTTTTTAGTTTTAATTACAGTAGTTTTATTCCTTTTGTTTTACGGTTTATATCCCACTTTTCTGCTCATGGAGCACTTAAGGCAGTAATGAGAAAATAATAAAATATAAGCACTTAAAACAGCACAAAATCTATCCCAATCTAATTCAAAATATAATGCTTGGCTATTAAGAATCTCATCTGTGATAACTTAAGCTCCCCTACCCCTGCCTCTCCCAGAGGGCATAGAGCACTGACATGTAATGAACTACCTACTGCATGTCTTAAGTTCTTACTGTGACCCTACTCTAACTTTAAATATGATCCTGAAACCTGAAGACAGAGTTTTCCATCATTCTGTAATGGCGAAAAGACAAAAAAAAAAGTGCTATAAATTCTAAAACAGACACAGCACAATTACAAATACAACAAACAAAACCAAATCTTTCCACTTAATGTGAAGTGACTTCTACATATCTTGATCTCCTCAAAACAGTAAGTTCAGGTCTTGGGTACGAAAAGGTTGCCCACCCCTGAAATACTTCTAAGCTCTTTATTTCCAACAGCCTCTTTCAACCTTTCCAAATATTTCATTAGTACACAGAGGCATTAGTAGAATCAAATAATGCTATTTTCATGTCACTTCATTTAATGATAGCTTCTGAGCTAGAAATAAAAGTCAAAAATAAATAAAAGGATCTAACAAAATTGGGGGGGAGGTCATTCTGCTAAGTAAAAGTTAGTGCATGGTACAGTAAAGATAGCTGAAGGATATTTCTACAAGCCATATGGCCAGAAATAACAACTACTTATAGAAAACCTGGCTCTTTTTACATATTTTACATACACTATCAGATGATTACCGACTATGCATTTGTAAATATTTTGTAAATGTATCCTGGAAGAAGGCAATGGTATACACTCATCCATGGTGGCCATAATATACAGTATATTGGAATCTGAAGGGCTTATTAGACCTTTTTTTAAAAAAAAAAATGGGGATGAATGGAGTGGTTGGAGCCATTTGAAATCATCATATGGAGTGCAGGAGGCCGAGGGTATAGTACTTACTGGTCCCAGCGGAGTCTCACAGCCTCAGACACCAAGCACAGATGCCAGGAGGTGATCTGGAAAGACACTGCAGAGGGAGGCTGGCTTGAAGACATGAGCTGGGCCAACGACAGTGGAGGAACAGGAGACCTGCAACACTGGGAAGGCTATGAGAACGGAAGAGCAGGGCTAACAATTGAATTTAAATCCTTCCGGCTGGGATCTTTGGGGATGAATGCAGCTGGACCACTCTGGAGGTTGTCAACAACATCAACTGCAGTTGAGAGGGCTTAAGGACCCCAAGACTGAATGCTGGCTGGTGAGGGTGATGAGACTGCTAGTGATCCTGCTTACACTACCTGTGACATCATAAAGCTGGTCTATTTGGCACATGCAGCCTGGCTCTGGGTAGGACATTTGGTGTGCTCTCTCTCTCTCTCTCTCTCTCTCCCTCCCCCTCTCCCTCTCTCTCTCCCCCTTAATACTACTTAGCTGATGGATTTTAAGAAAACAAAGTAAAATATCTCCTCACTGAATGCATACCTAATTTCTGGAATTCATCTACAAAGGGTTTTATAAATAATAAATATAACAATAATTTAGGCCTAGAGTTACACAAAGCTTCAATATGTTTGGAGATGAGATGTTATGGATATTGATTATTGGATAATCAAGAACAAAAGAGAGATTTTTGCCTTCGATCCCTGAATAAAGATATCCTGAAAGCAAGTAGCTTGTCACTGTGGAAAGGAGATTGCTGAATCAGATGAACAGTTTCTCTGAATAAGCCAGTTGGCCTTTCTTCAAATCAGTAATGGCTTAATCTATTACATTAATTGCTTTCAGGGTCATATTTCTCATTATTCACACTTTGTGATGCACTTTTAACTCTAAAAAAAAACCCTTTGGAAATTCATTTTTACTCATTTTCCAAAGCACCTGAAGGCCAGACAAGGAATAATGGATGGAAACTGATCAAGGAGAGATTCAACCTAGAAATAAGGAGGAACGTTCTGACAGTGAGAACAATCAACCAATGGAACAGCTTGCCTTCGGAAGTTGTGGGAGCTTCATCACTTGAGGCTTTCAAGAAGAGACTGGACTGCCATTTGTCAGAAATGGTGTAGGGTCTCCTGCTTGAGCGGGCGGGGTTGGACTAGATGACCTACAAGGTCCCTTCCAAGTCTGTTAATCTGTTAACTATAAAAACATTTTTCTATTACCCAACTTTTTATAATACAAGTTAACTTATATAATAGAAAAATAAAACTTTATAAGTAATAAAAATTATAAATGCAGCTTAGGTCCACTGTTCTTACCAAAACCCTATCAGAACAGGGTGATTTTGAATGATTTGTAAAATGCAAGCAAGAACGGAGAGTTCTGTAAGGTTGAGGCTGCCTCTAAAAAGATACAGCTGGGCTCTCACTCCCTTAAACTCAGGTCAATGGGAATCTAGAGCAGTCCTTCTGCACATGATTCTGGTCAGAAGAGGCAATCCTATCAGCAGAAAAATCCCAAGCCTTTCAAGGTTAAAATCAGCACCTTAAGTTGGGCCCAGAAAGTTACTGATAATCAATCTAGCAATGCCAACATAATTGTAAAACTGCTGAACTCACTTTCTCCTGTCAGTGCTCAGGCTGCTATACAGTATTTTGTGCCAACTAGAGCTCTCAAGTATTTTCAATGGTAGCCCTAAATAAAGAACTTTGCGGTAGTTTAACTGTGACGTGTTCAGGACATGGATCGTTATAGCAAGTGCACTCTGGTTCCAAAAAGTCTGCAATTGGAATACCAGCTGAAGCCTGACAAAAGAATCAAGCATATCTGCAAGTCACAGAGGATTCCCAAGTTAAAGATCTGTTCTTATTTTGTGAGGATACTACCTCACCAAGACCCAACTTAAGGATCAGGATTGAGTTACACCTGCCATTCACAAATAGAAAGTCCATCTTTCAGGGATTTAATCTGAGGCCATTTTGAGCTCATTCCAATCTCTAGACACTGGGTTAGGATTTCCACAACATCTGTGCAAGAAATGGCAACGTATGATTGACTAGCATCTGATGATACCTTATCCCAAACCGGTGGACAATCTCTTCAAATGGTTTCATGAACCTATTAAAAGCAATGGGAAAAAGAGCCAGGATCTATGGCATCCCATACTGGAGGATTTAAGAGCTGGACTGTTTTTTCCCATGCATATCAACTGATAAATTTCTACTCGGTAGATGAACCACTACAAAATGGTGCCTTCTTTCCAAAACTCAGAGACAACACAAGAGAATATCGTAGTCTGTGCATCTGAATGATGCTAAGAGTTCCAATAAGACTACAGATGTGCATTTTCCCAATCTGTTTCCCATACAGGTCAAAAACCAGGTTAATCAATTATATTTCTGTTCCATAGCTAAGCCTGAACTCTATTAGAAATGGTCCAGATAATCAACTTCATTTAGAATTCATCTTACTACTAGCTGAACCTTTACCACCTATTCCAATTTTTCCCCAAATGGTAGAGGAAAAGTTGTCCTTTCAGCTGTCCTGTTAGAAGAGGATAGACTACGACCTCCTTTAAAATAGATGATCCCCCCCTCTCTGTTGAGGAAAAAATAATCAACCTCCAAATCTAACCTCCTTCAGCTACTCAAAGAGATGGAACAGAGATACAACCTACAAGGAGGTGCTCATGTCATAGTGCAGCCTACCCACTCTTAAATTAAAGCTATATTATAACTTTCTACCCAATTCCATCTGATCTTGCAAGATGTTGCCTGAATTATGCTGTAAAACTCTGACCAAGTCGTATCTTATTTCATGGTACTATTGGTAATTTTATCTTTAAACAATTTCATAAAATTGTCCAAGAGGAAATTCTTTCATCTGTACACCCAAAAGCTGTGGATAATCCTAGCTAAAATCATTTGATACTCATCTGCAGATAATAGAAATATCTGCAATAAAAGAAATATAAATGTTTTGCCATTCTTTTCCTCACAGGATACTCCTGAACACAAGTATGCTACCATATTTACTTCCATTCATTCACTATTTTTCACTATCGCTGTTCTAGATGTTTCATGAGCAGCTTCAATCCCCCAGGATCTGTAATCCAAGAGAGGTTACCTGGGGACAATCTCATCTAGAGTTCAAGTCATTGCAGAATTCCAGAGACCTAGATGTGCTATGTAACTATCTGATAATTAGAAAGACCACCACTGGTCTTAGGAATTTGTCCAGATCCATTAGGCACTTGGATAGGACTACTTTAATTGGCTCACCATTCCTAAAAACGTCAAGCAAGGCCACAAAAATAGGTGTGCACCATAGCAAAGTACTAATGTCTACTAACTTGAGATCACAGTTCCACAACTATGAGATTTGCATTAGATCTAGAAATCTGGATCGCAAGTCATTTATAACCAATACACAGTTATTATATAAGTAGGTTTTCTGTGAGGAAATGAATGCAATGTAATTTAACAAATCAGCTGCCCAATCCACTTGCACTTTCAATACCATTGTATTGTAATTAGCCAGAAATTTCCAATGAATCAATTCACTAATCATGCACAATTATTGCACATATTGGCATTCATTATTTTGAAACAAGTGCAGCTACTTTAGATTCTGATCTACTTCAGGTGCAACCCAGTTAATTTCCCATTAAAAAAAAACACCACAATTTGCATATTGAAATGCTAAGTGTAGCCTCAAATAATTACAGAAGATGAAATTAACCATTCAGTATTTTCTCTTTTGATTCCATCTGCAAGAACTGATGTTACCTTGTGATGCAAATTCCTCTTCTAATTCAGTGTATTATACTGGGTGGATGGAGAAGGGCAAACAAGTGTCAACGTTCTGAGTAATGCATCCGCCAAAAGCAGAACTCCAAGGCAGGTAGATTCCTCAAAGAACATGTTTATTGGATACATCATATTGGCACAGCTGTTGAAAACCAACTCTAAAAGTTCCCACGGATTTTAGCCTAATTAAAAGAGTAAATGTTTCCCTTCCCAGATGTTACTGGTCACATTGTCCAATGAAAGTAGCTGGCAGGCTGCTTGGTCACTCCTCTCCTCCTTCAACTGCCACCTGTTGGGATGACCTTGGTTTCCACAAGAAAACTTTTTGTTTTGACTGCTAGACAGTCTATCTACTTCCCCCTCCCTTCTCCCTCTCAGGGTGCGTGGCAACTATGAGGCAGCAAAAGATGGCTTCAGCCAGGTTCTCTTCAGAGTTGACAACAATTCAAAGTAACATTCTTAAGCATTTTTCCTGCTCACCTTATAATTGTCAAGCAAACTATAAAGAGTTCACTGAAAAAATAAAATGTGAAGGGGAGAATCTTTTCAGACTAACATATTTTATTAAAAGGTATAAAGTTTCCGGAGCTACAGCCCACTCTATCAGATAGGCTGATATGTCTGTCTTCCTACAATGAAGAGAAAAAGGATAATTTGAAGCTTTTCTTTGGGAGTTGAAAAAGAACAGCACTCTTCACATAATACTTTTTTTAATGCATTACGCACAATCTGCCTCATTAAATATTCTATCTTCTTGTGAGGGACAAATCTGCCTTTTCCAGGAGACAACTGTGTGTACATAAAGTGTGTGTAAACTGCATTGATATCACCTAAAAGGAAGAGGAAGTACGATCCTGGAGTCCACAGGGAATTTGCACAGCTAAGCGAAAGCAAACATATTCTTTCCCTCATTCCTTCATTCTCACAGAAAAAAATAAGTGATAGTATCAACTGGGGTTGGCAGGGAAGACAGGAATCTTGTTGCATTTTTGTGTGCTTGTGCATTTCATGTGGATTATCCAAATGAGATAAATTTCACAAAACTCATCGGAAAGATGAGCAGCCATAGTTCACACATTGCACTACATTATAATGTGATTTGTTTACATTTAGCTTAACACGATGTATGAACCAAACCAATGACAACTTGGTTTGGTTCATACCAAACACAATGAAATCACAAAGAAACAACTCACGACGAACCTAATGTGTTTCGCCAGTTGATATTACACACTTATTTATTTACCTAATTTCTATAACCACCATTTCAAGCAAGGGACTCTGGGCAGCGAACCACTCTAAAACAAATAAAAACAGTAGAAAATAAACACACACAGCAGGCAAACTATTATCATAATAATTGTTAGTAAAGCCAAGAATTGGTCCCCTTAACAACAACACCCTGCAAAGAATGAATGTGCCTTTATTAATTTAATTATTATTATTTATTTCAGGAAAATCCTGAATAAAACATCAGTACAGCCAGTGTGGGTTTGTTTAAAATGACGAGTACTTAGTTACATAAATTTCTATTTGCAACTGAAGGTGGCATAGTTCAAGTATATTGCTGATTCTTGGTTAATACTAAACTACACTATTAGTTCAACAAGCGTCAGCTCTTTGAGATAGGTTAGGTCAAGAAATTAGGCATGGCAGGGATTTCAAGAATACTCTTAATTGAAGCAAAGTAGTAAAATAAAATCCTAAGAGACTATTGTAGAAGTTTTTCTCTGCCCCGTATTATACTGAAACAAATCAGAATGGGGTTCTTTGCCGTTTCTGTCACACACTTCCTTCTTCCTCAGGACTGCATAATCTTTTCCGCAAGTCCACCATCCAGCCCCCTTAACCACTTACTCATCCCTTCCTTCCCTTTCCCCAAGGTCAACTCCACATTTCTTTACAATAAGCCACTATTCAAAACCCAAAACTTGGAAGTTGACCTATTTAGTAGAAAGCTAGTGGAATTTATTTTAAAGCAGGAATCCAATTTCAAATATAATGCAAAGCTGGGATTCTCTAAAAACACCGAACCAGGCCAGACCTTTCCCCCCCCCTCCCTAATTCAAAAGAAGAATGGGAGCGAAAAGAACACAGTATTTCTCTCCGTTTTTCAAGGTCATCATTGCATGGTTCAAACTTTGCTAACAAGTTTATTTTCCCTGTGGTATGATAAATACTGTAAGCCAGAGTGTCTTGCACCACGTAACGGTAAGCAGTACATAGGACGGAAGTGATATTTTGGGAATTAGGCTGCCTTTTAATTCTTTTGGACTCCTTCCTTGGGACATAGGCAGTGATGTCCTGAGAATGCTGCGGTAGGTGAGTTTAAATTTTTCAACCCTCTTTAGAGGATTTTGAGGATGTCTGTAAGGTAATACAGGTAGTCCTCGACTTACAACAGTTCACTTAGTGACTGTTCGAAGTTACAATGGCACTGAAAAAAGTGACTTATGACCATTTTTCACACTTATGTCCATTGCAGCATCCCTGTGGTCATGTGATTTATATTTGGATGCTTGGCAACTGATTCACATTTATGACCGTTGCAGTGTCCCGGAGTGATGTGATCCCCTTTTGCGACCTTCTGAGAGAGTGGAGTGGGGGCCTGTCTCACCTGTGGGGCATAGGTTCTGCAGCATGCTTTCCTTGCCTCACTGGGTGGGATGGGCTGAGGTAATGGGATTGAGACAGTTCCGTAAGTAACCTAGCCCAATGTCATGTAGGGCTTCAAGGTCATAACCAACACTTTGAATTGGACCTGGAAACAAACTGTCAGCCAATGCAACTCACGCAGCAAAGGTATTACATGTATTCTTCTTTAGGCGCTCAAGATTGCCTGTGTGGCTATATTCTGCAGCAGCTGAAGCCTCTGGAAACTTGCTTTAAAATCACTTGCTATCCAGGTATTATCCCGGTATTATCGAGGTATTTACTTTAAAATCACACTTGTTAAGTAGAAATGTGCTTGAAATAAGAATCTTGCTTCAAATTAAGAACAAAATATCCTCACTTGAAGTGTGTGACAAGTCGGCTGTATTCTCTCAGAACAAACTCAAAACATCTCAAGAGTTTATTCTGACTTCAAAGCAACACTCCCAGAACATATGTAATTTGTTCTAAATTTGGAACACATGAAACACCCCATTCTGAACTCATTTTTATGTTCCTTTCTATGACCAGAACATTGAAAATGCTGCCACTCATGATAACCAATCTTTTTTCCATTCAGATTGAACAAAAGTATTTTTTTAATTTGAGCTCAAAACCAATTCTTGGAACACACAAGTTTTATTGCAAGGCTAGAATACTCAAAGCAGGGATTTCAAGCTTGAGATATTTTGAGTTCAAAAGGTTTAGTACAATTCTCCCCACTTCTATAATGAATTGCATGGATAGATGATCAGCTGAAAACATTATTTTCCTTTTTCTTCTTCTAATTTAATCTGCTAATGAGCAATTTGTTCAGTATAATTTTTTTCTACTGAATCATCTCCTCACTATTTTCTTTGCTTTCTTTCTAAATTCCCCAGCCCCTACATTATCCAGATATTTGCAATAATGCAAGACTGCTGTCCTAAGTAACTGCAGGCCATATAGCTATTGTTTAAGAGTAGCAGAATGGTTCAGCAAATCTTGTAAGGTACCCTTTATAATCACTGTTTAATCACTGGGGGAAAAAATCTGTTCCACAAGTTCTGGAAAGATACCTCATTTTATACACTCTGCTAAGTTATGTCTTCTTTTAATTATGACATGTTAAATAGGTCAGAGGATTGGTATATACTTCATATTAAATGCAAACCATGGTTTATCAATCACAATAGCGAAAATGAATTATCCATGTTAAGCATAATGCCGGAATTCAGGCAATGGGCTCTTTCACAAACCGATGGATCCAAGATTTAATGGTTGTGAGGAGGCTGTTACTTGGTGCCAGCCCACTGCTGAGGCAGATTTAAGGTGAATGAAGATGATCCAGCAGGAAAGAGGTGATCTTCACTAGAAAATGGAAGAAAACCTCTTATGTAAACTATCTCTTATGTAAAGTAGTAGTTTACATAAGAGGTTTATGTAAGTTCCTCTGTATCACCTGGAGGAATTGTCTTCAGAAAGTGGGCATCCTGCATGGCTTCAACTAGCCTCCTGCAGGAATGCTGTTTTCAGGACTCTGTACTTTGGTGGCTGTTTCTGATTTAGTTGCCAGAGAGAAGATAATTTCACCTAATCAAGGAACTACCAAGGAGAAAACCACCTCCCGCCCATCAAAATTGGCAGGGCATTATATAAACAGGGAACAAACCCCACACTCATTAGCAGTGATGATCTTACCTAGTCAGGTAATGAAACGTTTTCAAGCAAATAGCCACGCTCAAAAAGCACCAAGGACTCCACCACTTAACTCTGAACAACATGTATTCCCTTCTAATAGTTCCTTCTGCCAGGCTGATCACCACTGTAGTAAATTAGTCAGATGTTTTGCCAGTCTAGCTGATTCAGCATGCCTGGCAGCAGGGATGGTTGCATCAAGGCCTGGAACATAGTTCTCTTTCAAATTCCACACTTCTCTGGATCAGTGCAGATCGCAACTCAACATACAGTGCAGATCACAACTCAACAGCTTACCACCCCAATTGAGCCCAAAATTTCTGTTGCTAAGCAAGACAGCTGTTAAGTGAGTTTTGCCCCAATTGTGCGAGCTTTCTTGCCACAATTGTTAAGTGAATCACTGCCGTTAAGTTAATAACATGGTTGTTAAGTGAATTTGGCTTCCCCATTCATTTTAGCAATAGCAATAGCACTTAGACTTATATACCGCTTCACAGTACTTTTACAGCCCTCTCTAAGCGGTTTACAGAGTCAGCCTATTGCCCCCAACAATCTGGGTCCTCATTTTACCCACCTGGGAAGGATGGAAGGCTGAGTCAACCTTGAGCCTGGTGAGATTCGATCTGCCAAACTGCTGGCAGCCGGTGATCAGCAGAAGTAGCCTGCAGTACTGCACTCTAACCACTGCACCACCGCGGCTCATGCCACGCGGCTCACTGCGCCATGCAGCTCATTTTGTTTAGCAAAAGATCACAAAAGGTGATCCCATGACCCCAGGACACTTCAACCCTCATAAATATGAACCAGTTGCCAAGCATCCGAATTTTGATCATGTAACCACTGGGATGCTTCAACAGTCGTAAGCATGAAAAATGGTCATAAGTCATTTTTTTCACTGCCATTGTAACTTCCAGCGGTCACTAAACAAATGGTCAAGGACTACCTTTATTTGTACAAAAACAGAGCAAACTAGGTGAAATGGCACGTTCTAAAATTTTTATTTTAACGGAGCTGCAGATCCCAAGCAACTCCTTGGACCCCATTCAGGCTATTCCGGGCCTACCTGTGGTTTAGTGTGTTTGTGGATGGGAGGCAGGGAAAAAAAAGGCTAGGTTGTAAGATACAGCTGCTATTTTAGATTTAATGAGAAGCTGTTACATGTGTAAATTGCAGCAATATGTTAAGGTTTGAGAAATCAATATATGGAACTAGCCTGAACAGCTCACCATAGTGAAATCACTTAATAGGAAATGTATGTGCTGAGTATGTGAGACTGAAAATGAGATTCAAAATGCATTACTAAAATGTTATCTGTGGAGAATTGTTTCTTCCCTGAGTAGTTTCAGAGAAACTAAGCCAAGTACATGCATGTTATAGATATATTTCATAAATCATGAATCATTTACATTCATATGATTTGGGGCTATTGGATAATTTTCCTTTGATGCAAATCTTCTTGAATGTCTAATCCGTGGATTCCTATCAAAACCCAGAATAAGAATAATCAATGTAATATTTCAATGGTTAATTAGTCTGCAGCTGCAGTATTTCACCCAATCAGGAGGAACATGACATTTTGAGCTAAAGAGAAAAAGCGAGAAAAAAGGATAGCTGAAATAATGAATTCAGAGGCTTTTGATATCCAAGAATGGGAGGAAAACCAGAAAGGAAGATTGTGGAAGGAAGCTGTGAAACATCTTCTATCACATGTAGTGAATAATTCATATCATTAAATTCCGGCCTAAAAATAGACAAAATTAACAACATTTAACATAAAATATAAAAGCATGACCAAGAAAAATTATTATATTTCAGATTGGATTATTACCCCAGTGCTGTGTCTCAGATTTTCAACAGCTTTTACAAAACAAAAGAAGAAGAAGAAAAAAAAGATCCGGAAAAATCTTCATAGAGCAGATGTCAAAAAATATTCTGCATTTTTAAAAGGCCTTTAATACATAACAAATGAGGCAAGACGAGACTGACAAACTTAATTTTTTTTTTCTATGTCTAAGAAGCGCTACAAATGCTGCATTGAGTTCTTAAAGGAAAAGCAGGACATACATCTAATTAATAAAATAATTAACACATTGAAGAGTGAAAATCAGAAGTTGCTCAAATGAATCTGAATTCAGGAAAAACCTACAGGGAGGCAGTCTCATTCCTACTACCATTCATTTTTATCCCAGGAACTGTTCTGTTTTGAAACCACTGGATGTAATTACTTCCGACTAAAGAAGACAAATCAGTAGGGAAAAAAGAATACACTGATATTTTAGGAAGTTTCTGGATACCAGATGGTTGAAGGCTCCCAGGAATTATATATCTTCAATTTTGTCTTTCATAAAAATGTCTAATTGGAGTCTTGGTGTGGTTTTGTATATACAAAAATGCAGAGTAGTGCAACATAAATTGCAGGGATAAAACACTCTTTCAGGGAAGCGACCCATCTGGATTTTGAGAGTAAAACATGCAGCCTAATCATAAATTAACATGCACAGAACTGTTCTCTTAACATTATATTTTGAGAGCATTTTAGTTTGACTTTTACATCAACCCCAACCCAACCTACCAGAAAATCAGTAAAATCTATGGACCTGTATGTCTCTCACACAATATATGTATGCTGTTTACTATTCTGGAGAAAATCTTGTCTAGGGAAAAGAAAAGAACATGAAGATTCAACTCCTATCATGGTAGAGTGCCCAATGGATTTGTGGCCTTTCTTTTCCATGAAAGAGCTATTAGAAGGAATTTCTAAAATATTTGTTAGAAAGGTGGGATCATAAAAACTTCATTTTAATTATCTCAGACAAATAAACTTAGCTATCACTATATATAAATAAATGAATGGCTAACTCATACAGTAAGCAAAACATCAAGTGAAATTTCTGAATCTCAAATCCTGTTTTATGAGTACTCTAACTTCATGAAATACAGTCTCCCTAAGAAAGAAAAATGAAAAAAAAACTACAGCACATCTCAGAACAAATTACACTAGAAAGAAGCATTAAACAATGCTTCATGTATTTTAATAGTTTTAATAATTCATTCATAATTAGAACTTCTTTCACAATAATCATCATGTTCTCCCAACTGTTTTAGCAAAAATGTCTTTTGGAAATAATACTGTTAAACATCAGGAGTTTGGGCTTTCTTGTCTGTTGTTTCAATCTTACATTTAAAAGACTAAATACGGTAGTTTTGTTTTTAAGGAAACCCCTCCCCCCAAACCAATGGCTTCCAAATGTTGTATTAGAGATTTATAATTTTGTTATTACCGTAACAGCCTGGGGTGCTATTCAGGATTATAATATAAACTTCTAGAAGAAAAAGTGAAAAATTGAACTTTTTCTTCTAGACGTTTATATTAATGACTGTCTGATACTCATTTCATTTTAGAAATTTTTCTTCAATCTGACTTCCCTCAGATCCAAATATTCATAGTGTTCTTTCAACATTTTTACAAATATACATAGTGTTCTTTCAACATCTATCTAGATGTATCAGCTGTACTTGCATAAAAATATTGATGTGAACACATTTTTGGACAAATTAAATCCACAGGATAACTTTCTTCCAAATCAGAAAAACTAAATACTTTTTAAAGGACATATAAACAAACATATGCAGAGATGTTAGTTGCAAATTTTTCTGCAAAAAAGCCTTTCAAAATTCAAAGTTTCTTAGAATATTTTCCAGGAACAATTTTTTTCATTTTAAGGCAAGTTGGCAATTTCAAAATTATATGATGATTTACTGATATACTGTTTATTGTTTAACATTATTTCCAACTTTCCAACAGTGTTGGAGACGTCACAATTTTTAGTTACTTTGAATGAAATGTTCAGATCTCAAAAGAATATGGCAGTTTGAAATATTTTCATATAAAATAATGTAGAGACAATACTTCCGTAGAGTAGTAAGAAAGAAGAAAGAAATAGACTGAAGGCGGCTCTGAAATGCAGAACTGGTGACTGTGACAGAATGAAGAGCTGGAGAGTAGACCGGTTCTTTGGTAATTCCTCTTTGAACAAGGAGATGACTCGAGATAGCTACTCCCTGTGAGTTGATCACAAGACAGTGGTCTCCCAAGGGTTTAGTGCTTGGGAAATGAGGGAATGGCCATCTTGCTCAAAGTGCAGTTGTTGCCTTTGAAAGGACACTAAATCTGCATATTTCATTTTTGGCTACTTTGGAAAATGCTTGTTAACTGCTTGTTTTTCAGCTGTAAGGAATGTTTAAATCAGACACTTTTGCTGTCCCTATCTGGCCCAAGATGTTTGCAATGGTTGGGTGTCAGCAGCGGAGGGCGGGGTATCAGCAACAGGTGGCAGAGGGTTGGCAGTGAAGGGGCAGTGCAGTGGCAGGGCAGCATAGGCAAGAAGCAGGGCAGTAACAGAGGGCGGGCCTCCACAACAGTCCCAGTTTCTCAAGTGACCCCCTTGGGAAAATTAATTGCCCATCTCTGGTTTGGATCAACAAGTTTGACAGCACCAAGTGAATTTCTTAAGTACTTTTAAAAAATGGAATAAACAGCAAATTAAAACTTCTAAAAACATTTTTTGTTTCGAGAATGTATGAATTTGCATTGTAATTTTCTTTATGTTTTTTTTCTTTTTCTGAGACTATTAAAAGAAATAAAAAAAGTTAATAGAAAGATTGCAATTAAAGGAGAACACATACTCTCAACTTAGAACTACAGAATTACAGGACTCAATTTACAATTACAGAAGCAAAATATTTTAACAGCGAACAAATTGAAGGATATTTTTGAACAGTGGGCTGAGAAGTTACTTTTAAGTGTGTCAACAGAGACATCTGCCTCTATGGAAAGACTGTGCCTAAAAGATGTTACAGAACAGGAACAAGTTCTATCTGACAAGATCAAGAGTGATTTGAAAGTGGATTTACAATGACTGACTACAAGAATGTCATGGAAGAAGATGTCACACTAGATATTAAAAAGAAACCAGTTGATGTCTTAATTAAGGGGTGATATACAATCAATAAACTAAGAGAGTAACGTGAATAATTATCCTAGATGTGATTTACAGAAGAGGATTGTTAAAGTCTTGAAGAATCTCTTGAAAAGGAACAAAGAGAAAATGAAAAGAAAACAGGTTCTATGACTTTATTTGAATGGATGGATGATTAAGACTGTTAGAAGTATTATGAAGGTATACAAAGTTGGTTTATTTGATCAAGGTTAAAATAGATATACTGGCAACCCTTAATGGACTTTTGTTGATACCAGGACAGAAATGTCAATGATTTATGGATTTGGTTATATATAACTATATATATATATATAGTTAAACACGCCTTGTTAGGCAAGTGGCCCAGGTTCTAATCCCATAAGGGTGTGGCTAGCTGATGAGAGCTAAATAGCTTGAAATAGATCTATACTAGTCTCCCTTTATTTATGTAGATCATTTTTTCTGTTTTATCAGGAAGTGATGAGTTACTAAAATTATATATAGGTGTTGTGAAGAGGGTGGGAACTGACTTCTCAGTATGCTTTCTCCCATACTTGGGTATACCAGGTGATTTAACAGAGAAAAAAACATATATATATCCTTGTCCCTGGAACATGCAGATAGGAAGAAGAATCCTGTGTCTCAGATGTTTAATCACTGGCCTTGTAGGCAAGGGGCCCGGGTTACACACATTCATGCAAAAAAATATAACATATAGAAACGGAGTGTCATTTGAAATTGACTGTCTGGATGGCCCCTGGAGTGGCCGAAAGGCAAAAAGGAAGCAATATGCTTTCTCCCATACTTGGGTATACCAGGTGATTTAACAGAGAAAAAAACATATATATATATCCTTGTTCCTGGAACATGCAGATAGGGAGAAGAATCCTGTGGCTCAGAGGTTTAATCACTTGACTTGTTAGGGAAGGGGCCCAGGTTCTAATCCCATAAGGGTGTGGCTAGCTGATGAGAGCTAAATAGCTTGAAATAGATCTATACTAGTCTCCCTTTATTTATGTAGATCATTTTTTCTGTTTTATCAGGAAGTGATGAGTTACTAAAATTATATATAGGTGTTGTGAAGAGGGTGGGAACTGACTTCTTTATGTATCTTTTTTTCTTTTTACTATATTCTTTCTTTCTTTTCTATTTCTCTTTTTCCTTTTTTTATTTCTTTTCTGGACCTGCAGAGCTAGATTATTTGTACTTCTCTGTATCATTATTAAAAAATGATATTTGAAGAACTCATGGTTTCATTATCAATGATTTTCCATTGTGGCAAATATTGACTACAGATAATCCATTTTTGATTCAAGGAACACCACAATTTTTTTTTTCTGTTTATAGGTTGCTTGATATTTTACACATTTGCAGAAATTGGCTTTAGTAAAATCCAATTCCAGGGAAACTCAGCTGTTGTTTACCGTGGGCATGTTCATTTTATGTCATAAATACACATACAGATTGCATTGGGTACCCTGTGATTAAACATGTTATATTTATAAATAGACAACCTAGTGGTATCACGAACAAGACCTTAGCAGACATTGAACTAATCACTTGCAGAACAAATAGTGCATCCGTATTCCTATGCAGATAGCTTTGAAGCAATAGATTGATAATGTTGGCAGTCTCCATACAAACTGCTAACAGGTAGTCCTCAATTTACAACAGCAACTGGACTGAAACTTCTGTCTTTAAGCGATGCACAATCACATCACTTAACAATGGTGCTCCCTGCAGTGAACTCCCAGTAGCCATCATTCATTTATGGTCAGTCCTATATTATGTTAAAAGATTGCCTTTTTCTTAGGACAGAATGCCAACGTCTGATGACAAAGCTATTTTTTCCTCTCAGATACTCTGGTTAGTTTGAGCAACCATAATAGATCACCCAACCCGTATCATGGCTGAATGGCTATTTAGACCAATCTCTCCTCAGCTCTTCTCTAACCAGAACAACATGCATTATGAGATCAGATCCTTGATTATATGGAAACATGCTCAACAGAAAGTATAAAATATTGGAGAAAAGGGCAGAGTTTATACCAAAGACCTGCTAGCTGACCAAAGATATGAGAAAAACAATAAAAGTCACGAGGGACATTTTTAAAGCAACCTTTTAGCAGCCCTGAAAATCTCTGAAGTGCTTATTTCTCATATTTGGCACCACGTTCTTTAATCTTTGAGTTGCTCATTTCCTGACTCAAACCTAATCCTTGGATAACAACATCATGTTGATCTGGTTAGCAACATGCTATTGCTTATAATGATTATGTTGAAAACCAGATGTAGTTCTTCAACTGAATGACTGGAACAAAGAAGCTATGGATGCTACAGTGCCTATACTGATAAAGTGATCAGTTTAAAGCCAAACAAAGTCTGGCAACTTTGGACACATCATCTCAGAGCATCTGACCGTCCTTCTATATTAATGATCTGCTTAGATGTTGATTTATTTTTCATGGGGAAAAAAGAACTTTTATTACCATATTTGAAAACCACTTAATTGAAGCTGATGTGTTTGGGATTTTATGCTACAGCACTTAACGTAAAGCTTCAATGCATGTATTCTGTTAATGAATTATCACTTACTATTATTTTTCATCTACTATAGCTAGACAAGTTTCCAAACGGAGCCAAAAATATCTCTTTCTATCCTTGCAGAACACTTATATGTATGTATGTGTTTTAAATAATTAAAAGTAGAGAACATTTTGAAGGTTCTGTTCAAAATTCTCTAAATCACAACTGGTTTTCCTCTTCTTGCCAAACAATTTAAATTCTCCATGATTTCTGGTCAACAGGCCTCAAAAAAATTCGAAGTTACTTGAAGAATCTGTCTTACTTCCAGGAGCTCAATTGCCCAATATAGCAATTAACCTGTCACCTTTCATTTTTCCCTCAATTTTCCAAACAAAACCATTAAACGAATTATTCCCAAGTATATCAACCACTTAGCTGCACAATAAGGTTTTTTCTCCCCTTTCCCTAAAGGGAAAGAAGCTGAATTGTTTGAAATGTGTAATTATCAGCCATTAGGGAGGAAAAAGGTTTAAGACTCATCAAGTCTTCCCCTCCAGTCTTTTATGGAGGGGGGAGATAACTTTTTACCCTTGGTAAAAGTGTCTGATATCAGTAAAGAAATGGAGAGAGAGGGGGAGGGAGAGAGGGGGGAGGGAGGGAGGGAGAGAGGGGGGAGGGAGGAAATTTACAGCAAAGCACAAGTTGGTAAAACATTTCTAATTAATTATAGTCAAGGGAAAAAAATCATGCTTTTCTATGAGTCTATTTGTTATAACTTTGCTTTCTTCCTCTGAACAATAATTTAATCTTTCCCAAACAGTATGCCATTATATTGCAATGAATACTATGCTGGTAATCCTCTTTACAAATAAAAAGGAAACCTAAACCATTATTTTATTTTCCTCTTCAGTCACCCCAGAGAAGAATATAGGAAAAGAGAACACAGCATGCCAGCATGGAAGAAAAAGATCATACCTTTCCAATGACCAAAACCATCTAGGTATAGTGGAGATATCATCACTTGGATATCATTAAGCACACCGTGAAGATTCCTTTTGTGATGATTCAAGCAGCATTCCTTTGCTTGCAACCTTTCTTTCCATCTCATCAGCTATTATTCTGCCACAAAGGCAAGTTTTTAGCACCATGGGTTTTCTTGCAAATATATCTGATAGGCCGCAGTTGCTTTCATCGTGGATGTGTCCCTGGCGTTTATTTTTTAACAAGGCCTTCTATACTGGGTAAACACGCAAGAGTTTTTTCAAACCTAAAACGTTTCTTCTCCTGGATATGAAAAGAGGCAGCCAGCCATTAGGTAACAAATAATCTATTTTGTAGCAGTATGAAATTACAAAATTTCATTTTTAAAAAATTTAACTTCTCAGCTCTTTCTCCCATCATTACATTTTCATTTTTTTTTCTGTCAGAAATCGTAAATGCTTTAGAAAGGATGGAGGACCCTTAAAAATAAACATGGAGCTGTGGGAGACATATTACGTGCGCTTGCCAGCTTTTCTTCATCCAAAAATGGCTACAGGTTAAATGGAGGATTGATGGTAGAGAAAAGGAGAACTGCTTTTCTATACCGCGTGTGTTCATTCCTGCCAGCTGATTGTCCGCAGAATAGATAAAATACAGAAACAAATTTCATCCCTGTAGATTGGAAAAGTAAGAAGGGGGAATATTCTCAGATTAAAAATCAGCTGCCTTTAAGACCTCTGACCTATATGTATTCTGGAAGAAATCATAGCAGCATTTTATTAAAAATTAAAGAGGGCCAGACTACCATAGCATTATGTGGTATGTTTTTTTTTTCTTGTTCCTAGTTTTCTATATTCAACTGCAAGGTTAAGTTATTCAGTCCGTTATATATACTGTAGTTCAGGCCCTGACTTATTGAAATATTAAAAATTCTTCTGCTGGAATTTTTACACCAGACTAAGTAGGATGGGATGATTTTGCAAGAAGACAGCCACCAGCAGTCAAATCTATCTATTGCAACATCTTAGATTGGAAAAAGCTATAAATTTAAAATAGAGGGTACATTCTTGACCCTCCCCCTTAATCCAGGGGCTCAATATTTGTCCTTTGAGCTACTTCCTTATTCCTCTTCATCAGCCCTTGAATCCCTGAATACCACCAGAGAATACAGAACAAAGACACAATCAGAATGTGACCACATGAGCCTGGCTGCACATTTTCTTTCATCGTGTTTTGTTCCAAAGGACAAAACTTGATTTAAATGCTTTTACTGTTCTCCAATTTGTACAAGAAAAGGTGGAGCTGGTAGACACACCTTCAAGCTGCTTACTTGACGACTTCTTTTTTAGAAGTCATGTTAAAGTTCCAAGCCTGCTATAAGTACTTGCTAGCTTCTCGGGGCAATGATCCATTACAGTGTTGTGAGAAACACATTTTATTCAATTTCGTATAAAGTCAAGATTTGCAAAAATAAATGCAAGGTTTGCAAGAACAATCTCATTCATTTTATAAAGTTCTCTCCAAAGTTCATATCTTCCAAAACCTTGAACAACATAGCCCAGTTGAAATTGTCAAAGACCTTCTCTAGGAAAATCAATGCTGCTTGTTTTTTATTATGTTGCTCCAAATTATTCCAAAATCTCCAACATACTTTTAACGTCACCCTTTACACGGTCTTTTAGATAAAAACCCACATTGATTCTCATAAATAAATTCCTGAAAAATTATTTTGAGTCTGGCAGCTAAAATGGTTTTGAACAACTTGTAGTCATTATTCAGCGATGATATTGGCCTTTCTGGTTAGTCAAAACCTGTCCCTCTTTAGACATTAGTGCTATATTGGCATCTTTCCAGCTCTCTGGCATCTTTCATCCCTGTAGGTTAGAATTCATTGTGTTTTGTAAAGGTTGTAAAAGTTCATCCTCTAAATATTTATAATATGAACTTGATAAGCCATCTGTTCCAGATATTTTTCCTACTTTAATCTTTTTCATAACTTCAGAAATTTCCCTTATTGTATTATAGGTCCATTCATAATCTGTCTCTGTTGCTCTGTAGTTCCAAGTGAACGTTTCTTTAGATATTCACCTATTTTCTCTACCGAGATCTCACTTCCTTATAGAAATTGGAATAATATTGATGGAATGGTTTTTGTAAGGCCACATTGTCCATTAATACAATATCCCCCTGTAGAACTTCAATATCATTTTCTTTTCATTATATATGGTAGCCACTACCCTGGTTTATTTGCAAACTCCTTATTTTCTTTAAGAATTCACTTTTATTTCCATTTCTCTTACCAATAACATAGATAATAATCACCGTAAAACTTAATTTGTTGAGCAATACTTATTTTCTCTGGATATTTCTTTAATTCTCCTTTTCTCTTTACTTCATCCAAAACAGCTTATGTTTTCTCTTAACTCATCATTTTAAATTCACAATTATTTTGTATAAAATAACTTCCAATAAAAGCTTTACTTGAACCCCAAACCATTTTTAAATCTACATTTTACCTAAAAAAAACCCTATTTTTACAATTCTCCACCATTGCTTCTTTCTATAGCAACCTTTCATTCAATTTCCAACTAAAAGACTTAGATTTTCTTTTATAAAACAAATTCACAATATTATGATTCAAAAAGTCTTTCATAATATCTCTGCTTTAGAAACCTTAATAGCCAAAATTATTTGGCTATTCAGATCATGTCAACATCTTCAAGAATCTCTGTCTTTCAGAAAACTAGGTATACTCTCCTGAATTACCATTTTTCTGTCTCTATATATCAGCCAGTCTTAAATCGTCCATCAAATCAAAGAAAATTTTGGGTAATTTGCCTTGAGTAAGTTTAATATTTTTCTCTTTTAGTTGCAGATTTAACTACAAAACAACATCTTTTTTCTTTTTTTTTTCTTGCTCCTGCTGAAATAAATTCTTCAACCAAATTTTTATATCAAATACTTTATGTTATTTTTCCAATATGTATCTATTGTAAGAAAATTATATCTTGTTTTGATTTTTTAAAAATAATGAAAAATCTTTTCTCTCTTTGGAAGAGTGTTTGTTACATTAATATTCCACATCAAGCATTTGTAATCCAAAAGGAAACAAAAAATTAGGGGAAAACATTATTCCTGTAGCACATAGTTCAATATCTATCAGCCCAAGCAACCAGGAAGAGTTGTGGATAGACTCAAGTAACTATTTTATTGCTGACCCCTTATATTACAGTAATCTCGCTAGACTGTCTTCTCTTGCAACATGGCAGATTAGATTTAAAGATTTGATCTCAGATGTTTCCTCCCCTAAATAGACACTAACCTGGAATGGCTCTTTAACTCCCCCTAGAGCACTGATGGCGAACCTTTTTTTGCTCAGGTGCCAAAAGGGCATGCGCGTGTGCAATAGCGTGTGCGCATGCCCACACCCATAATGCAATGCCCCCCACACATGCACGCACAACCCCCTGCGCTGCCCCCCCGTGCATGTGCGCAGGACTTACTGAAGCCTCCGGAGCTTGTGGATGGGGAAAAACGGATTCCAGCTGATTTTCGGCCTTCCGGAGGGTGGGGGGAGGTCGTTTTCGCCTTCCCCAGGCTTCAGGAAAGCCTCTGGAGCCTGTGGATGGCGAAAAACGGACCCAACGGCCCAACTGGAAGTTCGGAAACGAACTTCCGGTTGGGCCGTTTTCATCCTCCCCAGGCTTCAGGAGGCTTTCCTGAAGCCTGGGGAGGGTGAAAAACAGCCCAACCGGAAGTTTGGAAATGAACTTCCAGTTGGGCCGTTGGGTCCGTTTTTCACCATCCACAGGCTCCAGAGGCTTTCCTGAACCCTGAGGAAGGCGAAAATGATCTCCCCCCCGCCCTCCGGAATGCCGAAAATCAGCTGGCCAGCGTGCACATGCATGCTGGAGCTGACATAGGGCAACGCCTCGTGTGCCCTCCGATATGGCTCCGCGTGCCACCTGTGGCACACATGCCATAGGTTCGCCATCACTGCCCTAGAGAAACACCCCTTCAGTGGGTGGTTCCACTATAGTATCACCCCTTTAAGTTTCCTGTTGCACCTCTTGGAGTTTTTATGTAGTTTCCTCTGATACCTCCATTTGAATCTCCTCCAATTTTTCTTTGAACTTTTCTAGAAATTCCCTTGTCTTCTGGACAGAATTGAATAAAAACCTCTGCTGTTTAAAAGTAAGAACTCATAGCTTCCAGTTTGACCCATTGAAATGGGATCTTTTTCTGTTTCAATAAAAAAAGGTACTATTTTCTCTTATGTAAAATTCCAATAGAATTTTTTTTAAGGACAATTATATCCCTATTATCAATCTTCAGACTTATATTAAAATACTTATGCAAAACTTGGTCCCTTGCTTTTTTTCCTGACAAAGTGCCCCAAAACATCGCAGGCAGTGGTGGGATTCAAATAATTTAACAACCGGTTCTTTGCCCTAATGATTTCTTCCAACAACCAGTTCACCAAACTGCTCCGAAAGTTAACAACCGGTTCTCCCGAAGTGGTGCGAACTGGCTGAATCCCACCACTGATCCCAGGCCTTCAGAACTCTTCTGAACAGCAACAGAGATGCTGGGTGGAGGAAACCTGATCCCAGAGGGCAGGCACTGCTGCAGTGAAGGTGTGCCTCTGGAGTCACAATAGATAGTATTGTTTAACTGATGCAACCTGGAGTTTAGCAGCCCTGCCACATCAAACAGGGTGGGCAGTCATTAAGGGAGGCAGGTGGTCCATCAAGTAACCAGGCCCTAAGTCATGTAGTGCTTTTTAGTTAATGACCAACACCTCAGATCAAGCCCAGAAGCAAAGAGGCAACCAGTGCAGTTTGCAAAAAGCAGAGCTGTTACATGAGCATACCCAAAGTGAATTATGTATGTCATTTCCAGGCAATAGTAATAATAAGTGATTTCAGGATCTAAAAGAAAGTCAGCTGCTAAGATGAGGCTTTCAAGCAACAGTTATTTACTGGGACCATCCATGCTACTTTTTTTTAAATTAATAATACATTTTAAGTCAACTTTGATAAAAACAAGAGAGGATTACAGGAAAGACTGATAATAGCCACTAAAAGCAACTTCAGCCACAGCTTTATTTCAACCAGGAGAGGCAATTTTATTCTGCTTTATGTTTATTACCTCTAATTCTTATTTCTTTCCCTTCCTTCTTTCTTTCACACCTTGTTTTATCAGCTAGTGATAAAATAAAACCTAGCGCTGGGAAAGATTTTTCTCTTACCACCCCAGTGCATAGTACTATTTTAGACTTTCCCAATCTTCTACTATGGTTTCCTAATTCATGAGTAGATTTAGAATTACTTGGCAGATTAGGCAAAGCCATATCAGGGGTTGTGGCACTCCAGAAGTCAACTAATACCATGGACAGCTGGAAATGTTTGATTTCACATAATAATACTTTGATCCCAACTACAGTCACAGATCTCATCATTATCATCTTTATTATTTAATTTTATGATCGTCATCATCTCTATTAAGTCTGCACTGTGAATAAGAAATATCTATCACCATTTCTGCACCCTGAATCATAGAGTATGAACTGCGTGACCGCCTTATGCCACATTCCTCCCATCGACCAGTGAGGTCGCACAGGGTTGGCCTTCTTCAGGTCCCGTCGGCCAGACAGTGCCGGCTGGCGGGACCGCGGGGGAGGGCCTTCTCTGTAGCCGCTCCGACTCTGTGGAACCAACTTCCCCCCGAGATCCGTACTACCCCCACCTTACTGGCCTTCCGTAAAGCCCTTAAGACCTGGCTTTTCCGGCAGGCCTGGGGCCAATAGTTGTTCTGATTGGCCCATGCATGGTTGTGTGAATGTTTTATTTTAAATATAGTTGGGGTTTTTTTTTTCCCCTTTCTTTTTTAAATTGTTTTTATATGTTTTATTTTTTATGATGTAAGCCGCCCAGAGTCCTTCGGGAGTTGGGCGGCATATAAATTTTATAAAATAAATAAATAAATAAATAAATTTTAAACTACAGGTATCTATCTATTCTGAAAAGAGATAGATACTTGAAAATTGATACTGCTATGATTTTACAGCTAGTCCTCGACCATAATTGAGCCCAACATTTCTGTTGTTAAGTGAGACATTTGTTAAGTGAGTTTTGCCCCATTTTACAACTTTTCTTGCCACAGTTGTTAAGCGAATCACTGCAGTTGATAAGTTAGTAACATGGTTATTAAGTGAATCTGGCTTCCCCATTGATTTTGCTTGTCAGAAGGTTGCAAAAGATTATCACATGATCCTTGGGACATGGCAAGAGTCATAAATATGAGTCAGTTGCCAAGCATCTGAATTTTGATCACATGATCATGGGGATCAGAGGTGGGTTCCTCCTGGTTCGGACTGGTTCGCCCGAACCGCTAGCGACCCGCTGGTGATGTCACGATGACGTCACCGATCCGGTTCGGTCGGTGCCAGTCCGTGGGCGCCGCCATCTTTTTTTAAAATTTTTTTTATTTTTTTTCTTCTGCGCATGCGCAGAAGCCGAGTTTCCGGCACTGCGTATGCGTCGCCATCTTGTTTTTGGCATTTTGTTTTTTTGTTTGTTTGTTTTTTTGCACTGTGCATGTGCGCTTGCGTGCTTTGCGCACACGCACCCATGCGTCATGGCCACGCGGCATGGGAGGAAGCGAACTGGCAGCAAGATAAGTTAGAACCCACCCCTGATGGGGATGCTACAAAGGTTGTAAGTGTGAAAAACGGTCATAAGTCACCTTTTTCATTTCTGTTGTAACTTTGAACAGTCACTAAATGAACTGTTGTAAGTCAGGGTCTATGGCTATTATGAAAACATCAAACAGAAGAAAACAGAATCAGATACAGTACTTTCTATGCACATCTAAAGCTATGTTCTAACTTCCAAAGCTATATGTTGTCTGTCTAGGCAACTAACATTAAAACTCAAGTATTTTATGTTAACCATGTCACAATGTTTAATTAGTCTATATCAAGGTCATCCATTCACTAAACTGGAATATAATATCAAAAGACAAATGGCTACCCAGGAGCAAGAATGCCATATTTAAAAAAAATGTTCCATGAGTAGGATTTGTTTGTTTAACATACTTCAGACAGTATTCATTTCTTTTAAAAGTGTTCTATATGCTTTGTCCTTCGACATGTAGAAGGACTCATTGTAATAACACCAAATTCTATTAGAGAGCATATATCATTTTTAAATTATATTCTGCATACTTACCTATCAAGGTTAATTGTTATAATCCTTAGTTATCTTATTCTGCTTCTACTCCTTTTGCCATAACTAAAAAAAAAATACATTTTCACTCCACTGCCATATTCCAGCTTAGACCATAAATCTCTTATGAGGCCATCATGTAGTCTTCTGGCTATTGCTAATTACAAATCTCAGCATCCCTCACCATTGGGCATGCATTTTAGAGATGCTAAGTGTTATAGTGCAGCAATTTCTGAAATGCCACAAGTTGCTACCTTTATACTAGACCTGTAGCTACTTACAAATAGCAGATATTTACAAAAAAAAAAAAAAAAAAGCAAATAACAAAACAACTTGCCAGATACCAATCTGTCATGGCCCCATCAGAGCCCGGTTTGGGGGAGGAGGAGGAGGAGTTGGAACTGGGACTGTCTGACAGGAAAGGCATACCAGGGGCTGCGAATGATGCTGTCCCAGGTCGCTCAATGTATTGGGGGAGGCGGTCGACCAGACGGAGAGCTGCCTGCCTGCACAGACACAGGGGAGGATCGGTGCTGACTGGCAGTGTGCTGATAGGCAGCCGATCTTCTCTGATGAGGAACAGTTGTCTACTCCATTCGATCCAAGGGCAAGGAGAATGGAGAGTAGCCAGGCCCAGAGAAGGGCTGCAAGGCTACTCAGGAGGAGCTCATCTCACCCCTCCTCACAAGGAACACCTGGTAAATTAGTCTTTGCCAGAAACAAACTGCCGCGCGGCGTTTTCTACTCTTACAGGGAACATTGCCTGTGAGCATACTCCTACTCTGTTGTCTTTCTTTGTACTGTGGGCTGTGTTTGGGAGACTGAGGGTGGCTGCCTTCAGGGTAGGGTGGGGGTGGAGCCTTACCAGTCGTTGGAGGGCCATTGGCTGCAACATTTGTTAAGAGAAATAAAGAACTCTCTAGAGGCCTGCCTTGCCTTGACCACTTGGGTCATAACACCAATCATTATTACTCCACTATAATCCTAACCCACTCTTATGTAGTAAAATTTAAGCCTAAAAAGCAGCTTTCCGTTTCAAGAATGAAGAATCATTGCCTCAACTAACTAGAACTCTAGGTGATGTACTGTACAACATTAATAAAAGAACTCAATATATACAGTTAATACGTTTTGATGTAAAAAATTTTTGCTTTAGTTTATTATTATTACTGGTATTAGACAAAGAAGAATTGAGAAACTCAGCAAACCCTACACTAGAATCACACAATTCTAACCGTGGTGAAATTCTCCAAACGCAGTGGTGATACAAACTCACATGAATTCAAGGAAACTCTTCCATATAGAAAAGGGAGGGGTGTAATCCCTCACCAAACTCTGCTTAGGCAAAGTATATATTTGTATTAAGTTGGGTTCCGGTTCATGTTTATTGTATTAAATAACTAATTGTAGATGGACCCATTTTGATTCAATACTTTTATAGGTCAGTTGAATCATCAATCTTTTCCCTTAGAGCAGTGGTTCTCAACCTTTCTAATGCCGCGACCCCCCCGCCGCCACCGCGACCCTCCTGCTGCTGCAACCCCCTCCCCGCCCCCTCCCCGCGCGGGATGAGTTGACAAAGGGGGCGTGGCACCAGGGGCGAAATGCTCCGGGTTCGGGCTTGCCTGCCGGTCGCCGGACAGCTGATAGCATCGGAAGCGGGAGACTTCGCCCGGACGCCGG
>QLTV01000974.1:6725596-6743558 GCA_003457575.1 Thermophis baileyi | reverse complement strand
CGCCCGGACGCCGCCATTTGGGTTCTTTTACCCTCTGCGCATGCGCAAAGCATTCTGCGCATGCACAGAGGGTAGAAGAACCCAAATGGTGGCGTCCGGGCTACCAGCTGTCCAGCGACCCGCAGGCATGGCTGAACCGGGACCTTTTCACCCCTGCAGTGACGGTGGCACCAAAATGGCGGGCTAACGCGCGCGGCGACCCCTGTGAAATGGTCGTTCGACCCCCAAAGGGGTCGCGACCCACAGGTTGAGAACCACTGCCTTAGAGATTCAAGGCAAAATCAAGAAATTAAACAAGTAAGTGGTTAACAAATCATGATAAGAAGCCTATTCAGAGTTTTGTGATGCCTACTGAGAGCAGAGGATGGCACCTGCTTGTTCAGAATAACAGCTTGAGGGATATGGAAAGATGGGGGCAAGCTATTTCATTTTTGAAGAGTTCTTTAAATGTGAAAATGTTTCAGTTCAAGCAGGATTAACCAGCTGTCTTGATTTCTGCCCCTTTGTTCACAATAGCAGTAATTGTTCACACACCACAGTACTATCAATACAGAATCTGAAAAATAAATCAGAGCCACATTATTTTCATGATTAAAACTGAAGTGTGAATGCAAGTTATTGGGGCATAGTCACATTTTTAAATCAAGACTGAAAGTGGAAAGTTTTTTTTTAAAGTAGATGTTCAGAGTCTAATGTACTTTCCAAATATTCTCTTAGAAGTTAATTCCCATAAGTACAAGAGATTTGCATTGCTTATGAGGCTTCCGTTACCCACACTTGAAGATATCAGGCCTTACGGCAGTGGTTCTCAACCTGTGGGTCGCGACCCCTTTGGGGGGTCGAACGATCCTTTCACAGGGGTCGCCTAAGCGCGCACTAGCCCGCCATCTTGGTGCCATGCCCCCTTTGTCACCTTATCGCGCGCGGGGAAGGGGCGGGGAGGGGGTTGCGGCAGCGGGGAGGGGGTCGCGGCATTAGGAAGGTTGAGAACCACTGCCTTACGGTGTCTAAAGTCTTTATTAAAACCCAGGAACAATGTGGGTTCTATGGTTAAAGCAAGAATATTGTACTGATTGTGTCAATATTTTGCTACAGATCACAGCATGATACTTGTCATGTCAGTGATAAAATGTCTCTCACGCATGCAGAAACTACATCAGAAAGCCATGGATTTTTATAAGCTTACAAAGACAGAACCAATGCTCAAATGTAGTAAAGCAATGTGCCATTTAGGAGAAGTAAGCCAATATAGATGCCCTTGGTCGAGGTCAGATTCCACACTTCACTGTTTATACCAAAAACAAAAGACTACACCCTATAAAATGTAATGGATTAGATATAACATGCAACAGATCCAATTAACATGGAGGCTCTTTAACTACAACTCAGATGTAGCCATAGTACAGCAACTTTTTAAGAAGGGACTTTCAAAAAGGGTGGCGTCTTGAATCATCTGTTAATTACAGAGCTCTATGGGATTTCTCTTCTGCTAATAGCAGAAGTTATCACCTGTACTGCAAATACATTGCACACAATTCAACCTATCATAATTGCACTATCTCTGCCTTCCTGATTAATAGGACTACCAGTCTAATGTTAGGGGAGATAAAAAAAATATGTGAATAATTAGCTGCAATTCTATCACGTTTAACCACTGAGTCTAGTGGAATATATTTTTGAGGAAACCTGTGCAGAACGGTGCTTGTAACAAAAGGCACGTCAATTCTTAAATGTGATTTCTTTCCTCTTTATGTTATGTTTTAGTTTATTGAGACAACGTGGGCAGTATGGGCCGGGTAACTGAATTTTTAAACGTGCATTTACTGCAGAGAAATCTTTATTAAATAGTTTTCTTGAAAAATATGTGATGCTGTTTTTAGGGATTTGGTTGAAAATCGAGATGATCTGAAAATATTATCATTCTCTACATCAGTGGTTCTCAACCTACCTAATGCCGCAACCCCCGCCCCGTCGTCGCGACCCCTGATCCGCCCCTCCCCGCACGCGATGAGGTGACAAAGGGGGCGTGGTGGGCTAGCGCGCGCTTAGGCGACCCCTGTGAAAGGGTCGTTCGACCCCCAAAGGGGTCGCGACCCATAGGTTGAGAACCGCTGCTCTACATATACAAGTCCAGAGCATTTGGTGAAAACAGCTTAGTTTTTCCACAGGTGTTAATCTTTTGCTTTTCCCCCCAAAGTTTCTGTTTGTTACTTATGACAGAGGCACATTCATCTCTGCAGGCAAATCAGCAGTGCTAATTTTGGCTTATTTACAGGTAGCTCTTTTAGGAAGAACATGTTTTTCTGCAGCTGTGATAATCTGCTCTTAATAATATTTAATGACCACTGGTTGTTTTGGTTCAAGTTTATTCTGCTAAATTAGAGAAATGACTTTCATCCAACTTATGAGAGCATTTAGATCTTCCAGGTGTGTGCATTTGGAAACTTAGTAAATGCAAACACCAGTTAACAGCGAGCAACATCTGGATGTATATATGTACCGTGTTTCCCCGAAAATAAGACAGGGTCTTATTTTCTTTTGACCCCCCAAATAAGGGCTTGGCCTTATTATCGGGGGGGTCTTATTATTTTGGGGGTGCAAGAGGCGCCGAGTGTGGTCACCTGCTCGCAAGAGCGCAGCCGCCTGGCACATCTTGCCACATGGTGCCCACCGGGCAGCCTGCGCACTCACAGCCGGGAGTCCGGCAGAGAGAGGCTCCCTCGGCATGCCACCATCAAGCCCCGCCCATCCCACGGGGGGGGGGGGTGGAACGCAAGTGGCCTGAAGGCACCAAGCCGTGCGAGCACCTGTCACCCCCCGCTCACGCGCCTCCCAGGCCTCACCACATCGATGTGGGCGAAGCCAGTGAGCACCTGGCTGGAAGCTGCTGGAAACGGAGAAGAGGCCGGTCAGGCCAGCCGCCTGCTGCCGAGTCTTCCGGCAGCCGAGGCAGAGTCTTCCGGCAGCCAGGGCAGAGCGGTGGCGAAGGGAGCCGCAGCCCCGCATGGGGAGTCTGCGCCGCCGCCACCATCCCAGCACTGAGGATGGCTTCCTCTGCGGCTTCCAAACCCCAGCTGGAAGCCGCTGGAAGCAGAGAAGAGGCTGGTCGGGCCAGCCGCCTACTGCCGAGTCTTCCGGCAGTGGCCGCTCTGGGAGTGTGCTTCCTGCTCTATGGTTCCAGCTCCATGCGGCTGTCCCAGCTCCCAGAAGACTTGGCAGCAGGCGGCTGGCCCGACCGGCCTCTTCTCTGCTTCCAGCAGCTTGCAGCCGGGGTTTGGAAGTCGCAGAGGAAGCCATCCTCAGTGTTAGGATGGCGGCGGTGCAGACTCCCCATGCAGGGCGGCGGCTCCCTTCGCCGCCGCTCTGCCCTGGCTGCCGGAAGACTCTCTGCCCTGGCTACCGGAAGACTCGGCAGCAGGCGGCTGGGCCGACCGGCCTCTTCTCTGTTTCCAGCAGCTTCCAGCCGGGGTTTGGAATAGCAATATAGCAATAGCACTTAGACTTATATACCGCTTTACAGTGCTTTACAGCACTCTCTAAGCGGTTCACAGAGTCAGCATATTGCCCCCAACAATCTGGGTCCTCATTTTACCCACCTCGGAAGGATGGAAGGCTGAGTCAACCTTGAGCCGGTGAGATTTGAACCGCTGAACTGCTGAACAGTCAGCTGAAGTAGCCTGCAGTACTGCACTCTAACCACTGCGCCACCTCGGCTCTGGAAGCTGCAGAGGAAGCCATCCTCAGTGCTGGGATGGCGGCGGTGGTGGCACGGACTCCTCAAGGACCTCGTGCTCACCGGCGTTGCCCACATCGTGATCCTGGGATACTGCTCGGTCGGTGAGTGGCGCTCTGCCCGGCCGGAGGAGGAGGTTGTCCGCTGGGTGGGCACCACGTGGCAAGAGGTGCCGGGTGGCTGCTCTCTTGTGAGCAGGGCGGGAGTTGGATGGATGGGAGGCGGGTGAGCGCCAAGAACGCTGGGGAGAGATAGAATGAGAGGCAGCTCCCGATCAGCTCAGCTGATCTACGGGTCATGATTAAGGGCCCCAGCTGCCATTAGCTGAGCGGGGAAGGGCTGCCTCCTGTGCTGGCCATGCCCACCCCTTCACTAGGGCTTATTTTCAGGGGAGGGCGTATATTTACGCCCACTCCAAAAATCAGGCTTGGACTTATTTTCAGGACATGTCGTATTTTCGGGGAAACATGGTAGCATGTGTATATATCATGTTTATCTTATCAAAGATTATACTGCCTCATTTGTTTCTCTCCCTACTACTTAAATTGTCTATTATATGGAAAAGGGTGAGGGGGAAAAAAGACTAACCCTTCACTAATGACACACAGATATCTTATCAAAGCAGATTGCTTACTTTATTCATTGGAGCCATCCTCCGGTGAAGTGGGGATTCCAGATTATACTGCAATAACAATTATAGGTAGTCCTTGACTTATGATCACAATTGAGCCCAAAATTTCTATTGTTAAGTGAGACATTTGGTAAGTGGGTTTCCCCCCCCCCCCCAATTTACCATCTTTCTTGCCACAGTTGTCAAGTGAATCGTTGCAGTTGATAAGTTAGTAACCTGGTTGTTAAGTGAATCTGGCTTCCCCATTGACTTGCTGATCAGAAGGTTGCTAAAGGGGATCACATGACCTTGGGACACAGCAATGGTCATAAATATGAACCTGTTGTTAACAGGGGTGGGTTCTGGTTTTCTTCGCTGCTGGTTTGCTCAGTGTCGTGTCGCGCGGGCGCGCTTTGCGCATGCACAGTGCTTAAAAAAAGCTTCTGCGCATGCGCAGAAGCAAAAAACAAGATGGTGGCGCTGTAGGCGTGGCAGGCCTGGGTTGCTACCGGTTCTAGCGACCTAGGCCGCCAAGTTACTACCAGTTCTATAGAACCGTTCCGAACCGGGAGGAACCCACCTCTGGTTGTTAAGCATTTGAATTTTGATCACATTGTCACGGGGATGCTGCAAAGGTCATAACTGTGAAAAACGGTCATAAGACTCTTCTTTCAGTGCCGTTGTAACTTTACATAGTCATTAAATGAACTGTTGTAAGTCGAGGACTACCTGTAACTGGGGGAGGCACAAAAAGAATGGAATGAACACATTTATACAGTTTTTATAGGCCAACTCTCTAACTTTCTTTACAGTAAGACTCTCTTTGAGAAAGATGGAAAAGAGAACATTTAATTAAAATCAATGCATGTCTACTATCTTGATGAAACATGTGTTAATTCATTTTTAATTTACTTGAAATATTTTATTACAAAAGAATCACTAAAATATATTTACATTACATTGCTTACAAGTCTCTTTTTTTCTTTTTACAAAAGGAGAAAATTAAGGGAACGAAAAAGAAAGTAATATAATAAAACAAAATCATACTACGGAACAACCAGATGAAATAATATTCACCATCATTTATATAATATATGCATATATATTCATCAGGCATTTCATTGCTTCAACAGAAAGTCAGTTCATAAATAGAAAGTGAGCACATATCCATAATCCAGATCTGAAATAACTTCCTTACAATGTTGAATAATTATCTGCTTTGCTATCCCTCGTGTGTCATTTATCCATAATTTTTTAGACAGTGACACCAAATGTTTTATATATAATTGAAATTATGCTGATTCAGCCACACAACTATGCTTCTTCCTCTCTCCAGAGAGTAAGAGTCACTGTCACCATTGTATTGCCATATTTAGGTGGCATTTTAACAAGTTCCATTTTAAAAGGTGAATAATTACCAGGCAGAAGCAGCTTCAGGGGAGAGAAGGAAGCAACATATTAACCCTTGCAAAGTCAGCCTTTCACTTCACAAATGAGGAAATCATTAACACACATCTTCCTCAACTATTGGTTTGTGAATCTTTGTTTTCTTCTTCCATTTGAGGAAGATGGGGACGGAGGGAATCTCTCATAGACATACTCACCGGGTTATGTCATGTTTGTTTTCCTGCAAGAGGATGACAAGAGCTACATATGCTATAAGTACAGGGAGCGTCTGCCCTCCGGGAAGAGAAAGTGAAGGGACTAGAAGCAGCCCTGTCTATCCTCTAGCTTATCAAAACAGATGAGCATCTCCTGGATCAGCATAGAAAGCACTTGATAGTACTACCAAGAACCTACCAGGAGACAGAATGTAGCCAGGTGGAGGAAATAGGTGAGAGAATATAACGCAAAGGACAGAGCCTGCCAGGAAGGGATTTTGTTGTTGTTGAATTTCAGAATATATTACAGAGTCTCCCCAGTGATTATGATTCTGAATCTCTGCACGAAGAATAGCTTCTACAGAAGATCAATGTCTACAGCTTCTTCTCTTTCCTGCCCAGCACTTCTAGTCTGTTTCAGGGTCTCAGCTGTCTCTGGCTACCTCATTTGTCCAAGGAAAGGATTTCTGCCTTTGTCCTGAAGAGGAGAAACCAATGGTTAGTGATGGGTAAGACTTGGTACTAAAAGGGACAGTAGCAGCAGTCTCTTGTTTTGATAAGTCTCTCGGGGTAACAGTATTCCCTTCCCAGGGCTAACATGTGGGACAAGATAGAAAGGCTTCAAGATTCTTTAAACCCACTGACAATTATGCTGTACTACTGATCCACATGAAAACAAATGACATAACCAGAGACAGCCAAGACCCTATTTTCTTCTCCCCTTCCTGCCAAATTCCATGGCCCAGGAAGAGAAGGAAAATTCTGGATAAATAAACAACTAGTTACATGCAGATGGTGCCAATGGGGGCACTTTGGATTCTAAATAGGAGGAATTTCAATAGTGAGAGATTCTTATTAAATGATGGGCTATACCTCATGAGTACTGGGAAAAATGTGTTTGGAAAGTGATCTAAAGAGTTTTAAGTTAAATCTTGTAAGGAAAGGAGAAGAAAATTCAGAAAAGAATGTACCACCAGGATATGGGTGTGGGACAGGGAGTAATAAACATACATGAAGATATCCAATAATGAGCAAGTAAAAGACGGAGTAGTTACTGTATATGATCCAAGATTTCCTGTGCCTCTATTCGCATTCACAGAATGGAGGGGACAAATTGGAAGAACAGAAACCTTAATAAAAGTAGATACAATTTATAGGCAGTACTGAAATCCAGTGGGATGAAGCCCACGAGTGGAATGCAAAGACTGAAGACTAACAATAGGAAGATCTCAACTGCCCAAATAATTGTTGGAAACCAATAGTTCCTTGAATTTCTCAGAGGTCTCGTTGACTCCAGAAACTAAATCCAGAAGTCTGAGGTAGGTTCAAGAAAATCAGTCTCCTAACTAATAGGGAAAATTTGATTGAAGAGATAAAAGCAGTGGGGAAACACGGAAAGAAGTGACCATACCATTTTGACTTTCAAGATATTATAGAAAGAGAAATGAGCAAAGGTATAATTGACTTCATTTGACTTCAGGAGAGAGAATATCAAGAAGCTTAAAGAATATGGTAGGATCTCATGGGATTTCAAAAATCCTAAGGTCAGAGCACAGAAAAGTCTTAATTTTTTCAAATTTAAGATTGCATGTCAATGCAGGCTTGAAAGCCATCTCTCAAGGATGCTTTCCTGTATTAGCCAGGGATTGCACCTGGGGGTCTCTAAGGCCCCATGATTCTATGATCTAGTCTACTTTCACAGCTGATGCAAACATTTTATTTTTATTTATTTATTTTGTCAAGTACGTATTTGATAATATACATAAGTATAACATTATTTGAATGCATAAGATAGGTACAAATAAAAGGGAACATTTGGACAGGGACGGTAGGCACGCTGGTGCGCTTATGCACGCCCCTTACTGACCTCTTAGGAATGGGGTGAGGTCAACAGTAGACAGTCTAAGGGTAAAGTTTTGGGGATTTGGGGAGGAAACTACAGAGTCAGGTAGTGAGTTCCAGGCATTAACCACTCTGTTGCTGAAGTTGTATTTTCTGCAATCGAGTTTGGAGCGGTTCACTTTGAGTTTGTATCTGTTGTGTGCTCGTGTATTGTTGTGGTTGAAACTGAAGTAGTTGTTGACAGGAAGGACGTTGTAGCAGATAATTTTATGAACTACGCTTAAGTCATGCCGAAGGCGACGTAGTTCTAAGTTTTCTCAGCCCGGAATTTCAAGTCTGGTGGCGTAAGGTATTCTGTTGTGAGCAGAGGAGTGGAGGACTCTTCTCGTAAAATATATCTGGACATGCTCTATTGTATTAATGTCCGATATACCAGAGGGATGAAGGCACAACGAGCAGATGCTCTAAGAGAATGTGACCCTGTTGCTTCCTTGACTAGCCAAAACACAAAAAGAGAAGCTGCCTCCTTTCTGCCAAGGCTGGCTGGATTATGTATCTCCCTACAGAGAACTCTCTTTCAGTTGCCTCAAGAAATGGGCAGTTAGGATAGCAGGGCAGGAATGACAAGAAATCAGAATGCAGGGTCGTGCAGTTGCAACCTGGTTCCTCTCTAACCTTCTCCTTCCCCCTCCCTTTTGATCTTTGGTCAGAAAATGCACAGAAGTGCTTACCTGTCAATCAGTTACTCTCTCCTTTCTAAGCAGCTGTACCAAAGAAAGAAGTGTTACTTTAACAGGCATAAGCTTAAGGGTTCTTTCTGTAACAAAACTCCATCTTTCAACTGGGCAGGTACAGATGAAGCCAAAGCTCATTCATGTTGGCATAATTTAATTATTAATTCATTCTGTCAATTGTTGTAATAGATGTGGGCATTTGTGTGTGCACCTTCCTCAAGCAACAAAGAATTCTAGATTATTCTTTGCTACAGGTTAACAACTAACTGCAGCTGTGCGTTTCTCCAGCACTATCAACTAAGAATGTTTCCCACTTCTCCTGAAAATGATCTTGTTTGGTCCCTTGCATGCAACTCCAATTTCAGCTTTTCTTTTTCTAAAAAGGGTTTCAAAAGGAGCTTTCCTAGTTCCTGCACTATGACCCCTGACCTTGAAATGACCACCTCACAACAAGCGGCACTGCTGCGCTTTGGAGCACTTAGGAAAATGAAGTCATTTGCCAGCCTCCTTGATTCTCACCACAAACAGGAAATCTGGCCACAATAGACAATTGTTCAGAACTGTGTATGTATCCAGCGTTTACCGTACTTGTGTATTATTACGGAATAGTAGCTTTCAACAAACTTGATTGAGAAGTCTGTCAGAACTTCCCTTCAACAGCTGCCAAAGCCTTTAAATATCTGATTTAACCAAAAGTTTACCTAACTGTATCATAGAAAAGCATTCGCTCCAATGTTCTTTATAAAGCCAAAACCTGGCTTAACATATATAAGGTGGCTGAATATCAGGTCAGCTAAAATGCTGATCTTCATAATTTATCTGCAGAACAAGCTTCCGTACCACTCACAAATATTTACTTCTATGTTCTTTCCTGTATTACTTCACAGTGCAAATTGGATGCTGGTCTTCCTAAGTTTTTACAGAAAATATTCATGTGATAATTATAATGGAATCAAGTCCAATATACACAGGAAATAGTGTTTTTCTTTTCCTGAAAGTACAGCTGTAATGGTTCATTGGGCTGGGAGCCACGAAGAAATAATCCTATTAAGCATTCTCTTGTTTCTAAGCAAACTTTCAAAATATTAAACAAGTTGGATATACACATTGTTGCAAGAACTTCTACCAATAATAAAACAATGCTGGTGTATAATGCAAGAACTAAAGCCTAGAACAATTCAATTGGCTGCTTGTCCAGTTCATTAATGACAGATATATCAATTATTGAAACAAACCTATTTATTGCAAGTTGTTTTAAAGGTGTTTAGAAAATATTTCTATTCCATGTACTTATGAAAGCTGTAATAGGAATGTATCATCTTAGAAGAGGCATCCATTAGCAACTGTTCACAATTACGATGTTGATGGAAAAGTGACTTTACGCCCAATCTTTGTATTTACAACTTTTGCAGGTCGGTAAAGCAAAGGAAAGCTGACATACGTTCATTAAGTATAGACACAGTTTCACATAATGACCACTTCGCTTAATAACTGAGTTGCTGGTCCCAGTTGTGCTCGCTTAAAGGAAGAATCCCTGTATTTCTCTACTCAGAATTTGCCCGCCTGACTTCTCAGTTGTGACAGAGAAAAAGAGCTCAGTTAAAAAGTTTTAAAAGCTTTTCAAATAAATCCTTCTCACGTAGGGCTTGGTGTGAAACCCTTCTTTATAGTCTTTATCACAAGTTATTGCATACAGATATGATTTCATCATTTCACAAAATTACTACTGCTATAGGCTTAAACATACCACATGGTTTGGATATTATACTCAAGGCAGACACTTCAGCGCCACCCCCCACCCAATATTACAAACTATGCTAATTCAATTTTTAAAATCCCAAAAGTTGAAAGTGTTTTGATTCAAAAGGTCATTTTTCAATACTGATGGGTTGTCAGATCAAACAAATAAGAGAGTACTGTTTATGCTAGTACAAAGTTTTTACCTTAAACTGTCTACCGTGGACCTTACACGTTTCTTAAGAGGTCCCTAAGGGGGCGTGCATAAGCGCACCAGCGTGCCTACCGTCCCTGTCCTACTGTACCCATTTGTATGTACTCATTTTATGTGTTTATGGCTATGTTTTGCTTCTTTATATCCATTTATTTGTGCCATTTTTTTCATGTGTCCTGTTTCCTTGCACTTGTTGACAAATAAATAAATAAATAAATGATAAAATAAATAAATAAATGAGAAACTCCATCCAGACAGGGTTTTCGGTTCAGATGTATAGTCGATGTTAAACTTCACTGAAGCATTTAGCAGATGATAACAGACAGCTTCTCCTACACTACCACCATGATATAGCTCTCAGCTCTGACAGTAGCGCTTTTTAATATGGCATTACTTGCCAAACTCACTGACTTCTTTTGCTTTTTTAATTAACTCAAAGTCAGTAATACAGAAGTCCATTGTTCAACATAAAGGAAGGAAATGAATGGTGAAGAGTTATTTTAAGCACCCTAAAACAGATGCTACATAGTTTTATAGGAAAACTTGCATATTATTTTCTATTAAACATAAAACCATTACAGTCTTAAGAGGCTAAAGAACCAACTGGATTCTTCTTTATTTGAAAGAAATCAGCAAATAACGTTGATTTAATTAAGTGTGATGCTGATTGGAAACCCCTTTTGGACTTTTTGCGAGAAACAGTAGACAGAGAAAATAGTAGATGATAGAAAAATGAAAGTTATTCTGTATCCATGGAGTATGAGTTTAATTTAAATTTATACCTAAAGCTATATGTAAGCTACATTACCTCTCTGGTGAAGAACAGGTAAGAATGGGGAAACATGCTGGTATCATAGCATAAAGATATGTGACTAATGATTTCTGCCCTTCCTCCCCCCCCCCTTTGGAAGACAAATCAAATTTGTAAGAGATAAAGAAAATCAAACTTCCTTAAAAGAAAAGTAACCCTACGATATATGGAGAAAGCACTTGCAATGCTCTCAATCAACCACAAGTTGATGATCCACCATTATCACTGTGGAAGAAAAAAAGTTCAGGATATGTACTATTGCTTCCCAAAAAATGAATAATAGGAAAAGTAAATCTTGAATTCAGTATGAAATTTCATAGAATGCATTACTTGTAAAGAGAAATACAAATAAGAAACAATATGATTTCCAGAAAATCTGTGCTTTCTCATTGCAGACAATTATGAATCAATATAGAATAGGACAATAGCCAATACAACGGTTTTTCTAATAGCCTTTTTAATTATGACTGACCATTCATTTCACTTTAGCAATGTTCCTGAGATCTGGAAATCCAACTGGATGCAATCTGCCCTGCCTAATAATATTTTTCCCCCCTGAGAACCTGGCCCTTTAAGCCAGTGAGATATTAACATTACACAACCATCTCTAAACTTTGGAGAAAACTAAGCTTAGCACCCTTTAATGTCCTCCATATGGTGTTTCTTGAGGGCATTTACAAAGTAATCTTTTATGAGCTATGATTGTATCTTTATGGAGAAAGTATACTCAATCCATAGTCCATAGACTGTTCTACTGAACTTTTAAACGGCTATAAGGATCTGCTTTATAATTCCTTATTTAATAAAATGCCCAGGCCATTCTAGATTATTCTATATGCAATTGTTGTTCATGATTCATTTTCTATAAACATGCCAAATTTTGCTTTTTTGTTGTAAAACCAGACATACTTTTATTATATTGGTGATCTAGCTTAAATTGTCCTGTTTTATGTATTGTTAATTTGTTAAATTCTGGCCAGCAGCCATAATGAAGAACTGAATTGAGTGAGGTAATTTGAGGTTGGCCATGCTTGAGAACCCAACTGCTGTCTTGGCAGGTTTGGGGAATGAGATCATCACAAACATCACAATAGAGTTTATTTATTTGACCATGGTACAATATATGGTTTGTTTCAAGCGAGACTTAAGTTTTACTGTATCATATGAATTCAGTCAGTAAGTGTGAACATTGGTCTATTTAATCCACTATTATCAACATTAACTAGCAGCAGATCTCCAGGATTTTAGGCAGCTATTGGGAAATGCCAAGACTTAATTTTGTGTGTACTCTGTATGTAAAGCTCTATTGCTCAGCCACAGTCCCTTACTTATAGCAATATTATCTGCCTTGGAAGACATTGTCCATGGAGACTGGTAGGAAATCTCTACAGATTTACTTGAGGTATTTTCTTTGTTCATTACATCATTTTGGATTTTTTTTAAAAAAATAAATAAATCCCACCTGGATTTCTCCCGCTGAGAAAGAACAGCAGCTCAAAACCCACAGGACTTCAATGTTCCCTTTACTACATCTAAGGTTTTCTTAGTTTTCAAAGGGTATTCACAACCTTCACCAGAAATCCCCCCAGTGACACTCAGCATGAATGCAGCTTCACTGTAAAGCTAATAGCCCAAGAAAATAGTGTAGGGAGGCCACTATGATGAATAAAGCAGACAAGATTTTAGATTTGGTCAAAAATAGTTGTAAGTAGCTCTAGGAGCTATTTTTATGGACTTTCAGCACTGAGGCTTATGGTGTACACTGTGAACAGTTTTTCCCCGAACGCCATCACTCTGCTAAACAAATAATTCCCTCACCACTGTCAAACTATTCACTAAGGCTGCATTACTATTACTATTAGTCTTCTCATCGTTCCTATCACCTATCTCCTCCCACTTATGACTGTAACTTGTTGCTTGTATCCTTACGATTTATATTGATATTGATTGTTTCCTGATTGCTTATTTGTACCCCATGATAATCATTAATTGTTGTACCTCATGATTCTTGACAAATGTATCTTGTCTTTTTATGTACACTGAGAGCATATGCACCAAAGACAAATTCCTTGTGTGTCCAATCACACTTGGCCAATAAAGAATTCTATTCTATTCTATTCTATTCTATTCTATTCTATTCTATTCTATTCTATTCTATTCTATTCTATTCTATTCTATTCTATTCTATTCTATTCTATTCTATTCTATTCTCCCTGAAATTCAAAATTATCTTTAAAATAATAAATGCTTCACATGCTGAAATGCATACAGAAGAGACAGTCCCGATAACACAAGTAATATTTTTTGGTTCCTGAACATCAAATATCACAGAAGGATTCTTGCATCTAGCGGTCTCACATCCCAAAGCTATTACCTCGGGGGGGGGGGGGGAGAAATACCTCATGTCTCTCTCTCCTCAGCACAAAAGTCAACAGGAACACCTTAAGGATTTCCAAGCTTTTAGTTTTGTAAGCAGATATTTGAAAAGTAATTTCCTAGAACCAAACAGTTTCCGCACAAAACTGAGTTTCTGTATTGCTTCCAGGATAGGGATGCTTCTGGAAACCAAGACAGACAGATGTTTAGAATATGCATTCTCACATCCTGCACCTGGTATACAATATTAATATCCCACAGCACTCACACAGGGAAAAAAAAGCCCAACACATCCTTTGTTATTTGTCAGATGATCTGAGACAAAATTCTAAAAAGAAAAATACATTTAAGCAACTGTATTATTATTTAATCATTGTCGTCGTCATCTTTAAGTCAAGAGCATTGTCTTAGTCTTATGTATTGATATTTAGCTCACACTTCATGCTCATCTGACTTTAATAGATAATGGACTCAATTAAAAAAAATTCTATAAAAGTATCCTTTACCGCCATCTCAGATAGACAAGAAACCCTTCTTTATTAACCTTCAGGAAGAGACACTGTGTCACTTGTGGAAATTAGGAACTCTGACTCCTGCCCTCCCACTCTTCACCTCTCTTCTAATCCATCAGTGCAGCCAATATTGAGGTGCGAGCAAGGGAGAGGCTAGAAAAAATGCTACCCTCTGTGGATATTAAGAATATGTCTGGAAACGTAACATAACAGGAAAGTTAGGCCTTCAATGCCTTATGAGGAAGGTCTTAAAATGGACATCATCATCATCCCAAACACCATCTACGTTTTCTATTATATCAACCACTGCTATTGTTCTCGTCAGCATTCCCTTTTTCTTGTCAGGGAAAAAAGAAAATCCTTGCCGCTTTTCAATTTCTGTAAGAAAACCCTGCCGCTGAGAATTTTCTTTTTTCACTTTTTGTTCATTAATGGCTTGAGTGTAAAGAAAAGCTTGAGACCAAACAGTAGGCAAATTCCTAAGTACGCTGTGCTAAAATGCAATGTGTCAGTGGATGCCCATTTTACTCCCCTAAAGCTTTTCAAAATCAGCAGAAAACCCCAATTATTGGACAGAACTTAGGCTTCTACCTACGACAAAATGAATAGAAGATTAAAATCACAACTAGTCAATAGCTGAGACAGACTGAAAAACAAAATTTTAAAACAAATTAAATTAATCAATGTTGGTGGCTAAAGGCTGTAATAAAATTGATTTAAATAAACAAATTAAAATAATTATGCCACATCCATCCCCAACCCAATATTTATTATTGTTGCCTTTTGTCACATTAAACAACATGACAACAACTTTAGATGCATACTTGTTGTTAAAGGATTGGTTAAACAATACAAGATTGTGTGTAAAAACTTTTAAAATGCTGTTTTTAATCTTTGTATATGTTATACATTGCTCAGAACTGGTTGGAAGGAAAGAAATTCGATAATAAAATATTGGCATCACAGTTAGAATTGCTTGTAACATATTGCTTGCTTACTTGCTTATTTGAATGCATTCATGTCCACCCAACCCAAAGTTGACGCAAAGCTCTCCTTGCTGATTTCTAACTAGGTATTCAAGTTTTAATGATACCGAGTTTGTTCAATAGCTCCTAGAGCTATTAAAAAAAAAAAGCAACAGTTGTTTGGACCTGATGGTTCATTTGTAGCTTTAAACTCTCTTGCAGTTGTATGGTGGATGGTCTCTGATTTTACAGAATGCATTGCTGCTTAAAACGTGCAAAATACATTGCTTAGTATCTTGTCTGAAAATAACTTTATGAAGGACTTAACAGTCATCAGTGCAGAGTCCTTGGTGCTCTCTGAGCTTGGTTGTTTGCTTGCACACATTTTATTACCAAACTAGGTAACATCATCAGTGCAAGTCAATGATGATGTTACCTAGTTGAATAATGAAATGTCTGCAAGCAAACAACCAAGCACAGAGAGTGCCAAGAGCTTCATAGTTCAACTTTGAGCTACACAGATTCTCTTCTATTGGAACCAACAATGATATAGAAATATGTTCCAAATGTTTCTGTATAGTACTGTAGAAGTCAGAGTCCTTTGCAGCTTTCACCTTGTTTTGGGACTTTTAAATCTCAACTCTCAGCCTTATCAAATATAGTTAAATGATGGATATAATAGTCCAAACCATCTAGAACAGTGATGGCGAACCTTTTCACCACTAAGTGCCGAAAAGGGAGCACTTCGCGCACGCGCTCGTCTGGGCCGCGACCAGGAGAAGGACTTGCCCAGGGGGCATGCACGTGCTGAAAAATTTACTTCTGGTTTCCAGCGCGCGCATGCGCGCCGGTCGGCAACTCTTCCGGTTACTGCCGCGCATGTGCACACGCCGATCAGCTGGCCAGCATGCATGCTCACAGAACAGCTCTTCTGATTTCCGGCACTGCCGCACGCACAAAGGCCAGCCGATCATCGCATGCGCATGCGCACCAGAAACCCGGAAGAGGAACAGCTGACGCCACGCATGCCAGGTGACATGGCTGTTGTGGCCCGCCAGCGTCCCGTGCGGGTGATCATGGATCCCGAGGATGATGAGGCGGTTGTGGCACGGTACCATCGGCCCATGCACCTAGCGCCCGAGTCAGAGAGCGAGGAGGACGATGAGGCGGTTGTGGCGAGGTACCATCGGCCCGTGTACCTGGCACCCGAGTCAGAGAGCGAGGAGGCTGAGAGTCAAGCAGGGCCTTCTGTACCTCCTGAGGAGCCCATCAGGGCCGAAGAAGAAGAGAAGGAGCCTCTTCTTCTCAATGCTTGGGCACGCAGGGCTGCTAGAAGACAAGAGTGGCTACTCAGGAGGAGGTCTCCTTGAGAGTAGAGCTGCAGGCTAAGTGGCCACACCCTTAGACCCCTGACCACCTGACCACACTGAGCCTTGTTGCAGGAAACAATGTTTGATATCACTCTTGATCTTTATGACTCCAGTCTGCTCGTGTACTTGTTCCAGTATGGGTCTTATTTCCTGCATTCCTAGTTCTGGGAGTATTGCCAAATACAGTCAGACCTGATCATAGTATCTCTTGGACTCCGGCCAGCTGTTAAAGATTAGACATTTACCAGCGGAGATTTGAAAAACCCTATTCTGCCTTTATTTTCTTTTCAAATTATTATGTTGTTCCTAAGAAGTTATTAGGAGACATTTATTAGTAAAAGAACAGTGTTTTGCAGTTTGTGTGTGCGTATTATTGGTGGCTCGTCGCTGGGGCAGAACAATGGCTCCGCGTGCCACTTTGGGCATGCGTGCCATAGGTTCACCATCATGGATCTAGAACATGGTACGCAACCTTTCCTTCACCATGGATTCCCTTTAAATACCTTTTGTGGCCACCAAGACTTAACTCAAGATTTAAATCATAACATTTCTTCAAGCCTTGGATCCTCTGTGATGACATCGTGGCCCCCAGGGGTGGGAGGACCACAGGTTGAGAAACACTGATCTAGAGGACTACTGATCCTCTATTCTTCTATGCTGAGTAATAGCACTGTACATTAGTGACGGTAATCATTAAATTTATTGCTTTAGTCGAAATTTATGCTTTTAAAAAAATTATATGGCTGATTTGATTTTGACTTTGCATGCCGTGTGAACCCAGCCACTGTGGTCTGCAAAACATTTACCCTGTAAGGTAGGCTAGTGAAATAACAATAGTGGAAGGAGAAGGAGCATTGTACAAAATTATATTGATATAACAGCAGATCCAAAGAAAGTGTGGTAGCATTGTATACACCTCAAAAGTCTCTGTTGTCCTTACAACTGAAATTCCCAAATCAGTTCAGTAAAAACAAGGGCTCCTGATGAACATGAAGTTCCTTAACTTGTAAAACTAAGAAAGTGACAATAATATTCTATTCTATTCTATTCTATTCTATTCTATTCTATTCTATTCTATTCTATTCTATTCTATTCTATTCTATTCTATTCTATTCTATTATTTAAATTTCTGTTATTTAAATTTCTATGCCGCCCAACTCCCGAGGGACTCTGGGTGGCTTACAACAGAAATATATATAAAAAACCATTATAAAACATTATAAAAACATCTAAAAAACAATTTAAAAACCCATGCACACCATTCATGGCCGGATCTCGCAGGATTACAACAGCGAGATCAACGGCCCCAGGCCTGCCGGAAAAGCCAGGTCTTCACCACTTTCCGGAAGGCCAATAGGGTGGGGGTAGTCCGGATCTCAGGAGGTAACTGGTGCCAGAGGGCCCGGGCAGCCACAGAGAAGGCCCTCCCCCGCGGGCCCGCCCGCCGACACTGTTTA
>QLTV01000974.1:6696236-6724564 GCA_003457575.1 Thermophis baileyi | reverse complement strand
GCCAGCCTTGTGTCACTTCACTGCTGGCCGAAACCAGCCAGGAGGGGCACGGGTCCAACAAACAAGTGGAGGAACTCATCGTTCCTACAGCCTTGTCCACTTCCCCAGGAGTCACAGGCTCAAATTCATCCCACACAATAGGACTAAGACTTGCCCCTGTCATCTCGGCCGGAATTGCCCAATCAGAGTCCAGGTCCATCCGAATCTGAGCGACTTTATCCGACAGAAACTGCACAAACTCCTCAGCTCTACCCTGCAAAGGCTATTCTATTCTATTCTATTCTATTCTATTCTATTCTATTCTATTCTATTCTATTCTATTCTATTCTATTCTATTCTATTCTATTCTATTCTATTCTATTCTATTCTATTCTATTCTATTCTATTCTATTCTATTCTAGTCTATTCTACTCTACTCTACTCAACTCAACTCTCTATTCTCTTCTCATGTCATAGAAATATTGAAACAGATATCAACCCAAAATAGAAAACTTTTACTTTCTGCATGTGATTCCAGATTTTGGGGAAACAGGGATGGAAAAGAGCTCTGTACAACAGCTCCAAATAATTGGCAGTAAAAATAGATAAACCTGATCAAGATGAACTATGGATAAAGCAACTTCATTCATTGTCTTGTATATTCACTTAGTTTTTATACATTCACTTAGTAATTTCATGTACATAATATGAACCTGTATGCGTGTAGACAGGACAACTAAGTTAACTAAACATAGTATCTCTATATGACAGGTTGGTTTATTTTCATTCATCTCAACATGACTGCAGCAGTGATTTAATTTCAACACTGATTGCTTTATAATATGGTGATTAGGAAGAAGAGATTTAATTTGCACTTTTTCAGTTTTTATACTACTGCGTTTCCCCAAAAATAAGACCGGGTCTTATATTAATTTTTGCTCCAAAAGACGCATTAGGGCTTATTTTCTGGTTAGGTCTTATTTTGGGGGAAATACAGTACTAAATGCATCCATGTGGCTGACAATCTTAACTGGGGCATATTTTGGGGGTAGGGCTTATATTACGAGCATCCTGAAAAATCATGCTAGGGCTTATTTTCAGGGAAGCACAGTATGATAAAAGCATTCAGTTGAGATAAATAGCATTATTCTTAATATTAAAACAGCTAATCATCACCATTACCTAATCCTTTTTTCTTTATTGGCTCATGATCATTTTTATTTTGGGATATACATTAGTTAAAACAAGTGTCCTTCCAAGGAACACCAATCAGAGTTCTTATTCCATTAGAAAATTTGGACACAGATTGCCACAAGCATATCCAATGCCAATTTGTTTGTATTTTTTTTTTAAAAAAAACTGGATTCAAATGCACAGATGCAAATTTGCAACTTATTTACTTCTAAACTTAAAAATCACCACCAGTTCACATATGCGCCGACCCAACTCAGAATCTAAATGGTCAGTTTTAGGTTTCAGTTCCAGAAAAACCCAGGAAAAATACCCATCGCACATGGGTTTTACTGTGTTTGATGGGTTCAAAGAACTATAATTGCCATACATGGTCATTTACTTAATAATTTGATTCCTGCCATAATCAAAAGGGACACTCAATGGCTTATATTTTCTAAAGAAGACTTGACAGTTCCATCAAATTTCAATTGGTCTTTTGACATTTCTCTCAAGCTACTTGATATTTTTTCATCAGAGAGCCATTGTCTCATTCAGTTTCTGTGGAAAATCTGCTGTTTTTTTAGCTCATCTTTTGTTGTGAGACCAAAATCCCAATTATCATGTCATGTGTTCTTTGAGGTCACCTTCTACATAAATTGCAATCTATCTGAGCAAACCTTTCCATATGTGGGATCTACTTTGAGGGTGTATTCCAGACTCTATTTTTCATACACATCCATCTATACAATACTTGTCATAAAACTACATACAACCATGACATTGTAAAAGGATCGGCATTATACTGTATGTTAGAGACAACAAACTGGCATTATATTTTAATACATAGGTTCATTCATTCATGTGGCTATACACATTAACATATTCTAACAAGACTGCAAAATGAATTACATCTTTTGTTCCCAAAAACGTTTTGTTGCCTCTTTCCTAGCAGTCATTCAGTTTTTAAGGACATAATATGTATTTGATGTGATATATTGCATGAAAATTCACATTGAAAGTTGGTGGCTATAAGGCAACCCAGCTGTGAGAGCAATTGCTCTGCTTCCCTTAATGGATATCCATCTTTTAAATTCAAGAGAGGATTTTTTTTTAAACAAGCAAGCTAGGCAACAGTGTGATTCAATATGATTTGACCTATCTGTCCATTTGAATTTCATTAATTAATGCCATAGACATGGAATGTTGCCCATCCCCCCCTTCAAAAAGTGCACCAAAGCTGAGTGACAAAATACTGGTAAAATAGCAATTGGCTTTCAATGTTTAAAGTGCCTTATGGAAGCCCCAACAGCTTTTAAGATGGGCTGATGATTTGGAGTTGGGGAGTAGCAGGGGTAGACAACTAACTAGGTGTAATACGAAGATACATTCCCTCAATATCCTAGTCATAGGAACTTATAACTTTCAATATAACTGTACTGCTGTCGTTTCTCGTTTAACCAGCCTTTTTTGCAGCTATACTTTTCATAATATAATTTTATTGATATTAGGGTATAAAACACCAATGAAACTGAAAATGGTGGGAAAAGGGGAAAAGGGGGAAAGAGAGAATTGTAGGATAAAGAAGAAAAAAGAAAATATGCATTAACTTCCAACTCTTTTCAGTGCAGTAGAATGAATATAATTACGTTATAGCCTCAACTTTTTATTTTACATACTCATTATATACTAGTCGTGTCTATAACAAAAACCTTGTCTAATCAGTAAATATCAAAATCAAAGTTGCATTTTTTTTTGTCTCAAGCACAAACTCCGGAAGCAGTTTCCAGATAGAAACAAAATTAGATGTATTCTTTTCTTTCATTAAAGAACTTAATTTGCTAGTTCCATCCGTTTCTCCAACCATTCTTCCATTGTGGGAATTAATATAGTTTTCCATTTTTACTCATAAATTATTCTTCCTGCTGTCAACATGTGTAGCATATGTAGCAAGTTCAAGTTCCAACCCCCCCCCCTCAAGTCCTTTGTCCATTCAAGCCAGAAAGAAAATCTCTGGTTTAATTTGTAAATATACGTGCAGCTGTATTTTTTGACACTATCTTATATATATTTTATAATTGGGCTTTTGGCTTTCTAGCAAATTATGGGTTTAATTATATTAAATTATTTAGTTAACACCTAATCAGTTATCTAGTGCTGCAGTATTTTTAATTCATCGTTCACCAGAAAGTAATTAGAAACCTATTTTTCCCCAAGATAGACATTCTCTGAGCTGGAGTACAGCCAATATTAAAATGCATATAATATATATATGCCATATATTCACAGAGATCCCATTCATCAAGACCAACGCCAGCCTCTAAAATACATTTAAGAAGGCTTTCATTTACTTTTCTGGGCATGAATAAATGAAGTTCGGAACAGACTGAGCATTTATTAAAGGATGCATCGTCTGTTTGTGTTTTCCTAAGTATTTCCCTGTTGTTTTAGCATTCAATATTGTTACAAAAGATGTCTTTACATTAAAAGGCATTTCACTGAAGCAAATGAACGAAAAAACTAAAGTGATGCCTAGTTGATGGTGTGCCTTTCAATCACTGTTAAGTTCTGGCAATGCCTAGACAAGCCCTTGCAGTTTTCTTGGCAAGATTTCACAAGTGGTTTGCTCTTGCCCCCTTCCTAGGGCTGAGAGAGGGTGGCCCAAGGTCTCTCAGTTGGCTTCATGCACAAGGTAGGACTAGAACTCCTAAGCTCCTGGTTTCTAGCCTGGTGTCTTAAGCACTATACCAAACTGGTAACACATGAAATTAAGCAATTTTCTTCTGCAATAGCCTTTAATCTTTAATTGGTCACATACATTATACTATTATCTTCGAGACTGCCTTCTACCACATAGCTCCCAGCGACCGGTAAGATCCCACAGAGTTGGTCTCCTCCAGGTCCCGTCAGCTAAACAGTGCCAGCTGGCGGGCCCGCGGGGGAGGGCCTGCTCTGTGGTTGCCCCAGCTCTCTGGAACCAGTTACCTCCTGAGATCCGGACTACCCCCACCCTATTGGCCTTCCGGAAAGCTGTGAAGACCTGGCTTTTCCGGCAGGCCTGGGGCCGCTGATCTCAATGTTACAATCTGTGAGATCCGGCCACGAATGGTGTGTATGGCTTTTTAAATCGTTTTTTAATATTTATATTGTTTTAATGTTTTTATACTTCTGTTGTAAGCTGCCCAGAGTCCCTTGGGAGTTGGGCGGCATAAAAATGCAACAAACAAACAAACAAACAAACAAACAAACAAACAAATAAATAAATAAATATTAGTTTATTTAATCAGAATGTGTTGAACAAAGAATTCCTTTTATTTATATGGTATGAAACACTAAGCCATTGACTAAGGTATTTATGAACAGCAACTGTGTTCATCCAACACGCCAAGCCTTAACCAAAGAAAATATATTCTGGGCTACTATAAACATGATACTTCCATTAGCTCAAGAGCCACACTTTATGGCATTCCCAAAATATGTATAGTCAGGGCTCACTTATAGCAGTGGTATTTAGGAGTGAAATGGATGCTTCATTCCTGCAACATGTAGGGTCCATTTTGGCTCTTACCTTCTCCCAACACTCCAAAAATTGTGGGGAGAAATGCTGAAAATGTTTGTCCTGCCCTCTCAATGGGCCATAAAACAGTTGCTGGAGGACTGCAAACCTAACTTTGTTCTTAGCATGATGGGTGACTTAGCATGATGGCTGAACTCAGCCTTTGTGGGTGTGGGCAGTTAAATATCTATCTTGAGTAGACCCAAGGCTGTTTTTAACACTAATAGAATTGGCTGAGAGAATCGATATCTTCGTACTACCCTTCCCCAGTCCTATATGCCCTCAAATGTAAACAAGGACCACAACAGATTTGGGAATGCAGAGGACAAAAAGTAAAACTCCCATTATACAGGTAGATTTTTAGATGAACCAGTCCTTCAAAATAGTCCATTAGTATATCCAGCTAACAAATTAACTAGCTTCTTTACTTCTGGTAAAGTGGCCAAGACCACTTTTTCAAACTCATGCAAGAAACTTTTAGTCTATGAGATATCTATGAAAAGGAGAAAAATTCAGGTAGTCCTCGACTTCGAACAGTTCATTTAGTGACCGTTCGAAGTTACAACAGCACTGAAAAAAGTGACAAGGCCATTTTTCACACTTATGACCATTGCAGCATCCCCATGGTCATGTGATCAAAATTCAGCTACTTGGCAACTGACTCATCTTTATGACGATTGCTGTGTTCCAGGGTCATGTGATCACCTTTTGAGACCTTCTGACAAGCAAAGTCAATGGGGAAGCCAGATTCACTTAATATCCATGTTACTAATTTAATAACTACAGCAATTTGCTTAACAACTGTGGCAAGAAAAGTTATAAAATGGGACAAAGCTCACTTAACTAATGTCTCACCCAGCAACAGAAATTTTGGGCTCAATTATGATCGTAAGTTGAAGACTAGCTGTAATGAACTTTTTTCTTATGCTCTATGCAGGTGAACAATATATGTTGGCCATTAAGTAATATTTCTATAAATGTTATACTTTGTGCTCACTGTTTATCAGTACGATATGCTCAACAGAATACTTTATTTGACAAGATGTAATTATTCAAGCAGAAATTCATATCAGGTTGGGTAAATTGACTATTTTTTGCCAGCGTTCAACATTTATTCCTGGCTGCAAAAAGTCACTTTAATATAATTGATTTCATTGCTTCCAGTTCTGTGAGGGTAGCCAAAAGGAAAAAATAAAATAAAAAGTACCTTGAATTTATCAAAAGGTAAAAATAGAAATGATGATAAATGGAAGTAGCTAAAGCTAACTCTCAATATAAGGCAAAGCTGGATATTCTTTATCAACGCGCAGCAAGGCTGGTTGTTTTTTTTTAATGCTGATGTTTTTAATAGATAATGGTGGCAAGTGAGCATCTCCATTCTAAGTTTAAAACATTGCATTATGCATATTCAAAATTCTACAAAACTAAGTCATGAAAAAAGCTAATATCCTCACTGCTAAATTTCTGTTCCCATATAACAAATGAAAATAAACAAATGAACATTTTAGGAGTTTAGCCATCAATAGGCAAAGGCGCACATTTGTGTGTGTGTGTTAATAGAAAATTGTACTAATTGGTTCCTGGCTACAAAGGCCAGCTCACCATTGATATTTGGGAAGGACTTGACGCTAAATGGAGAAGATGCAGTCTCTTCCTCTTCTGTAGCTATGCTTTGATTTGCTTTCCTGGATTGCAGACAAAGCTAACGCTTCAGCTATCTGAATGAAATTATATCTATCCATCTATCTATATTTGAACCTTGCTTCTAAATATAAGAAAAAATAAATGAAGCAGGGACTGAACAGATGCACTAGTGCTGCTTCATCGCTCATATCTGCATTTATGCCGGGTGTTTTTAATGACAGTATTTTACAAAGAAAAAGAAACACAGCAAGAGTTATTTTCCTAATGCAAACAGCAACTGCGCTTCCCATATACAGAGCAAATATGAGATGGGAGCCAAGGCATCAGCACATGTTTTTCCTGCCCTTTCAATTTTATCCTATTTTAAAATAGTATACAGTATTTTAACATACGTTTCTTTCTCTTTAATTATTTTTCAGTTAAAATAAATAGACCAGGCTTCGGTAGATTTATTAGATTTTTTACTAGACTTATTAGACTCTTTTGAAATGTAATCGTAACTTTTTCCAGCGAGAGGAAACTGTTATCTCATTATTTGAGCAGCTGTCAGCTATAAAATACGACCTGGAACCACTGGAAAAAAAATGATTTTGAGGCTTTTGTTCAAAAATACGAAGCCAGATCCGCTAATCCATTAAGGCTTATGCAGAAGCTCCAGCTAAGCCACACATTCCAGATATGCGCTCTGATAAAGGGCAAGTGATTAAAGTAAAACAAACTGACAAAACTGTGCAACAATCCAATCATTATATTAATAAATCCTTACATTGTGACAAGGCAAATAGTGGTGGCTTCATACATACTAAAGCCTTATAGGAGAGAATCTGTGTTGCTCAGGGTTGAACTGTGGAGTTCTTGGTGCTCTCTAAACTTGGTTGTCTGTTTGCAGATGTTTCATTACCCAACTAGGTAACATCCAACCAGAGGTGGGTTTCAGCAGGTTCTGACCAGTTCTGGAGAACCGGTAGCGAAATTTTTGAGTAGTTCGGAGAACCGGTAAATACCACCTCTGACTGGCCCCATCCCCATCTATTCTCTGCCTCCCGAGTCCCAGCTGATCGGAAGGAAATGGGGATTTTGCAGTAACCTTCCCCTGGAGTGGGGAGGGAATGGAGATTTCACAGTATCCTTCCCCTGGAGTGGGGTGGGAATGGAGATTTTACAGTATCCTTCCCCTGCCACGCCCACCAAGCCACACCCACCAAGCCACGCCCACCAAGCCACACCACGCCCACCCCACAGAACCGGTAGTAAAAAAATTTGAAACCCACCACTGAAAACAGACAGCCAACCCTGTTCCCTTATAGCACTAAGATATTACTTAGTCAGGTAACAAAATGTCTGCAAGCAAACAACCAAGCTCAAAGTGCAAGAAGGACTCCATTTTAAAACCTCTTTGGATACAAAAGAGGAAATTACCTGCAAGCCTCATCTTGTGTCACAAATGCAAGAACCAGAAAGGGGAAAATTATTAATTTAAATTTGAAAAGATTAAAAACTTTAATAAATACATTTATTAAAAATAAATTAAATATTTATTAAATAAATGTATTTATTAATACATTTATGTACTAGCCCAATGCTGGGCCACATTGATGGCAGGGATATTTCCAACCTCATTTTGTGTGCACGTCATGGGACACTGTAAAAGATGGACAGGTTAAATAGTGCCACATTCTCAGTAAATACTGTTATCCTCTGAGAGAAACCCCCATTTTTCTATGTGGTCTTTAGTTCTAGACAAACCACTGTTCACTTAAAACAAACAACAGATTGCTCTCTGTAGCTCCTGAACAGTCTCAATATTGGGATTTTAGGAGAGTAATTGTAATCTCCCTAGAACAACTTCTTCACTGTCAGTACAGACAGAGAGAGAGATTTATATGCTGTTGAATGGTTTCCAAGTGCTCCAAACCAAAAATGGATTTTATTGTCTTTTAATCAGGCTAGTATCTCCCTGATGCTATTCAAGATGGGACCATACTTAGCACTGCTTCAAAGTCTTTTGCGAAGTAAAAGCTAATTCATCTCTGTCTCACTTAGACTCTGTAGTTATTCTAAAATTTTATCAGATGTCAGCAAGTCTTCCTCTCCCCGACACCCGTCCTTGGAAAAGCAGGGTGGTGGGAATCAGTCACGCTCACTAAATAAAGATGTGTCAGATTCAGTTGAAGCTTACCTTATCAATGCCTTTGGTTTCCTGCCCAGGAATGAACAAGATAATAGAATACCTAAGCTGGAAAACGTTAAAAAAACTTACTGGTCGCATTTATTTAAAACAGTCCCAAATCATACTAGTGTTAAGACAAGGTTGCATATTAGATCCACTACTTGTTAATCTATATTTAAATCCAATAATCCAAGGACTTGCTGTTTCAGCCCATCACCTGCCTATTTTAGCTGATTGTGCAATTCCCCAGCATTACCTTATGCTGACAATGTAGTTTATTTATTTATTTAATTTATGTGCCTCCTGTCTTGTCTAGAGAAGACTGTTACTATGTCTACTTCACCGGTGGGAATGAGAAAAGCACAACGATAAGAAAATCAAAGTTTTAGTATTTGTCTGATGCAATCATAAAATTCCCAAATGGCAAATAAATGAGAGGAGCATACTGAGGAGGTGCACGCTTATAAATACCCTGGAATGCAGTTTCATGCCTTTTTGTACTGGAATGCTCTTTTTTTTTTTTTTACTGGGCAAATGTCACACAGAGTACCTCTATAGCTACTATAAGATTTCACCACTCAAAGGGATCCCATTATATCCCTGCAACTTGCAAGTTTTTCCAAGTTCAGGTCACCCCTCAATTTCTTTATGACCCTCGTTATTAAATCTACTCTTAATTTTTTTTATGTCCTATTATATTTATTGTTTTTCTGATGTGTATTTCTGTGTCTCTGTGTGTATGTATGTATGTATGTATGTATGTATGTATGTATGTATGTATGTATGTATGTATCAGTGGGGAAATCCAAATTTTTTTACTACCAGTTCTGTGGGCATGGCTTGGTGGGCGTGGTGTGGCTTGGTGGGCGTGGCTTGGTGGGCGTGGCAAGGGAAGGATACTGCAAAATCCCCATTCCCACCCCACTCTGGGGCCAGCCAGAGGTGGTATTTGCCGGTTCTCCGAACTACTCAAAATTTCCGCTACCGGTTCTCCGAACTACTCAAAATTTCCGCTACCGGTTCTCCAGAACCTGTTAGAACCTGCTGGATTTCACCCCTGGTATGTATGTATGTATGTATGTATGTATGTATGTATGTATGTATGTACAGTATGTATGTAATAATTTCACTATCAAATATTTTATTGTATTGTATTTGGCATTAGGGCTTTAATAAACTGATTGATTGAGCAAGACTTGACAAAGTTACAGTCTCTGCTTGCTGCTGTTACTTGAAAGAAAGCATACCTTGAAGCTTGTCTGGTCTCATCTAGTTTGGCATCAAGATTTAACAGATGATATGGACTACAAGATCGGTCAAGGGCTTGGAATAAAGAATTCAAGAAGGTATTTTTGAGAAAGATGATGGTATATGGATGCTTACCTTGTTAATATTTTATACGTGTTTGTTCGAACAAAAATATCTCTAGTGATGTGGTCATAAGCACCCAAGAGGCTGGTATAAACAGACCTCATTAAAGCCTCAAGATTTGTACAGTGACAAGGGTGGGGTGGGGCTAACAGGGGCACTTATTTATTTAGAAAATATATTATGGCAGTGCATCCTGAATACATAATTCTACACAGCAAACAACCAATCTGTAAAAACCATAGTTAAAATAACCAAAGTTAAAATCATCCAAACAAGGAAAAATAATGACTCACTATATAACAAACTTGCAAAGCCTTTCTATTGGGCTTCCCTAGCATTAGGTTTTCCTAATGCTAAGGAATTTTCCTCCAAGCATTAGCCTGGAGGAAAAGGCAGAGAGTAAGAAAGGTGACATTGATAGAGATGGGGAGATCCGTTACCAAAGTTAGAATTTCCCAAGCAACAAGGGAAGAAAATGGCATATGTCCTAAATAAAATACGCACACGTGACTCAGCAGACACCTTCCTAATTCACAGGAGTATTGGGGTAGAGGGAATGTAATAAAGCAAAGTTCAGTTTGCAAGGTTCTGTTACTACAGCTAATATTAATAAAAATAGTATTAGCTTTCTTGTGAAGTTGATTTCTTGGCCTGGTCTACATAGTGGGGTTGACATCAACTTTGCCGAAGACTAAGAGGGCCAGAATGCTCCAAATCTGTGGAAAAGGTACACAGGGTAAGCTCAGTGACAGAAAAGGCTTCAGTCCTGCAAGATGATACTGTTGAATAAAGGGAACCTGGAGCATGTACTGTATGTTGTCTGACCAGATGGAATAGGCAGAAATCCTTGGCAACAGTCCATCCCACAATTAACCTGGCCCAATACCTTGCAGAGTTTTAAACATGATAATGATAAAGATGAACGGCACCCAGAAGCGTACTGAATGCCAATGCAGCTCATGAGCAGAGTATCATAGAAGCAAACTCTGGAGTGCCCAAAATTATGTGCCCTGCTACATTCTGAACCAGTTGAAGATTCTAAGTGTTCTTCAAAGGCAGCCCCACGTAGAATCCACTGCAGTAATCTAATTGGGAACTGACTAAGGCGTGAGTGACAATCAGCAGAGCTTCCTTGTATAGGAACAGGTGCAACTGGAACAGGAGAAGAGGCCCACGCCCAAAGATGAGACAGTGAGATCCCATCAAGTCCAATTCTTTACTTGGTTACACCTAATAGACAGAATCTTGAAACTAAAGCTATAACTTTCTAAGCTATTAGCTATATTCTGAGAGATTCTAGGGTGTGGTTGCCCTGAATCTCTTCCACCCCACCACATCCAGCTCAGGACTTTGCAGTCTCTTAATCTGGGCTTCTCTCTGGGAAAGGTATGTGTTGCCAAAAGTCTCCCTCACTGCTCCTCCAGGTGCACATTCCATCACAATGAGCTAAGGACACCCAGCCACAGGTGTCACCACCTGCTCTTCCAAGATTGTCCACCAACTCTGCTTGAGGACCTGAAAAATGAAGAATCACTAGATCCAGGGGTGAGGCACAGACCAGTCTTGCTCAGAATTGTAACCTAATCACTCCTATTCAGGCCTTCAAAGCCTCCTTCTTAATGGAATACCGTCCATTAAAAATTGGGTAAGCTTTGTGACTGTGGAATGACAAGAAACTAGTAGTTAGGGGGCAGGGAATACAAAAAAACAATATGAGAGGAATTGACCCAGATCTGGAATATGCAGTTTATGAGACAGAGATATTGATGAATTACAACTTTTAATACCTTCATCGCTAGTTGCTACACTGCTGGGAAATGTAGCAGAGGTTGTATTCAGCCGGTTCAGACCGGTTCGGGTGAACAGGTAGTAGCAACCCGCGGGTGGGCTCGCCCACCTGCCCCGGCGCTATGCCATCCTATTTAGGCACGTTTTGAAGCCGTGTGCATGCGTGAAAGCCACACATGTGAGCAAAGCACATGTGCGGAAAGCCGCGTGCGCCCCCAAAGCGAGTGCGCGCGCATGCGCGCTCATATTTGCGAACCGGTAGGGAAAGTAAGTGAATACCACCCCTGAAATGTAGTACACAATATCTGAAAGGACACCAGTTACCTAGTTTGGATAATAAACCTGAAATAAGGAATGTCTCATTGATTAAGCAAAACCATGAACACAACTACTGTTAACTGTGAGGTTTTGTTGTTGCTTTTAGACTACTTACCGGTAAATGTATTTTGTTATTCTGTGCCTATTTTTTGCTATCTCCGTTTATGTAAGGCACATCAAGGAAGGAGGAACGCAATCCAATTATTTTTTTATAAATATAAGCTCTTGAATAATTTTAAAATGAATATTTGCGAGTTCTTTTTAAACTGACCAATCACTTGGTCAATGTATGCAGATATGAAGTTGTCAATTGTCTTCTCTTTGATGTCCTTTGGATTGATGGATCTGGCATCTGGCTCCCCAAACTAAATTCTGAATCTACTCCATAACAATAACCCCCCCCTTTTTTTTACTTTGCCCTTTTCAAAAGGTTTATTGAAAATAAGTATTCGTTTAATATCAGAAGATGCTTTTTTAATATGATTTAAAAAACCATGTATAGTGACGTTATTAGCCCATCCTGTTGAAAAATGTATGACCACTGAGCAGAAATAATAAAAATGCACCACACATTTAAAAATGAATGTTCACCATAGTTGACACTATTTCAGCTTGTTAGTAAAACCTCAGAACTATATAAAGATTCTAGTTTCCATAGAAACTGTGAATTTCAGGATGTTAAGCATATATGTTAATCTGTATTTTCATTTTCCCATCACATTTAAAGTATCGTTTCTAGTTTAGCAATATAAAAAAACCGATCATGATCTACAGCTTTTCACTGCATCAATATGCCTGTACTTTCCAGCCTCCCTCCCCATCCCACACCACTAATAGACATGCTCTGGCTAATCCTCAAACAAATGTAGGTGTCAGGGTATTTCACTGGCTGAGAATTAAAATCATGAGATTTACAACAGCCCTGCAGTGGTTGGGGACTCAGGTTCCTATATGTAGCAAATAGAAGAGGCTAATGACAGAACTCCTGTATAATAGTATTAACATCCCTGCTATATGCATCGTTTTTTAAAAAAAATTAAATTGTCCTTCTCTTATTCTGCTTAAAAAAAAAAAAGAATGTGTAGCCAAAGGTGATCATAGCTGCAAGGTACTGTATCACAGTGATGCTTCTAGAGATTAAAAACTTACAAAACTTGCAAGATGGCTTATCATAAATACAGCTGATCACATTAGACCAAGTTTTGCATTGGGTTTTTTTTCTTGTGTTTTTTTGCAGTCAACCCTGAACCAGAGCAATGAGAGTTTAAAATAACATCACAAGCTATTATTTTCTAGATTTAATTTATGTCTCATCCTTCCCCGTTTTCCTCTAGCAACACGAGAGGCAGGAATCTGATTCTATTTCAAAAGAAACTGAGATTTTCACTTGTCGTCCTATAACTGCATGAGCTGAAATCTTTTAGCGGAGGAAATGTTGTGATATTTACAGTAATCTGACACTTGGCTAACAAATACTCTTACAGGACTACTTGAAACTGATTTGCAACTGCAGCCATGAACATTTTAATGACAGGTTAAGAGGGTGAACAACAGATGTCCATAATATGATCTTTCTGTCATTCTCTATACATGCATGCATACTCAAAAGACCAACTATGCTCAATAATACAAACCAAATCTCATTTTCTCTATTGAAAGATTTGGCGTTTGGAAGAGAAGCAAAATCAATAGGTTATGCCTATTGTGCAACAAATTAAAAAATATTTTTTATGGATCAATCAAGCTGTTTTCCAGTCGATCTTTCAACAGCATCCCACCTTACATGTGTTTAATTAACCAAAATAATTAATAATAAGGTAGAATGGAATAGTAGTAAATCATGCTGCCTTTGAACTGTGAAAGTAGTTTTAGAATATTCTTGCATGAAAAGCAGAGGTGGGTTTCAAGCAGGTTCTGACCAGTTCTGGAGAACCAGTCGCGGAATTTTTGAGTAGTTCGGAGAACCGGTAAATACCACCTTTGACTGGCCCCGCCCCCATCTATTCTCTGCATCCCGAGTCCCAGCTGATCGGGAGGAAATGGGGATTTTGCAGTAACCTTCCCCTGGAGTGGAAAGGGAATGGAGATTTTGCAGTATCCTTCCCCTGGAGTGGGGAGGGAATGGAGATTTTGCAGTATCCTTCCCCTGCCACGCCTACCAAGCCACACCACGCCCACCAAGCCACGCCCACAGAACTGGTAGTAAAAAATTTTGAAACCCACCACTGATGAAAAGTACATAGCTGGAAGGATCCACTGCCCAAAAATGTAAAGATATACTTGTGTGTTGATATGCACATGCTGCTTTAAAGCTTAAAAATAGAAGTCTGATGCAGCAGGGGTTACAGAAAAAGGGCAGAGTGGAAAACAGGATGAAGAAATAGAATAACAATTGCATCCCTGGTACTACACATCCTAGTTGCTGGAATACAGGTAGTCCTCGACTTACAACAGTTTAGTGACCACTCAAAGTTACAACGGCACTGAAAAAAGTGACTTATGATCGTTTTTCATTATGACCATTGCAGCATCCCCATGATCATGTGATCAAAATTCAAATGCTTGGCAGCTGATTCATATTTATGACCGTTGCTTTGTCCCCAGGTCATGTGATCTCCCTTTGCGACCTTCTGACAAGCAAAGTCAATAGGGAAGCCAGATTCATTTAACAGCCGTGTTACTAATTTATCAAGTGCAGTGATTCACTTAACAACTGTGGCAAGAAAGGTCGTAAAATGGGGCAAAACTCACTTAACAAATGTCTCACTTAACAACAGAAATGTTGGGCTCAGCTGTGGTCATAACTTGAGGACTACCTGTATGGCCAACAATATGTTGGTTTGAAGATAGTCTTTCTAATAGAGATTGTAGCTAGTATGTAATAACATATACACGTTTGTCTCTATATCCCAACCTTCCTAGAACAAAACATCATAATAACATAGCAGCAATCTTAAACCACAAAACTAGCAATATAGAATATGAGAGATCTAATCCATTTCACAGCCACTAAAACCAATATATGGAATATATCATGCTGTTCTAGTTCCCTCATGAAAAATAGCCATGTTTTAATAATTTCCTAAAAACCAAGAGAGAGGGGGCTTTTTGGATGTTTAGGAGAATCCTGTTCCATGGATGAGGGACAGTAATTGAGGAGGCTCAACTCTGAACTCCCTAAAGATATCAGTCTCTGAGTGAAAAGGATACAAAGATAACCCACACTACTAGGCCTTATTGTGCACAGGCAGCTGTTATAGCAAGAATGGAGTCCTGTAGATAACCATCTTTTGAACCAAGCAAAGCTATAAAGGTGCTAAATCAACATCTTGAATAGCACTCAAAAGCCTAGTGACAACCAGTTCAGCTCCTGAAATAGTCCCATGTAGAGTGCACTGCAGCAATTCAATTGTGAGGTATTTAAGGTTGTTCTCTGTCCCCCTTTCAGATTTCTTTCATCCCAACTCACCCTTCCCTTCCCCTTCCCTTCCCCAGAACAACATCTAAAAAAAAAGCAACTTAAAAAAAAGCAACTTAGATTTTTTTAAAAAAAATCTAAGAATATCTCTTCAATATGTGAGAAGCCCAGATAAATTCTTATATATATAAATCTTGTCAAATGTTTTCCTTCACAGCATGCCAGCTTCTCAACTTTGCCTTTTGTTATTGTTGTTGTTCTTATTGTTGTTAATCAAAAGGGGTGTGTGTGTGTGTGTGTGTGTGTGTGTGTGTGTGTGTGTGTGTGTGTGTGTGTGTGTGAGAGAGAGAGAGAGAGAGAGAGAGAGAGAGAGAGAGAGAGAGAGAGATGGAATAGGGAGCCTAACAAATTTTACAGGTGTTCACAGGACACATTAATTCTCATGGCATTTCATTGCTTATCTTCAGGAAGACATTACTTGTCTAAATTGTATCAGGGACTGAAGACTCATATGTTGGAATTCCAAGGAAGAAGAAGAAAATAATCATGGAGATACTCACAGAGGCAATTCCAGGCACAAGAAACAGCAAGTAAGAACAGCTACACTTGTGTAAGGGAGCAGATACCTTGCTGTTAAAGTATCTGCTTTGATTTCTCAGCAAGGCAGGCTGCTTTGATTTCTCTGCGAAACTACTGGCTATCAACAACTGTCTAATATAATACAGGTGAAGCTCAATCTCATCTCACATATCAAAGATGTTCTTCAAGCAACACATTGTAGTTAAAACTGTTTGCCACTGAATGGCAGAAAACAACTTGAATATGTTTATGGAGCTTAGTACAAACAGCTGTATTAGTAGTCCTCAACTTATGACAGAAACATCGCTAAATGATGTGGTCATAAAGTACAAGCACATTATTTAGCAACAGCAATCCCTGCAATCCCCATTGTGGTTGATAATTGAATCCAATGGTTGTTAGGTGAGGCAATTTACCGCAGGAAGTTGCAAATCCTATGCCCGCAGGCAAGTAAATGGCTGCTGTTGGGTGGGCCATGGAGCAAAGGGAAGGAACGGGAGGCTGTAGGGGAGGGTCAGGACAGTGCATCAGGGTTTGCAAGAAGCTCTGTAATGCTATGTGGGAATGATCTTGAGGGAAGAGGGGAAGAGAAGCTGCCTAAGGAATGATCAGACAAGAGGAGGAGGAACCTCACTAACTTAACTGTCAGTAAAAGACATTTAAGAAGGACCTACCCTGATTGACCAGGCTGTAAAAAGAGAAGGTGGGAGATTTGTACTTTCAGACTTGTAAGATTTTCTTAATGTAGCCTAACAATAAAGCAGAATTAGCTCACCTGGTCATGTTTCTTGTTTGGTTTATCTGGAAGGGTTGGCAGGAGCTATACATATTGAGGAGGGTCAGAAAAGGTGCACAAGGGTTAAGAGGGGATGTGCAAGAGGCATCATGCAGGATAGGGAGTGTCTGTGACAGACACTACATTGGTCAGGGAAAGTGCACAAGGTGCCAAAAAGATGCACGAGAGGCACCACATTGGTTGAGAAGGGATGCAAGGGGTATGCAAGAAATGCCACAAGGATTGGGGAGGATGTTGTGGACGATCCAGAAGGTTTTCGCACAAGTCAAGAAGAGTGACATTGGCAAAAATAATCAGAACACAAAATACAAACTAGATGATCACAACCTTGTTGACGATCCTCACTCAGGTACTCACTCAGTATCTTGGAGTACTCATCTCTAATGATCTAAGTGCCAGAGCCCACTGCAACAGCATTGCCAAAAAGGCATTAAGAGTGGTTAACCTAATCTTGCGTAGCTTCTTCTCTGGTAATATTGTACTTTTAATCAGAGCATATAAAACATTTGCTAGACCAATTCTCGAATACAGCTCATCTGTCTGGAACCCACACTACATATTGGACATTAATACAATTGAGAATGTCCAGAGATATTTCACAAGAAGAGTACTAAACTCCTCTGTTCGCAACAGAATACCATATGCCACCAGACTTGAAATTTTGGGACTAGACAAATTNCGACTTCAGCAACAGAGTGGTCAATGCCTGGAATACATTACCTGACTCTGTAGTTTCTTCCCCAAACCCCCAAAACTTTAACCTTAGACTGTCTACCGTTGACCTCACCCCATTCCTAAGAGATCTGTAAGGGGCGTGCATAAGTGTACAAGCGTGCCTACCGTCCCTGTCCTAATGTCCCCATGTATTCGTAACCATCTCATGTACTCATAATCATGCTTATACATCTTATCTATTCACAATCATGTTTATACTTTGTCTGTAATCATATATACGCTTGACTAAATAAATAAATAAATAAATAAATAAGTAAGTAAGTAAGTAAGTAAGTAAGTAAGTAAGTGTGCAAGAGGTGATGCACAGGTCAGGGTGCACAGGACTGTGTAAGAAGTACCACACTTTTTGAGAAAGATGTGTAAGATGTGGAGCAGGTCTGGTGCTCAGAGGTGCATGAATGGCTGGTATGGTGTAAGTGCAAAGGGGCTGGAGGAAGGTGAGCTGGTAGGGAAGACTCATCCTATTAACTTTCTGAGGAAGCTGGCAGGGAAGATTGCAAATGGCAATCCTATGATTGCAGGAAATTTGACCACCAGTCCAGGAGTGAAATGCTCCCGGTTCGCTCGTACCTGTCGGTCGCCGTAGAGCCGGTTGCCAAGGTAGCACGAGGCGCCACCCACCCACCCGGACGCCACCATTTGGGTTCTTTTACCCTCTGCGCATGCGCAAAGCGTTCTGTGCATTCGCACAGGGTAAAATAACCCAAATGGCAGCATCCGGGCGGGTGGGCGGCATCTCGCGCTACCTTGGCGACCGGCTCTACGGCGACCGACAGGTACGAGCGAACCAGGAGCATTTCACCCCTGCACCAGTCCTAAATGCAAATGGGTTGCCAAGGACCCAGGTCACGATCATATGACTACTGGGGTGCTGGGATGCCTGGAACTCTGAGGACCCGTTGTAGCTACCCATTCATTCAGTACTTGGAATAGTGGCTGACTAAATGGTCATAAGTCAAGGGCTACCTGTATTCGGGATGCAAAAATACAGTATATATACTCTTCACTATTTTAAAAATAATGATATGCTAAAAAACACCTTTTACTTTTCACTTTTAGATACTATAAATCTTCTCGTGCTATTCATCTTAAAATCAATAACAGGGAGAACTACTTTGATATTTACGTGCAAGCATCATAAACTGCCACTTTGAATTTTCAATTACACTTCTAGCCTTTTAAAAAGCTTTTTGCCACTGAAGTGGGTCCTTGGAAGAAGAGCAAAATATCACAGAAATAGCTGTTAGCCAAATATCATATTCAGGTGCATGACCAGCTTCACACAAAGCTGCCATTTTTAATTAAGAAAAGGCCAAGGATGCTGCCTGTTTATGTATTTGAGAGTTGGGTTTTCCACAAATGCTATTAAGGGTATCTTTTACTTGGGAAGAAGACATGCAGATGTTAATGGCCAGGTAAAATACCACACGGCTCTCACTAAGATACTCAATTTAATATGCAGTAAATGCAACAATGTTTGACTTTAAATGAAATGTTATACCAGATCAATTTTGCTGGACTATAGCAGTATACAGTACCAATAAGAAAATACAATAGTCAATAATAGCAAAACAGTATAATAGAAATAAAAACTTACACTGATGACTTGAGACTCATTCTCAAAAAAACCCTTGAAGACCCAACATTTTACATCTTTCTGGAAGACTTAAGAGTCGGGGCCATTCTTGCCTCATATGATAAGCTGCTGGGGACCCTGCTTTCCATCACATCAGGGATGGGATGGGAGTCCTCCTCCCCCTGCATCTCATGGCAGGTGGGTACTCTGAGAAGAAGCTCCCTAAGGGTCTGGATCAAATGGGCAGGTTTGATTTAGGAAAACATGCCCAGGTCCCAAGCTAGTAAAGGTAGTGACCAAGCCCTTGGCTTGTACTCAGAAACATGCTGATATCTAACATAGCTCTTCAATATTGGGGCTGATCAATAAATATTGCAGGCATGATTGTACCAGGGGTGGATTCCAACTTACCTTGCTGCCGGTTCGCTCCTCCTGCGCTGCGTGAGCACGCCTCATGGGCGCGCGCGCTTTGCGCGTGTGTGCATGCGCAGTAACAAAAAATCCGGGGGGAAAAAATAAAGCCGAAAAAAAGATGGCAACCGCATGCACAGTGCCAGAAGTCGGCTTCTGCGCATGCTCAGAAGGAAAAAAATAAAAATAAAAAAAAAATTCAAAAAAAAAATTCAAAAAAAAGATGGCGGCCCCCACGGACCGGCACCGACCGATCCAGTGACGTCATCATGACGTCACCAGCGGGCTGCTACCGGTTCAGGAGAACCGGTCCGAACCGGGAGGAACCCACCCCTGGCTTGTACACATCTTTAAGGATAGCCCTATGACAGTGATGGCGAACTTATGGCACGCGTGCCACAGGTGGCACGCGGAGCCATATCAAAGGGCACACGAGGCGTTGCCCTATGTCAGCTCCATCGCGCATGTGCGCGCTGGCCAGCTGATTTTCGGCCTTGGGGAAGGCCATTTTGCCCTCCGGAGGCTTCAGGGAAGCGTCCTGAAGCCCCGGAGTGCGAAAAACAGCCCAACGGGCAAACCGGAAGTGCGTTTTTCCGAACTTCCGGTTTGCCCGTTGGGCCGTTTTTCACTGTCCCAGACTTCAGTGAGGCCTTTGCGCATTCACGGGGGCGGGGGCGTGTGCATGCGCAGGCGCAGGGGGCAGCGCGGGGGGGTTGTGCGCATGTGTGGGGGGAGGGAATGGGTGTGGGCACACGCGCGCACCAGCGCGCGCGCACACCCCCTTTTGGCACGCGAACCAAAAAAGGTTCGCCATCATTGCCCTATGAAGACCAGATTACAGTATTTCAAGTGAGAAGTGAGGGACTGTCCTCAATGCATCCTGATGCTATTAAAAATCAGTTTGGTGAGTGTGCCTAAAATTGATCACTGATTGATGTTATCTATAGTGATCCCCTTAAAAAGGGACAATAGCATACTTCTAGCTTCTCATGAGTGCAGTTATTCAAACTAATTTGGCTCAATTTAACTGGATCATATTATAGTGACTTCCACCCAGATTTTCAAATCATTTGACATAATATGCTTTCCAATAAAGTGCAAGAGGTCTCATTAATGCATTAAAAACCTCAGAGTTAACCTTATTCTAAGTAGTAGTGAAAACATATGCTGAGGACTTGTATGGTCACATGCAGGGCTAGCAAATAATATGCCCTACATTCCTGCGAACGAAAACAAGGGAAACCCAAGGAATGCTTCCATTAAGATATATTCAACTGAAGTCTCCAAGATTTGATTAATCAATGTGTTTAATTTTTTTAAAACTGACTATGTGCCTTTCATGGCAATATTCACGAAAGCAAAAAGAAACTGTGAAGAAATCGTGTAATCAGAATAAATCTACGTATCACCCGCCAGGCACGCTGCATCTGGAAACAGTAGACTACCATTGGGCAAATTAGATGATGGAAATCTCTTTCATAAAAAAAAAAAACCCTCCATACAAGGAAAATTAACACAGGACTAGCAGTTTAATATAAACATGAGAGGGATTTTTTAGTAATTTATTCACAAGGAGAGAGCTAACCAGTATCATTTTTAACTTGTAAAATATCTGGACTAAGGAATTTGAATTAAATCAAGAATATCTGAAGTTACTGAGTCAGGCTTATCACATAGCTACCCTAACAACAGTTTTCCTCAAAGGCATTCTTCATAAATTGTGCAAAACACTGCAATTTTCCTACTATAAAGCATGTCATGGCACATGTTCTTTAATGGAAAGACAACAAGCATTGGCATACATAAGGCGTGTTTTCTTTTAGTATGTCCTTCATGTCGTATGCTAAATGATCACTGCAACATTTGTAAGGCACAAAGAAATGTTTCCTACCTTAGGGGCTCTGGCATGTTTCCCACATCGAGCATCTTTCACGAAGCTGACATCTAACAGTTCGGATTCCTGCACCTGATAGAAAAGGGAGGAAAAAGCCTCATGATTTATACTGTACTATACAAATGGTACAATTACATCAATTCCATTGCGTTTCTTTATATTAAATTACCGAAACCCGGCTTGCATTCAGGTTCTTAATATGCCTAAGTAATGTCTAAGCTCAAAGCAAAGCTACCTGTAATTACAAATAATTATGACTATCCATCAGAGATGAGAGAGTCTGTAATCCAGTTCATGTGGAAGTCACAAAGTGGAGGAAAGGCTGCTCTAAGAGACCTCATCAAGCCCTCATTCTTACAGAAGTGCTGTTCTCTAGGGCCATGTTCTCCAGAAGATGCTGAAGTCCTACTGAAAATGTCAATTGCCTGGATAACAAATTAATTTAAAAAGGGCTTTCAAACATGGCATTCTAATTTGATTTAGAAATGCAACAGTAGTCTACTGTGGCAGAGTAAACTAGCTGGGTATCTTATGCAGCTGCCTGGATTTCTTATTAGCTCAGTAACTCGCCAAAGATCAGAGAAGTTTAATGAGTTCTAGTATTCTTCAACTATTGAATGTTGGCAATGCCAACCACCCTGAGGATCTTTTTAACGCTAATAATAAGTTCTTAGTAAGACTTATTTGCTCTAAATAAGCAGATATCTGGGAGAAATAAATTAGTTGGTGGCAAATCCCATCCAACTTCTTGTTTGCTTCTCATGAAGCATTCCTCCGATTAGTACATACATTTATTTATATTATTGACATATTCATTTAATAGGTTATCATCCAGTCAATACAACCAAATCCAGGCAGACTCAACCCAACAATTATTTATTTATTTAATATGTATAGTAAAAGTATGTTCAATTATCAATATTGTCTTAAAACTATATCAAGCATTGTTCAAAGCAGGCTTAAGTTTGGAACTGCTTACAAAGTGAGGTGGGTTTTTTTTTTGTCTACTTAACAGGCTTTCTGTGAATCAAGCATACACTCAAAAGGGCTTTGACTATAGATCTTTACTCATGCATATTTGTAATGAAACAGATGCCTTATCAGATAACTGGCCTAAACTACAGTATTTAACAGATTTAAAGAGAAATGCTTTGAATTTAAGTCTGGAAAACAGTTGACAACCAAATGATTATGGAGAGACTCAATCATCCAGGCCATGGTTGCCCCAAAGGTGCTGTTCAAAAGGCAACTGGACTTCCTTGGGTTTTTTCCCTTGAAAATGTTTCGCTTCTCATCCAAGAAGCTTCTTCGGTTCTTCAGAATTGAAGAAGCTTCTTGGATGAGAAGCAAAACGTTTTCAAGGGGGGGAAAAACAAGAAAGCCCAGTTGTCATTTGAACAGCACCTTTGGGAGTTGACAACCAAGGGATCTTCTTAATAACTGGACAGCATGAGCCCATTTTCATGCATCAGATAGGAGCGAAATTCTAACAATTTAATACTCTACAAGGCCCTACACATGCTACATATAACCAATGCATGAAAAGCTGCAAGCCAATTCCTTCTTAGTCAATTGGAATGAATGAACAGCTTCTGCCTTCAGACAGCATGTGTGCATTGCTGAGTTCTGTTAGCGGATGAAGTAATCCACAACATGCAGGCAAACAGTGGTCAAAATTGCTCCAGGCCTCTCTAAAAAGGTTCCCCAAAGGTGCCATTTCCTTCTACGTGGTATGATCTTCAACAATAAAAGTGCTGAACACTAAAAACTAGCATGTCAACACTAGGCTAACCTTTACCCTGAGTAAGCCATAAAAAGATCGTTTTTAACTCATATGGATCTGAAAAATGTCTTAATTTCTAGTCTGCCCTCAAGACGTCTGCAAAAGCGATGATGATCTAAGATCTAAAATTTAAAAATCAGTTCAGTCATCTGTAATTTCCATGTACCATCCTGTAAGTTACATCCATACTGAATTCGCACAATATAAATATTTAATTCATAGAAAAACGAAAACAAAACATCAGCTGCCGAATAGCAAACATGTCAAAACTGAAATTCTGCTGCCCTTCAAGAGAAAATCCCCTTTCCCACCTTCTGCATTTTTTTCTGTTTAGACTAATTGCTTTTTTTTTTCTTCCCAATTCTTTGCTCTCCTTTGGGTTAATACTTGGGGAGAACTGAGCAAGAAGAGTATAGGTAGCTCTGGACTTATAACCACAATTTCCAGAACATCCATTGCTAAGCAAGGTAGTTAAGTGAGTTGTGTCCAATTTGTATAGTTCCATAGTCAGTATCAACCTTCTCCAGCCAACAGCTCTATTTGTGATGGTGAAAGGTTCGTTCTCTAAGCTTGTGGGTTGGTTTCTGAACATTTCGTTACCAGGCTAGGTAACATCTTCAGCGGAGTTTAGGGGAATATCAGTGTCAGTGTTCTTCTGTTTATAAGGGCTTCGGGTGTGGATGTGTCAAGTGAGGGTCTTGTGATGGGTCAGCTATGAGTCCTCAGTGAGTCTTGTGATGGGTCTTGTGATAAGGAGGTTATATCAGGTCAGGGTCATTGGGAGGTGAAGGGCTGGTTGGGGGGGACTTGCGTGGGTTGGTTGAGGGTCAGTGCTGTCTCTGGTTGGCTGTGCGGTTGATTTGGATTCTGAGGGATTCGTGGGCTGTAATGTTTGGAAACCAACCCACAAACTCAGAGAATGAAACTTCATCCCCATCCTACACCCGAGCTACAGATATTCGCCACTATCGCAAAGCTCTATTTGTGTCAAGGCACGTACAATTCCCATCACTCAGTCCATGGAGATGATGGGAATAGTAATCCGATGCATCTGGGGGCAGGGACTGATTGAGGAAAGGTTAGATTATGGAAACAAATGTCTCTCCCAAAACAATTACAGACAATCCTCGTTTAGTGATCATAATTGGACCAGCAACTCAGTTGTCAAGCAAAGTGGTTGCTAAGTGAAACTGTAACAGTGCTTATCTTACTTCAACTTTCTTTTGCTTTCCAAACCTGTGAAGGTCATAAATCTCAGGATTGATCATAAGCTTACTTCTCTACCATGATTATAATGGTGAATGGTTGTTAAACAAGACAATCGCTAAGTGAGGACTATCTATACCACAAGTGTCAAACTCGCTGCGTCACATTGCCATCACATGATGTTTCACGATATTTTTCCCCCTTCGTGAAGCTGGGGTGGGCGTGGCCTGCGTGTGATGCATCTGGGGTGGGCATGGCCTGCGCGTGATGCATCGTGGGCCGCCAGTTTGACACCTCTGATCTATACTGTTTCTGATATTTTAGCACATTACTTATTTACTATTCTAATATGTTCTGCTTCTGACTTCCTAACCTTCTTAAAAAGCAGTCTTTCTTGTAACTATTGCTGCAATAGAAGAATCATTTTTTTTGTATTGGCCAGTTGAAAAGGTAGAGTGTTTTGTTTGCTTTGTTCTTGTTTTGTTTTGTGGAGTCTTTGATGCTCTTTGGTTTGGTTGTTTGCTTGCAGACATTTCGTTATCCAAGTAGGTACCATCATTAGTGCTAGTGAATGTGGGGTTTGCTCCACATTTTATTATAGGCATTCATGCAGAAACAATCATTGTTCCTTGGTGGAGATTTGCCTACATGCACATTTCTCCCATTTGCATGCTTTCTCAAGCATCTGATACTCATATGTAGTTCCAAAAGAAGAATGTCCATGGAGATTCTTAGTTATCTAGGTCATGGTTGCCCCAAAGATGGACTTTGTTTTCCCTTGAAGATGTTTTACTTCCCATCCAAGAAGCTTCTTCAGTTCTGATTGAATGATGGAGGATGGAAGGATTTATATTTCCTGCAGTCATCTGGTTGTTAGCACTCAGAAAGAGTTATTGAGGCCACTTGGAGGTTTATCTGTGACCTCGGGGTCACCTAAATAGTGCAAATGGGTGTGGAACCTTCTTGGAACTGTTGAAAGGACTGTGTTATAAGGCCTCAATGACTCTCAGAAAGAGTGCTAATGACCAGATGACTGCAAGGAATATAAATCCTTCTACCGTCCACCATTCAGTCAGACCTGAAGAAGCTTCTTGGATGAGAAGTAAAACGTCTTCGAGGAAAAACAAAGTCCAATTACCTTTTGAAAAAGCACTTTTGGGACTTCCAAAAGAAGAGAATTTATGTAGCTCAGGGTTGAATCAAACTCACATCACCAGCACTTATGATGTTACCTAGTTGAAATGTCTGCTATTAAGTGTCTTAAGTGACTTGAGTCTAATGAAACTGAGGTGAAAATGAATAATCGAAGAATTACTATCAGAGTACTTTTTTAAGAGTATATATTTAAGAGTATTCATGTGAAGTTGGGCAAAATATTCTGGCAATCATCACGTGGAATTGAAACCAGAACTTCATACATCTAGACTTGATTGAATTATGTATCTTTTGATGGTGGCGGTGAATCATCTTTCAGTGTTTTCATTTTCCTGTCATTGTTCTTCTCAGATGCCATGACTTCTTGGATTCCGACGGGCATCTTCCAGGAAGAGCAAGTGAGAGTTGCTGGTTGATGTATCAGCATAAATCATATTATACACAGCTCCCTGGGGTTCTTCTATCGCTCATGCTGGCAGCAGGACTCAAACAGACAAGATTCAGCAGCATGTACCTGCCCCACTGCTCTTTCTTGGATAAGCCAAAATTCTTCACTAATTTGGTTTCTTGCTGCCATTATCTTGGAACAGGTAAAAAAGGTCAATTTCTGACAAACAGCATCTGTCTTCCTTGAACATAAAAAAGCAGCACTCACGACCTGCGTTTCTCCCTTTACTTCCTGTTTGGCAGATTGTTTTGGTTTTAAAACAACAAAGCTATTGATACAGCATATGCTGCTGCATTCTAAAAATCAACAGAAGCTTTAAAGCCTAATGCTGTTTAATTCAACACGCTCCTCAATGGGTCTGCTTTTGGGGCAGAGTGGGGGGGGGGCAAAAATATTTTTAAAAAAAGAAAAAGAAGAAGTCAAAGTGCATTTTGAATGACTCTTGGATGATAAACCAAATTCTGAGGGACAGTAACATTTACAAAATCTTCTCCACACACACTATTAATTTATTAGATTTTTATCCTGTTTTTATTGCTTTGTAAGTAACTCAAGGCGGCGAAGATAGTTAATATTCCTTCCTCCTATTTTCTCCACAACAACAACCCTGAGAAGTGGGTTGGGCTGAGAGTGACTGACTGGCCCAAAGTCACCCAGCTGGCTTTCATGCCTAAGACTGGAGTAGAATTGATAGTCTCCTGGTTTCTAGACTAGTGCCTTAACCACTAGAACAAAGTGGTTCTCATGAAGGCCTTGAGGATATGGCAGGGTGCTTTGATGAATTTTCTGCCATTACATTTTTTCTTTTCTTTCTTTTATTTTTTTCTTTTCTTTATATGGCCACCCATTTTACAACAAATTACTCTGGGTGGTATACAATAAGCATGGAAAGCACCAAATTTATAAAAATGAGAGGGGGGGGGAGAGAATGTGTGTGCGTGTGCGCGGACACACATACAGACACACACACACACACGTGTGTGTGTTAAAATATAATTAACCCCACAAGTTAATGTCTCTAGATCGAAGGAACCTCAGTGCAACAACAATTTGTTTTGATAATACTCCTCCTAGGAAATCCTACAGGTATGTTGGCAAATCAGTGTTAGTATAATTATTTTTAGGAAATGGTTAAGCCACTGGAGGTTTGTAAAACTTCAAGATGATATAGAGCCTGGAGGAGGTAAGGAACTTTTTCTAAAAGCAAACTTGCCGTGCAACTGGTGTGTGATCTCAGCTCCTAGTCTCAAAACTCTTACAATTTTGTTGTGTTGCTGTCATTCTTCATTCATTCTGTTCTTGGCAGAAGCCAGAGGCTACTGATATCAAATGGAATTTTTTTCCCTCCGTGCAAGTTAGCTCAGGCTTATCAAAAAGAAAAAGGCCTTGCTGTTTTTAGATGCAGCTCCCTCATGGCTGGTTTTGGAGGGGGAGGGATTAATTAACAGTGGGGTTTTAGACAGAAGTCTAAGGGGAAGTGACCAATCTATGGATAATGATACCCATCAGATCTATCTTTAAAAAAGGATGTGGTTCATAGATTCACAGGTGATAGAAAGGACTCAAAACCACCACACCAATCTGATCGCTCAGAGGCAATGTAGAATCAAACAGCGCTTCCAAAACTAAATCAGCAAAAAGTATCCCAACTAAGATGAACTTGTGGAGAGAGCTATTTTGTCTGATTATTAATGGTTCCTTCAGTTGGGTGAGATGCCCTCTGCCTTAAAGGAAGCAATGGTATGTTTCATGTCAACAATGTCATCCTTAGATCTCTTCCCGATCAACAACTTCAGGCCGGTATCAACCTACCTTGCCTTCCCAATAAGTCTGAGAAAGTTAGGTGGCTGCATTTATTGAGCTGCATTCAATTATCTCTAGAACTAGCTGCTCTTTCCGTCTAGGGCCTGCAACCACTTTTAATAAAATCTATTTAACACAATACATACTTAATGCCGAAGACAGAGATTACTATTCCTACAATTTTTAGGAAGAGAGAAAACAGCTTCCAAAATAAAAGTACCACAGGAATCTTAAAATTGCTTTTACTTAGACAGGCTGAGTCTTACATTAATATTTATTAATATAAATATATTACCTCTATTTTTATTTACATTTTTCCTGTCTTTCTCCTCTACAAATATTTCTTTTGGTAGAAACCATTATTTCCTACTTTTGTCCTAAACTCTCTCCTTTCTTTTCATGGATCATAAGAATAAGGAGTATATTCTAGATAAGTTGTTTTTTTAAAACAATAATTCATATTTTTATTTTTCTTCTGATTGTTTTAATATACACAGTATCTTAATGTCATTTTGCATACTTAGGGCT
>QLTV01000974.1:6637526-6648687 GCA_003457575.1 Thermophis baileyi | reverse complement strand
CAGCTGGCCAGTAAAAGCTCATTTCCATACTGTCGCCCCCAACTCCACCCCGATAAAAGAGATTACAGGGTTGTAATATATATATACAATAGATAGATAGATAGATAAAGGGAGACTAGTATAGATCTATTTCAAGCGATTTAGCTCTCATCAGCTAGCCATACCCTTACTAGGATTCAAACCTGGGCTGCCTGCCTATCAGGCAGTTGCTTTAACCTTCTAAGCCACAGGTTTAGTATATATAGTATAACTGGTTTGTCGTGAATGCGACTGTCTGAGGGCCCCTGGAGTGGGGCTGAAAGGCAAAAGGAAGCAGTATGCTCCCTCCCATATTTGGGTATACCAGGTGATCTTGAGAAAAAACATATTTTTATATCAATTGCAGTGATTCACTTAACAATTGACGCAAGAAAGGTTGTAAAACGGGGCAAAATTTACTTAACAAAAGTCTCACTTAACAACATAAATTTTGGGCTCAATTGTGGTTGTAAGTCGAGGACTGCCTGTATTCCTGATGCTTCTTTGCATTCTGTACCTCCCAAGAACCCACAAACTCAAGTCTTTCATATCTTGTAAAGATGTAACATTCAGACCAGCATGTGGCTAAAAGGAGAGATCTTCATCAAACATCATTCACTGTTTTTCTTTCAAAGTTTCCATAAAAAGAACAAAGCCCGTTTCAGCTATCTTCCTGAAAAGAATGCAAGGACTGAAGATAGTTTCCTTCTTAAAATGTTAAGGAGGATGATCCATTGACATCATTTCCCTCTCTGCCTTTTGTCAGGAGGGAACATTATGTATGCTTCTTTGAGCTCCTAGAGAAAAATCAGGAGGTAGATGAAATTTAAAAAATATATATAGCTGAATAAAAGAGAACTATCATTTCTTGTGATGTAAGTACCATACTTGATCTAAGTCAAAATATGAAAAGAAACTATACTCTCCCTAATATAGCTTAAGACTGAATTTATTTTACTTTGTGGCCACATTATACCAATGACTCACATTCAATCTGAAAGCAACCACCGCGCCAATCGTTTTCACAAGTACTATTATTAAACTAGATACTTCCCCATCCCATTCCTGTTTTATTTTTGTTTTCCAAATTAAGAACTGTTCATTTTATTCTGTTCGTTTCAGCTCATTTCTCTAAGCAACCGGGAAAGTTCTGAAATTTACTTCCATCTTCTAGAGTAATAACTACTCAACATCTTCTTGGCTGGGTAGAAATAATATATACCAAATGTTATACTTTTATTCTGTCCAGATATAGGATAGAATGCATTACTATAGCTATAAATTCCTTTGAGAGAGAAATAGCAACCTGAAAAGAGCAAAATCAAATATGCCCTAGCAGAAAATTTATGAAAAGTTGCCTTAGAAGTGGAGTGATTGGTGTCCATAGCTGGATTACATCCAGATGCTTCAGTGAATGGTAAGATGCAAGGACCAAGCCAGTATAAGAACTTGCAGAATAGTTGAAGGTTCAGGTACACCATTTATTTATTACTTTGTATGCTGTTCAACTCTCAAGGGCCTTGGTGATGAGGTCTTCAAGGCCCTTGGAGTCTTGGACGTTTCAATAGGATGGATCTCAGTGGAAACCATATTCTAGAGCGCAGGTGCTTCTACAGAGAAGGTGTGCTTCTGCAATCCAGAAAGATAGCATTGTTTAATGGAAGAAACTGTTGCGGCCTGCCAAAACCCAGTCAGAACAGAAACCCAGAGCATTTGACCCCTGCAAGACTAATTCAGCCAAGTAGATCCTATGGAACAGACAGTACCTCAATTAACCAGGCCCTACATCATGTAAGACTTAAAAGACAACAACTAGCACCTTGAATTGCACCCGGAAGCAAACTGGCAAGCAGTGCCGCTAACCAAACAAAAGCCCTTCCAGTTAAACCTAACAGATGGGAAACACAAGATAAACTAATTCTATTTTATTGAAAGTACAAACTTGAAAGTACAAACTTCCCGCCACCACCTTTAACTGGCTGATCCAATAGGGTGGGTCCTTCCTAAGATTTTTCTCTGATCATTAAGACACCGGAGGCTCCTGCCTCTTGTCTGATTGGTTCATGGCAGCATCTCTTCCCCTTGTTCCCCAAGGTCATCCACACATTCTATTACATCCATGGACTTCCTTAGGCATGGCCCATAAGTGTTCATACCACTATACCATGGATCATTTGAAGCTACTAGGTCACGGGTGTCAAATTTGCCATGTCACATTGCCATCACATGACATATCATGACATTTTTCCCTTCGCGGAGCTGGGGTGGGCGTGGCCTGCGCGTGACACATCCGGCCCACGGGCTGCCAGTTTGATACCCCTGTTTAGGTGGTCTTCAACAGCAGCCTCATGTAGCTTAGAGCCTCAATTTCCACACTTTGCATTTTGGCTGCCCCCAATATGCATATAAAAGTATGCCTCTCAATTCAGTCCTGGGCTAGAGCTTTCCGTTGAATGTCTGAATACTGAGAGCATTCCTACCATTCCAGCTTTTCTAAATTGCCTTAGATGCAACCTTAGAGGCTAATCAGCACCATGGAAACAGACATGCCACTGCTGAGTTAAGTATATTCAGCCAAATGATCAGTGAGGACAACAACTGGTAACAGATTGCATATATGAATGGTTAGTGTGTTACCTGGTATACAATATTTGTACACCTGCTACATATTTGTACTGAGCTAGGTTTAAATTTGAAGAAGCATTCACAGGTTTATCCTATACAACTTTTCTGATGACTGCTATTTCTCAATGAAGGGAAATTACTTTCCTATGCGGTCTTATTTTTTTGTCTACTTCCTTTGTTTATCAATTGTGCTTAGTTTATATCTGCACAGTATTTTCATCTTCCATTTTTTTCTTGCTTTTAAGTAAACTATGCATCAAAATTAGAAATAAAACAACATAAAGAATAAAACAATCAACACCATCTACCCCTTTGCCCAAAATACAAAGGAGCATATAATTTTTTTTTTAAATCTACAACATAATTTGGGGTAATACATATAGTTATTATGCAGCTTTGCCTCACCTAGATCTTTTCCATCTGCACAAGCTTTCATCAACTTGGACCTCAATTCTCATAATCCCTTGAAGCATCATCTACTACAGGTATGCAACATGTGGCACATTGGATATTGCTGAACCTATTTCTTCCACATCCTTCTCTATTGGCAGTGGTTACTTTGGAGTTACTTTACAATTTGCAATTATCAGCAATATTTGGAGGACTGCATATTGGCATGCATGTGAGAAGGTATTAATCAATTAATTAATTAGTTGATTAATATAGTCACCCATCTCTAACCAATGACTATAGGCAACAAACAATCATAAATACAATTAAAACATGATACAAAAAGAAATTAAATAGAAATGGCATCTATGAGGTATTATAATTCATCGGTGTCAGCATCACCAAGAAACGGGGTCCTCCATACCCTTGGAACTCCAGGCACAGGCCAAGTCTTCAACGCCTTCCAAAAGGCCAGTAGAGTCAGGGCCATCCTAATCTCACAGGGTGATCCAGAAGGCACTATGGCAGAAAAGGCACACCTCCTTGCCCTCCCCAGTTGTCATTCCTTGGCTGACAGGTCTGGGAGTGAGCATTCTTATTAAAATTAGATTTAATTATAAGGTTTCATCAATTGGACACAATTTTATTTAGTTACTCCCTTGCTTCCTCTTCAACTGGCTTCAGACATCTGCAACAAGTTACTTAGGTGAGAGTGTGAAGGTACTTGCATTCCCTGTGTTGTTACTTCCAAATAAATCATTAAATACTTTCGGCCAAACTCTTGGGAGTTTACAATTCTGCATTCCTCCCTAATTTAGCCTATATAGATGGAAAAATAAAGATGTACAATATGAACTTTTCATATGTACAATATGAACGAAATCGCTCTCCCGATAAGAACCAATGCCGGCCGAAAAGGGCGATCCCCGGTAAGCCAGGGGATTCCCTAAACCACGTGGTCGTTAGAACGGCTCCAGAATGTAGTGCTCGGCACAGGAGCAGCCAGGAATAATGTTTCCAAACGGGAGTATAGCCCCACGAGGCAGTGACTCCAGGACAAATGGCACAGAAGGGGGTATAGCCCCGCGGGGCAGGGACCCCAGATAAAGCAGCAATGATGAGTATAGCCCCTTGGGGCAGGGACTCCAACTGCCACGTAGACAAGAATAAGGGGGTGGCGGTTCTTGTCAGCGTACCGACTAACCGGCACACCCCCAGGCAGTGCAAATACAAACCTCAAAAAATAAAAAAAATATTCGAAATGAAGAGAGTCCAAGCAAAGGTGCAATTGGAGGTTGGGAGCTGAAGTTGAAGCGTGTCCCTCTCACCGACTGAGTTTTGAAACTGGCGGGCTTTCACCAGCGGTGCACAGAGAGCGTGCTTCAATCTATGAATAACTCAGCCCCCGATCATCTGACCGAGATTAACCCATTGCTTGGACTCTCGTAGCAGCGCACAGGAGAATTGTTAGGTGTACTAACCCTACATTGATTGCAAATTCCCTTGCAAGCCTGTGGTATATACCAGGGGTCTCCAACCTTGGCAACTTTAAGACTTGAGAACTTCAACTCCCAGAATTCCTCAGCCAGCAAATCTGGCTGAGGAATTCTGGGAGTTGAAGTCCACAAGTCTTAAAGTTGCCAAGGTTGGAGACCCCTGGTATATACAGTAAGCGGTAACACATCATTCCTTGTTAATCCATGACATCTGAAGCTGTTTCAGAGCAGAAATTGTTGCCCCAGCAGGCATTTCTTAATACAAATAAAAAACACCTGTGACCAGGAACAGATACTCAATTTGTTTTTAGAGTAGTTAATTCTTTATTTCAAGTCAGAAAATATTATTTGTATACTAATGGGGGGGTGTATGGATCACATCATGCAGCTATGAAAGTTGTTTTATAATTGTAAGACATAATAAAATCTATTGCAGCAGATGTCTTAAATATTACTATTAATTTCCAGGAGAAGATTTACCATAGAATTTAAAGGTTTTTTGCTGATAAGGACAGATTCTAACAATCCAGTGATGTTGATTGATGATGATTATTTTATCTTGCCTTTTTATATAAAACTCAAAATGGTGAACATATCTAATACTTCCGTCCTATTAAAAATAAATATGTTTTTGTTCTCCACATCAACACTTTGACATGGATTGGGCTGAACATAAGTGACTTTCCCAAATTATAGCTTAAGAAATCTTGTTTTACTTGATAATTTAAATTATTCTGATATACAATATTATCCACATGATGAATGGGGCCATATTCCCTATCAATGTTAAAGAGCTTTTCAGGCCATGGACAGAAGACGCCTACTTGTACACATAGATGTATGTAGGCTTCTATGTGATCTAAAGCTCTGAGCAAATTCTATTTTCTATGTAAGTTTATTTTTCCCTTTGTCATTTCCCCCTTGTCAAAATGACTGATGTTTGGGGTGAGTAGCAGCAAAGTCTAACACAACCTTGGTCAGTTTAAGACACATGGACTTTAACTCCCAAAATTCCCCAGCCAGCCATGCTGGCTGGGGAATTCTGGGAGTTGAAGTCCACACTTCTTAAAGTAGGCAAGGTTGTTTTAGACCAGGGGTGTCAAACTGGTGGGCCGCAGGCCGGATGCGTCATGCGCAGGCCACGCCCACCCCAGCTCCATGAAGGGGAAAAAACGTCATAATACATCACGCGACGGCAATGTGACACCACGAGTTTGACACCTGTGTGTTAGAGACTGATTTAACTAGTAGAAAAACAGAGATACATTACTTCTTCTAAACATTGACCTTCCTTTGGACTGATAATCATTTAAAGGAAACCAATTTTAAGCATATCTCAACTCTTCCCAAAAACAAAGTCATGACAGATTTTGTAATAAAATCATAATCAATACTCCCTCTGCGGTGTAAGGATCATATATCCTACCTTTAAAAAGGCATAAATAGCTTCATCACTAACTAAGAATTATTTCGGGACATATATGCTCAATTTTAATTTTGTAAAAGTGCCAAAGATGTTGTACAACACAAGTCAAAATTAACCCTACATTGATTGCAGCTACCCTTGTAAACCTGTTGCATGTAAGAGATAACACAGGCATTCCTTGTTAATCTTCATCTTTTGAATACTTCTTGAGTCATCCCAGACATTAGTTATCTGTGTGAGCATAAATTACAAGCACATGATCAATGCATAAATCTAATCTTAACCTTTGATCCCTGCCTTAATTATCTGAAATAAAAACCCATCTTAGTTCAGGATAGGCTACTAAGTACAGTACATCAAAGTCGGCAACAAACTATTCATATTAATTTCAACACATTAAATTTCATGTTTTTAGTAAAAGGGAGAAATTAAACCATGAATGCTCCGAGTAATAAATGACAACTGACTCCAGTATAAAATGTGTGGTCTGATAGCTTAAAGCATGAATGCCTACCATGACTTATTGGAGTCATTAAATGCATAACGTACATTAATTACAAAAGGCCTGAAGTGAAAACACTGATTTGTTTTTTTTTAAGACAAAAACTTGGTTTATAAAAATTCCCCCAAAAAACATAATGTCAGGATTTTAACTAACAGAATCATCTGAAACCATTTCAGAAAAGTGACCCTAAGAATGCTGTCATAGAATTAAAGACTAAGGTGCAAACCAGAGGTGGGTTCCTGCCGGTTCGGACTGGTACTATAGAACCAGTAGTAAAAATAGGGACTGGTTCTCCGAACCGGCAGTAACGGCAGCCTGGCCACGCCCCCGAGCCGGTTCTTTCGGTGGCGCCGTAGGAACCGCCATCTTGTTTTTCGCTTCTGCGCATGCACAGAAGCTTTGTTTTAGCACTGCGCATGCGCAAAGCGCCCGCTCAGTGCGCCACTGAGCGAACCGGCAGCGACGAAAACCAGAACCCACCCCTGGTGCAAACATAACATACTATAGTACCAAGATGATCCAGCAAACAGATGTAGCAGCATAATAACATGGTACAAACTAAGATAGGCCCATTTGGGAACGAAAGGTTAGAATCAGAAAGTACAGAAGAATAAAACTGGTTTTCTCACACCACACAGAGCTGAATGAGGAAAGTTCCTTACCCTTTAAGATTGCAACAATAAAACACCCATTTTTAAGAACATTCCCTTAAAAAGTGAGCCAGACCTAGCACAGCAAGTAGCAAGCTGGGTTACAATTTCTTTCTTTGATGTAGTAAATTAATTTGTAGGAGAGAGGACCTTTTTTAATCCCTGGGAGACATATCCAGGTACGGCATAAACATTGCTGTCCCATCAAAGGATTCCACTAGAATTCTGAGGTGCTTAGATAGACTTGACCTAAGGGATTTGATACAGAAGAAGGAATCTAGTGTTGACATTACCAGAATCAATTTGTCTCCCACAGGAAGAAATCACTGAACAGCTGGTGCAAGTTGCTGAAGGGCAACTACGTGATATAAAGTCTTAAAGCCTGAGGTAACTGGCTTGTTTTGTGCTTGAACAGCTATTATGGGGCATCTCTGCCAGCATTAGGCTGCTCCCTTACGTAACTGTAAAACATTGTTTACTCCTCCAAGTATAAAATCCTTCTGGCACTTCTCCACAAAGCAACTAATTTTAGCTTATTGTTTCCCTCTGACTGAAGGTTAATGACCATATGAATAGAATTAGGGAAGAGCTCCCTGAAGGAAAGGATCACTATCATAGATCTTAGATCTATAGATCATCACTCAGGGCTGATTCTTAATATCATTCTTAATATCAAAATTGGGGGTCTTTTTCCTTCAAAATCCACCAAAATTATACATGGAATCTGGTTTATTAAAAATGTAAAAACACTTCTCCTTTAAGTGCCTTGGCAAAATTGGTTAAATATGAATTATTCAGAATTGTTATCATGCAGCCACAGATGCCGATGACTTTTAAATTCACATCACTGAAGGTCAACACCTTACAGTGTGATTTCAAATCACAAAGTAATGTTATGTACCAAATAATGTTGCATTCTATAGTTTTGTCCTAAGTTATATGCATATGAAAAATAGCATTATCATTAATCTTAAGGCTTAAACACACATTTACCTACCTGCAACCTTTTCTCCAAAATAAACTGTCTAGTCAAATTAAGAAGCCAATACTGAAAATTAAAGTCTATTCAATTAAGATACTGCAGCATCCACTTTCTATTGGCTGACCTACCATCAATCTGAATGGTAATCAGAGGTTTTTCCAAATTTCACGGTTCTTTCCAATATGAATCTAGCATAAAAAGCTTGGCATTACAACCTCCTGAATTATTTCTTGCTTCAAACAGTATGGATTGGATTGGCCCTTGAAGGCAATTTAAAATGTGGGGTGTTGGGGAAGAGAGAAGAAACCTTTTTTTTAAAGCATTCTCCATATGAGAAGCAGACTGGTGTTCAGGAGTACTCTATTATCTATTCCACTGTATGATTGGTCTATCTCAGTGATGGCGAACCTATGGCACGCGTGCCACAGGTGGCACGCGGAGCCATATCTGAGGGCACACAAGGCGTTGCCCTATGTCAGCTCCAGCGTGCATGCGCATGCTGGCCAGCTGATTTTCGGCCTTCTTTTCGGCCTTTTTCGCTCTCCCCAGGCTTCACGAAAGCCTCCTGAAGCCTGGGGATGGCAAAAACGGGCCAACCGGAAGTTCACTTGTGTGCTCCCCCCCAGCCTCCTTTTCGCTGTCAGAGGTCTTCAGGAACTTCTTCGGCTTTGGACAGTTGCAGCCAGGCCTCTCACACCTCGGCCCATTTCTTCTGCAGCAAGGCAGGCTTTCCTGAAGGCCCCTGCAGCCGCTAACAGAGCCCTGAGTTATCTTCCTTCCAAGGTAAACATTTCCCTTGAGACCTTGCTAAACAGACCATCATTATTCTCCTTGTTATTCTTAGCCCAAATAATTATCTGTATGTGTAGAAGTGGTTTTAATACTTTATCATAAGCTATCCTGTGAGCAGCCAAAAGCCTTGCATTTGTTATCGGCTACAGAGGCCTTCAGGAAAGCCTTGCTGCAGAAGAAATGGGCCGAGGTGTGCGAGGCCTGGTTGCAACTATCTGAAGGTAAGTAGTAGGGCAGCTCCACTTCCGTTTCGTTTCCGAACTTCCAATTGGCCCGTTGGGCCATTTTTCGCCGTCCCCAGGCTTCAGGAGGCTTTCTTGAACCCTGGGGAGAGCGAAAAACAGCCCAACGGGCCTACAGGAAGTCCGGAGGCTTCAGTGAGGCCTGTGTGCATGCGCGGGGGTTGTGCGCATGCACGGGGAGAGGGCATTAAGGGTGTGGGCACGCGCACACACGCTATCTCGCGCACGCGCACCCTTTTGGCACCCGAGCCAAAAAAGGTTCGCCATCACTGGTCTATCTAGTCCATGTCTACTGTTCATATATTCCTATATTAAAATACAGAATAAATCAAGGCCACCAATAGCAATCACTTGGTATAACCAAGCATAACTTAGTCTATATTAAATTAAATTTGTTCTAGCTATCTTTTGGCCTTTATACCAGGACTTGCTGTGAAATTGATGTGTCATTTGACAATTACAAATCATTCATCACGCTAATCTATTTGAGTTCATCATACATTTTATTGAGTGTGTGAAATGACAACAATGGCAGGAAACCTTTGTAAAAATAAGCTGGTATTTGAACACAACAATCGAGGAGAGAATTTTCTGAAGGTCACCTTATTTTAATTTGGAAATTTCTTTCATTCCTTTGAAGACAATTAAATTATAATTACTTGCCTTCATGAGCTACTTTTGATTATATAATAGCTTTATAAACTAGATGACATTAGGATTCAATTTATTTAGAACACATGGATTTTCTCCTTCCTTCTGTATTTGCTACTAGTACAGTGTGACATACAATAGTAAAACATGGGTAATCCAGCTGAAAATGAAACTGTTTCAGAAATGCCTTTCCAAATTTCCACCCCTTTGGCCACAGTGATAGCTTTAATTCCAGTCTCCCCTTGCCCTTTGCTCCCATTTTTATTCTTCCCCTGGAGACTTGAGAATAAAATTAATCAGACAATTCAGTCCAGACAACTCTGACAACTAGAACCAGCCTACAGTATCTGCATACAGAATTTAAATGCCAAAACGTCTCAATGCTGTATTCTGTATCCATTGTTTACTTCCTTATTCAGTATTATCTGCTTGGTTGTCTGCACTGATCATCATAAATTTGGTAAACACACTGATTCCTAATCAAACCAATTCTTTCTAAAAGTGCATTTCAACATTAATTTTTCTAATCAAATCAAGCAAATAAATATTTTGGTTCTCATTTTATTCATACATACATACGTACATATCAATTCAATCATTCCCAATATAGCTCAGACTATATGTTTGGATTTATTCCTTATCAGACAATCCCAATATGAATACACTAAATCAAATCAAATACAGTTGGGTCCAAACTCCATGCAGATCACTGCAAAAGCTTTTGATCCTTTGTTACTCACAAGAGCATAAGCCTCATTTTGCAAGAATCCTTTTCATCCATCATGGATCTCTAAGGTTATGCTACTGTTGACACATTCCTTTATTATGCAAATCGGGCTGTAGGATGTACATAACAAGAATGCCTACATAAATATAAATTGGAATAATAAATTTACTTCTTTTACACCGAGTTTCTGAAGCTCCATTATAAGGCTCTGTGCCTTAAAGCTAAAATTTCATTTTTATACCAAAACATGGCAGAAAACATCAGATCTTTTCCCCCTACAGCTAAGAAAGTTTAGCCAATCAAAAAAGAGAATTTTGACTGAGTATTCTGCTTCTGAATGCTCTAAAATGATCTTGCAGCATTTTAGAAACCCTATTAGGCTCCTAGACCTCATCTCAGGGTTGGTATTGTATTCTTCCCAGTTTATATTACTGATGCACTTCAATATCTGTGGTCTGTGGTTGAGTCTAAACAGAGCTCATGGCCTCCATAATAACTATGAGCATGTCCCAAGTAATCTTTTATTTAACACACAGGTGGTACTCTCTTGAAGTTTTGTTTTGTGGAATGGAATGGAATGGAATGGAATGGAATGGAATGGAATGAATTAGAATTGGAATTGGAATTGGAATTGGAATTGGAATTGGAATTAGAATT
>QLTV01000974.1:6599888-6637417 GCA_003457575.1 Thermophis baileyi | reverse complement strand
TAGAATAGAATAGAATAGAATAGAATAGAATAGAATAGAATAGAATAGAATAGAATAGAATAGAATAGAATAAGAATAAGAATTAGAATTAGAATTCTGAAAAGAGAGTGTGATTGTCAGTCCTCTGCTATTGTTAGACTGTTCACTCATTTACCTGAGGTTTGTTGTAACTTCAAATTAGTGGTGAAATCCAATTTTTTTTACTACCGGTTCTGTGGGCGTGGCATGGTGGGCGTGGCGTGGCTTGGTGGGCATGGCTTGGTGGGCGTGGCAGGGGAAGGATACTGCAAAATCTCCATTCCCACCCCAATCCAGGGGAAGGATACTGCAAAATCCCCATTCCCTCCCCACTCCAGGGGGAAGGATATTGCAAAATCTCCATTCCCACCCCACTCTGGGGCCAGCCAGAGGTGGTATTTGCCAGTTCTCCGAACTACTCAAAATTTCCGCTACCGATTCTCCGAACTACTCAACATTTCCGCTACCTGTTCTCCAGAACCTGTCAGAACCTGCTGGATTTCACCCCTGCCTCAAATCCCATAGCTAACCAGAGTGCTAGATGAGATTGTTTCTAAGCTCTCATCCTTATGAGGCTATCCAGTTCAGAAAACAGATTCCATAAGAAAACTAGAACTATATGTAATTGAGAAAGGCGGTTGTAACTTTATTTTGCAAGTCCGACTGTGTTTTCCCTTCCTTCCTTCTCTCTTACATCAAGAGATGTGGGGAGACCACCTGAATCCCTTTCTCACCCAGACTCAAAACATGCTTATGCACCTATTGTTGTCTTAAAGGTTTCTGGAATAGTTTCTCCAAGGTCATCTCCATGGCTCCCCTACAATAAATGGTCACTGTCTGTTGATCAATTTACCTCTTAATTTACCAAGCAGGTCTACAAACTAAGGCACGAGAAGTAACACCTAGAACATTGGTGAGAAAAACTAGAAGTGAACTGATTGAACCTGGATAGGAGCTCATAGTCATACCATGGCAGTAGGTAGTAACAACTGACAAAATCTTCCTACAAGACACTGTTTTACTCAACAACAACAACATTTCCTCAATAACATTACTCAAACTTGTTCAAATCTTGACTCCACATGGGCAGAATATTTAGAGATATAAAAGCTAGAGATTTGCAATGTTATCTGGGATTAATTTCATCCTGTAGGTTCCAAAACATAAGAATGCCTTTATTTAAGGGCTGCAATCAATAAGATTTCTATTTTTTGTTATAGTGATTATGATAACATTTGATAGTTTTTAAAGATTATTTTTGAATCATTTCTACAGGACAGTTATCTTTATTTGGGTTTACCGTATACCACAGGTCAATCTGACAGTATATGAAAATTCTAAGCCAAATAAAATAAAATAAAATATTACAGCTCCTATTACTTCAAGGAGAGTTACCGAACTAATATCTCCTTCCTTCTATAATGCAGTGTCAACTCAACCTGCTGTGTTGTTTCTATCTCAATACTCTCCAACCTAATATTTAGGGTAGGAAAAGCTTCTATAGTGGCAGTCAAATATAGGGAATCAATCAGGGTGATAACTAGAAACTGGTCCATCTAATTGCCAAATTACTACTATGCTCAATTAGAAACTAGCTATTTGGTTACTATGAGCTGCCAAACCCCAAAGTCTATTCCTTGTTATTTGAAGCCACACAAAAACCAGAGGTATCATTCAAACCAGATTATGTAATTTCTCCCAGTCATAAAACACCTTCTTCAGTTCTATTTAAAAAAAAAATCTAAAGCAACCAAATGTTCTGTATTAGAGCTTTAGTACTGATCATACTGACATAAATGCCAACTTTTAACTGAAAATCCTTGATTTCCCCTGTACTAAACTCACAGCCATAGCTATTTTCTATGGAGCTCGTGGAACCCCACTCATTTTAGCCTGCTATTAGCAGTAGCCAATTACTATTTTGAGCAGATGTGTTGAGGGTATTGTCTGAATCATATATATACCTGCCCAGCAAAACTGGGCTCTCCACCAGCTCTATCTATCATGACAGCATCAAAAGAAGCCACCAAACACACACACACACACACACACACACACACACCTGTTCTGTCCCAGTTCAGCCTACCCAAAACACTGCTCACAAGCTTAGGAGCATCCCTGTGCATTAAACATTCATTATGCCTTTTTGATTATGTTTATGTATTTGATCCCTCTGAGCTTGCATAAATGTACTGAACATATTCACTCACATAAAACTAAGTAGATGCTGTATTTTACTTTATTGACTTTTTAAATATTTTTTTTAATCTTGCCTTTATTATTTTTATAAATAACTCAAGGTGGCGAACATATCTAATACTCCTACCTCCTCCTATTTCCCCCACTAACAAAAACCCTGTGAAGTGAGTTGGGCTGAGAGAAAGTGACCCAGCTGACTTTCATGCCTAAGCAGGACTAGAACTCACAGTTTCCTGGTTTGTCATCCGGTGCCTTAAACACTACACCAAACTGGCTAGATAAGGAATAAGCATATAAAGACCATTTATTTGTTTGTTTGTTCTATTAAAACTTTACACTGTTCAAAACTGTTGGAATTCATGTTCATACTAACCACTAATACAATAAAAACTTAATCATTCAAGTCATTTTCTTTGTGGAAGTCAATCAAGTTTAACCCATTGGCTTACTTGTGTTTGAATAATCACCTTCCTAGGTAGGCTATCCTTGCAGAGACTGAGTGTCCCGTTAAAATTGAAGATGATATGTAATTATCTATCATTAATGAAAGAACTGGAGAACATTTTTCTGTGCCTATGCTCATCATTCCCACTAGAGAAAAGCAGATTCAAAATTACTTGAGTGAATGAGAACAGATAACAACAGAGAAAGACTCATGCTTAAATAAAGACATAACATTCAAAGTCAACTGAACTGCAGTGGTCATAGCAATGAAGAAATTCTATGTGTAGCACTCTATGTACCAAGTCATTCAACAGCACTCATAAAACATCACATGCTTCTTGTGCTCACAATGTGTAAGCTGTCCTACATAACTCGAGGCCAAGGGACTGGAGTATAATCACCCTTAATGACTTGCCCAATTTAAAAGATTCACTTCTGCTGCCATTAAAAACAAGTATGGCAGGAACATAAGTGCCCTTTTCTATGCAGGCTCCAGTATTTCCTGCCTGCAAAACTGGAAAAGAGAAACTTCATCTGTGTTATTATCCTACGACTGGCACACAAGATTGACAATTTTTTCCCCTTTTCATACAACATTTGATGGGTGCTATCATTTCTCTTTCACTGATCTTTTATCAGAGGTTTTAATAATGTAGTGGTTTACTATAAATAATGTAAAAAGAAAATATAATATAAAGGTATAAAAATACAGCCTCTTATTTTTATTGTCATCTTGCTTATTTGAATAAAAAATCAGGACAACTCTTTCATAAGCAATTAAAGAAAAGATGTTGGTGGGAAAATCATGGTACAATTGGCTTGTAGGAGAAAAACGGGGGGGGGGGGAAATCAGAGAAAAAAATCTTATTTTCCCTCAAGGCCAATATGAGGAAAAGTTGAAAAAAATAGAAATAGATTTAAAACTTCAGTGAAATATGTTATGAATGCAGTAAGACAACGTGCTCATTATATAGCTATTTATTATTCCCAACTATTATTCAATAACCTGTAATAAGTTTTTTTCCAGTGAGGAGAATCAGTTTGATCTAGTGCAGAGGTCAAACTCACATCATCACGGTGGCGTCACGTGATGTATCGGGACTTTTCCCCCCTTTTGCTAAACCAGGCGTGGGCATGGCCAGTGCATGATGCATTCGGCCCGTGGGCCGGGAGTTTGACAGCTCTGGTCTAGTGCATAAGGCACTAGCCTAGAAACCAGGAGACTGTGAAATGCACACCAGCAAATACCAAACCCACAAAATACTCAATGAAGTATCTTACCTAAGGACAATTGAGATGGGAAAAGTCAACTGAAACACTGAAAACATAGACTTGGAATTTTTCTGTCGTGTTATAAATTTTGATACACTGTATTTCAATGCAGATTTCTGTGCAGTAATATTTATGCAATATGAGTTAAAAGTGTGAACATTCTATTATTTAGAAAGCTTGAAGTGTTGAAGATAAAAAGAGAAAAGTAAAAATGTTATAGATTTTAACTGCTGTTTAAAGTATCAATATTACAGTCATAAGGCTGTTTGATTCTTCATCTAAAGTATAACATAAAAGAAAACCCCCTGCAATTTACATCAATTAGTTACAGTAATAGTTTCAGTCTTGAACTAATTGCTTAATATTAAGATCTCCAGTGTATTGCTCCTTAGTGTGTGTTTTACACTGATAAAAATAATAAGAGATAAAGCAAATATAACAAAATTAAAACGTCTAAAAAGTAGAAAAGTAATAATAATAAAAAAGAAAAATTACTGTACTAATTTCTGACTCCCCCTTTTTATACATTTGCTGATTTGAGGTGTTTGTAAGCAGTCACAGTCCTTTAAAAATATACTATAAGTGGTTATATTTACCATACTGCATAATGTGGGAACCACTCTTGCTTAAATTTAGTTAAATTTGTATTGTGTAAGTATCATATACTGTTAGTTTTGCCACTGCTGCATATTCCCCAAGTTTTTCTCAAACAGATATTGTTGGATTGCATTTGTCTTCCAGCGTTGAGCAAAGTTTATTTTTGCTGCTGTAAGCGTATATCTCATTAAATTATATTTCTGGATAATTTTTTGAGACAATATACCTAATAAGAATAGTTGTGGTTTCGTTTCAAATCTAAATTTCAAAATTTTCTGCATTATGTGCCAATACTTCCTTATTAAAATAAAATCTGTGGTTTTGCTCTCTTCTCTTTTTAATGATCCACAGTTTTGCCTATTGCCAATCCTTTCTGGTAATAGAAACTGCAGCACTGCTGGAACAATAAGGATCTCTGGTGTCAGAATCAATCTCCCTCCCTCCCTCCCTCCCTCCCTCCCTCTCTCTTTCAGAAGTCTTCTTCCTTCCATTATGAAAGACATGTTAATAGATGTCTTAATATCTTAATATTGCCATTCAATGCATCCCAACCGGGGTGGGTTCTAACTTACCTCGCCGCCGGTTGATTCCTCCCGCGCCGCGTGGCCAGACGCGCGGCCGTGCATGCGCAGTGCTGAAAACGTGGCTTCTGCGCATGCGCAGAAGCAAAACAAGCAAAAAATAGCAAAAAAACCCCCAAAAACAAGATGGCAGCGCATGCGCAGTGCTGAAAACTCGGCTTCTGCGCATGCGCAGAAGCAAAACAAGCAAAAAATAGCAAAAAAAGCCAAAAACAAGATGGCGGCGCATGCGCAGTGCTGAAAACTCGGCTTCTGCGCATGCGCAGAAGCAAAAAAAAAATCCCCCCCCCCAAAAGAAGCTGGGATCCCCCCCCCCAAAAGATGGCGTTGACTGATCGGCACTGACAAAACTGGCTCCATGACATCACCACCGGTTTACTACCGGTTCTGTAGAACCGGTGCAAACCGGGAGGAACCCACCTCTGATCCCAACTCATAATTAAGCCATAGGAAATCAAATGGTAATTTGAGAATATATACTGAGGAAATCTGAAGCTCAGGTATATCAGATGTAATGCATTCCAATGCATTCTTTATAAGACATTTCACACTCCATGTTTTTTCAGCTAAATACATTTCTGTACTTCACCATATTTCTTAAATTAGTTCCCTGACAATAGACTTTTTACAAACACATTATAGCATTGAAAAACTGCTACTTTGTTCCTGAGATGAATAAGCTTCAAACTAGAGACTAGGTCAGGAAACAGAGCTGTTCCTTGTGAATGCCAAGGGACATCAGTTGGCCAGGTTTCAAAAGAGAAAAAAATTCTATTCACTGTCCACCTTTTGTCCATCTGAATAACCCAAGTAGCAATACACAGACACATGCACACACTTACACTCTCTCACACACACGCACAAATACCTTTTGAATCTCAACATGCTCACCACAAAAATAGTCAGGTACCCTCCTCCCCCTAATACAGCGGTTCTCAACCTGTGGGTCGTGACCCCTTTGGGGGTCAAATGACCCTTTCACTGGGGTCGCCTAAGCGCGTGCTAGCCCGCCACGCCCCCTTTGTCACCTCATCGCGTGCGGGGAGGGGGCGGGGAGGGGGTCACGGTGGCGGGGAGGGGTTCGTGGCATTAGGAAGGTTGAGAACCACTGCCCTAATACCTTCTTGTGGACTTTGTGTGCAAGAATCTTCTTTACTCCATAGAAATGGGTTCACCAATGTTCTTTATGCCAAGTAAACATCCCTCAGAATACACCAAATTGTACTTAAGAATTAAATTTGACAATAGTCTCGTTATGTTCATTATGGAAGAATTACTCCATTCAGAGCAGGCTGCTAAAATCATTCCAAGATGCAGAGAACTAGGTTTTTTGGACCGTGAAGAACAGAATACAAGTCAGGAAATAAGCCGTTTGGCATATTGTGTTGGCAACCCAGCATGTGGACTATTTTAACTACCTTTATGACAGTCCTTCCATTCTCCCCAAATCTGGCAGTTTGGCTGGTTCTCCCTATTATTCTTGATAGCTCAAAAAATAGAGGGCTATTTCTTATGTGTATCAGCAGTCACACCAAAGGTTTGCAGTAGGAAATAATATCCAATCCCTTTGTTTCATGTTGTGGGGAAAACACGTGTGTGCCAGCTATGTACAAGCAACATGAGTTCATGTGTCAAATAATGCCAATTGAGGAAACTACAGCTTCAAATCCTGTCATCTTAGGCAAACAGCCGTAGTCTGAGCAGATTGATGAAACCTTCAATATGCATCAAGTCATTATCATAAATCACGTCAATTCCCTGTGCAGTTCAGTGTTGGAAGATATTTTGTTCAAAGCAACTTGCTCATAAGAATTTGTGGTCTGTTATGACAACTGAAAAGTCAATCCTTTTCAATGCTGTACTCTTTAAATATAAAATCTGCCATAATTAGAGTGAAGTAAGATGAAGCTCTTATTCAAATGTCTTTTTTTTTTTTTCAAAGCATGATTAACTCAACCCTCTAGATAGGAAATTCAACTCATCAAAAGTATCCACAGGGTTCCAATGAATAAATCATTTAGCATTTTAATCACTAAGTAACATTATTTCAGCTAGCTATTAACCCTGATCTCCGAAATAGCCACTGAAATTGTATTGAAGTCATTACCAATAATTCATTTAATCGAAACAGCTTTTTATCAAATAAGACCACCTTTTGTAAAAGCTCTGAAAGTTTAAAATGAAAAAATGAACTTTAAAGAAGGTATTATCCACATATCCATCAGGTTAATTTTTTTCTACCCTGTGCCTTAACTATTACACTAAACTATATACACTTTTTAACTATTTTTCCCCTTACTTATTTTCCCTCTAACTTAAACTGGGAAGCTGTTGTAATCCAACATATATTTGAAGTTTTTCTGTATCTTTTCCAGCTTTACAATGTCCTTTTGAGGTGTACTGATCAGAACCGTTCACAATACTCCGAAGTCTCAGCACAGATGTTTAGAAGCATATTGCTATTTTTTTTTATTTTTAATTACCTTCCTCTTGATTGCAATTATGGAATTTGCCATTTTCACACTAGCCACGCACTGTGTTGGCAAGTTCATTAAATTAGCTACTATGACCAAGATTCCTTTCTAGACCCAAAGGTGTTTTTTTTTTTCAACAGGCAACTGGACTTTCTGGTTTTTCTTTGAAGAAATTTCACTTTTCATCCAAGAAGCTTCTTCAGCTCTGACTGGATGGTGGGAAACGGAAGGATTTATATTCCTTGCAGACAACTGGTCATTTGCATTCTTTTAGAGAGTCGTTAAGGCCACCTGGAGGTTTATCTGTGTCATCAGGGTCACCTGAGTGGTGCAAATGGTGCAAAGCATTCCTCTAAATTCCAATTTATTAGTAGAGCCATGTTGGCACGGCTGTGAGAAACCCGGATCTGAAGTCCCCGGGGCTTCTCCAGCCAGTTGAAAGTTCAAACCCTTGTCCCCACGCCCCCCAGTCCATCACATGAGCCAATCTTCATCTGGCACTTGGCAGCAACTTCCGTGCAGGTGCAGGACAAAGGATGACCTTGGCAATCTGAAAGGAATTTGTTATGGCTACGTGCAGACATCCCTCATGCAACAGCCCCTCCCAAATTCCCATGGCAAAGTATACATTCTAAAGCATAAAGTGTGGCAGGCCAAAGTTTCTAATAAAATATGGCTTCGGCCTGACAGATAGATGATGTCGTATCTCTCCCCCTCTGTTGAGAGAGGGCTGTTCAATTATGACATAGATGGCCTCTTTGGCCCCTCTTTCAAACCAAAAGAAGTTTGAATGTTGTGCAGATCCTGGCACCTTTTTAACATAGTCAGAATGAGGATTATATGGATCTATAGAGTGATACTACTCCAGGCGGCAAGTAGTGTGCAACAGAAGGTCTGTTTCCTGGGTCATGTGAGGTGACATTGTTTGATTGACATGACCTGGAATATGTTCTCTGTGTTGGATTGTACAGGCTGGGAAGAAACTATCAGAGGCAAGGTGTTCATCAGATCATCAGGCCCTATGCCATAAAGGATATAGGGGTGGTAATCATTACTTTGGATTACACCTTGAATTATATCTAGCAACCAGCACAGCTTGCAAAGCCACAGCATTACCTTGGCATACTGTGGAATGCCCATCACTGTGTCTGCCATTGATTATAGACCTGCTGCAGTTTATCAGTGATCGTCAAGGAGAGCCCCATGAAGAATGCATTGCAGTAGTCTACACACAAGGTGAATAGGCCATAAGGGGGCCAGGGGGGATATATCTTGAATTTACATTAGTAATAAAGAAAATGTTGACTGATTTAATAAAAATACGACAAACTCTTGCAACTATATTTCCCATTGAGAACATTTAACAAATTGACAGTCATTTAAATGATATCTAATAAAGTTCAACTTCTATAACATTAGTTTTAAGTAATAAAACATATTCGATACACTAGATATTTTAGAATGGTATACATACATGCACTCTCCTTTGTTACCATATTACTGAATGCAGTCAATTTTATAGGTTAGCCTTTTCCAAGTTGTCAACTTCTATATAAATCAGAACTCTATGAATATTGAGTGGACGTTCTTGGAAATAGAGAAGGTTGCCATAGATTTTATCCTAGGAATCCTGGGAGTGACACTGCAGCCATCACATTTATGATAACTTGTATTTTTTTTTTTTTTGGTAGATGTGGATCATAATCAAAACTATCAGGTTGCTTTGCAGAATAGAAAACTTTAAGGCATTTTTATATTAATAAGGATAATCAACCAACTAGAGACCCAATTTGGTGTAAGGGTTAAGGCACGGGACTAGAAACCAGGAGACTAAATTCTAGTTCTCCCTGAGGAACAAAGCCAGCTGGGTGACCTTGGGCCAGTCATTCTCCCTCAGCCCTTGGAAAAAGAAGGCAAGGCCAAACCACTTCCAAAATGTTGCCAAGAAAACTGAAGAGACCTGCTCAACAAGTTACTAAGAATCAATACTAACTCAAAGGTACAGAGAACAAAAACATCTTAGTACAGGATGGGTTCCTCACTCACTCGCGCACGCACACATGCACACACACACACACACGTGTGTGTGTGTGTGTGTGTGTGTGTGTGTGTGTAATTAAAAATGCCTTAGTCTTGAGCTTTCCTATTCCTAAACAGTGTTAGGGCAGTCATTTTATACTGTTGGTCGGTGACTTTTAACAAGCTATCATTTCTTTTCTAAAGGAATAAAAATTCATTCTTTATCAGAAGGTGCAATCTAGTAATTTGGAAAGCATCAGAAGTGATGCAGAAAGAGTACATCTCCTGTGATTCAAGAGGGCACTGGATGCCTGAAGAATGCAGACACAGAACGATGTGTTTTCTACCAATTAGAGGAACCTAGCAGTTGACTTTTGATCAATTAAATATTCCACCTTTCTCCATAACAACAGAGTTTATGAATCAGGCCCAATATTGGAAACCTGAATCAATCAATCAATCTAAAAGCATTAAGTCAACACACAACTCATCCCAACGATAGCAATCAAGCCTCATACAGCAAGATTTTTGTGTATGGCCTTTTAAACTTCTTGCCCTAAAAAGGTAAAGGTTTCTCCTCCCCAGTCGTGTCTGACTCTAAGGGTGGTGCTCATCTCCGTTTCCTAGCTGAGGGAGCCAGCATTGTCCGAAGACTCTTCCGTGGTCATGTGGCCAGCATGACTATTCGCCGAGGTGCACAGAACGCTGTTATCTTTTCACTGAAGTGGTACCTATTTATCTACTTTCATTTGCATGCTAAGTTGGCAGGAATCCTAAGCCCTAAGGTCACTTAACTATTAAGCATTACAATTTGGCCTGTTGATAGTATGCTGAAAATAGAATACCTAAAACAAAAATGTAAAGAAGCAGGGCAAATACCTGTATTTCCCCGAAAATAAGAACGGGTCTTATATTAATTTTTGCTCCAAAAGACACATTAGTCCTTATTTTCCAGTTAGGTCTTATTTTGGGGGAAATACGGTACTAAATGCGTCCATCTGGCTGACGATCTTAACTGGGGCTTATTTTGGGGGTAGGGCATATATTACGAGCATCCTGAAAAATCATGCTAGGGGTTATTTTCCGGTTGGGTCTTATTTTCGGGAAAACACGGTATCTTTGATTTAATGAAGTCAAAATGAAATTGTATTAATGAAGTACAATCAATATGATCATTTCTCAAGTATTTTCTTCTGCTCATAAATAATTATAATTTTGAAGCAACTTCTGGAGGGTCTCTAGGGATTCCATATAGTCTACAAGACTCTGGTTTTGAAACTTGCTTCAAAAGCACACCTAGTGTTTAATATTCCTGTTCTTATTGTCCTAATTTCTTGGTTAAATTATAATCCATTTTTGTTGTGAGAAAAGAAATAAAGACAGAAGATCATCTTCAAGAAAGCACAAAAATTATTACTTAAATTATCTGCATTAATATAGATATTCATACTTAAATAATTTCAAATTGCTTGCTTTTCAACTATGGATTCTACCAGTACTAGAAGTACAAGTAATCCTCAACTTACAAACACATTTGGGACCACGATTTCCATTGCTGAGCAAGAAGGTTGTTAAGTGAGTCATGATCAATTTTACAATCTTTTTACCACATTGTTAAGCAAATCACTGCAGTTGTTAAATGAATCACACAGTCGTTAAGTGAATCCAGCTGTTCCTGACTTTGCTTGTTGGAAGCGAGCTAGGAAGGTCACATATGGTGATCACTGATCACATGACCCCAGGACACTTTAACCATTGTAATTACATGCTAGCTGCCAAGCACCCAAACTTTGATCACATGACCATGGGGATGTTGCAACCATCATAAGTGCGAAGTCGTAAATCACTTTTTTCAGCACTGCTATAACTTGAACAGTCACTAAACGAATGGTTTTAAGATTTGTTCTGTGATCTTTCCAGGAACAATGATTCAGTATGGCGACTTTGTATAACCACAAACGACCTTCAAACGATATGACATTTAATAGCTATTACAAATCCTTCACATACCAAATGGGGCACATAATTTATCTCTCTTGTGCAAACCATGCATTTTCAATAATCTACAGATTAAGCACTGACAAGATCATTTGCCCATCATGAACGGAAACCAAATAATTTGTTCAGACATTAATTTATCTTATCTCCCAGGTGGGAGGTGGGTGTACTAACCAGTGGTGGGTTGTTGCCGGTTCGGACCGATTCATTAGAACCGGTAGCGGAAATTTACCACCGCTCACAGAACCGGCAGCGATGACCACGCTCCCAAACTGGTCCTCCGGTCACCGCGGCTTGAAAAAAAAACCTCTGCGCATGCGCAAAGGGTCATTTCTGGGTCTTTTGCACGACGTGACGCAATGCGAACCGGTAGAGAAGGTAAGTGGAACCCACCCCTGGTACTAACCAATGATCCGTCTTCCTCCAGGCAGCAAAATAATGAACCTAACTTGACAAATTTATACACTGCATATGCAGTATCTCTAAGTAATCAGGTAAGCATGGGATCTTAAGAGAATCAGACGCCCAATAGCTACACAGATATCACAGATAAAATCTGGCATTATTTTCATTACATATTAATCCTCATGAGCTACACTGAGCTACTTAATATTAACATTTAATATTAATATTAAATAGCTCAGTGTAGCTCATGAGGATTAATATTTTAATTTAATAATAATTTGATTTAATAATAATAATTTTAATTAATATTAAAAATTGAGAAGGCAGTAGTGGAAGCATAAGTTTCCCTGTCATTTGGTTTGAACTACTACATGCTACTCAGGTCAGAGTTCTTTAGCCAGACCATTTAGAAGAGATTAGGGCTAGGAAAGAGTGTTTATATTTCTTTCTGTTCTTATTTTTCCACTAGCAATGTCAGCTATATTGAAATTATTGGTGGGTGAAGAGTCTGCCAGGCATGTATATATACCCTCATGCACAGAACAACAGACTGAGCAGATAAAGCTAGAATAATATTAGGATAAAGTTAAAGTCCTGTTTCCAGTGAAAATTTAGCTAGGGTTAGGGTATAGATAGGGTATAAGTTATAGGACAGTGATGGTGAACCTTTTTGGTGCTGAGTGCCCAAAGTGCGTGCACACCCCCAAAATGCAATGTGAGCGCCCCCGCGCATGCACCCCACCTCCCCGCACATCCATGCGCGTCTCCCGCACATCCCCCCGCCCATTTTTGGCTTCCAGGTTGGTGCAGGCCGCCTTCCAGGCCCAAAACGGGGCGCGGGGCGCACACAAACCCCCAAAATACAATGCGAGTGCCCCTGCACATGCACCCTGCTCCCCACGCATGCGAGTGTGTCCCCCGCATGCACCACACCCCCCACGCATGCACGGCAGAAACCCGGAGACCAGCTGGCCAGTGGGAGGCACGTGCGCATGCGCGGTGGAGCTGGGACGACAGCTTGTGTGCCCGCAGAGAAGGCTCTGCATGCCACCCGTGGCACACGTGCCATATGTTCGCCATCACGGGTATAAGATATTGTATAGGGTCTCCTGCTTGAGTAGGGGGTCGGGCTAGAAGACCTCCAAGGTCCCTTCCAGCTCTATTCTGATTGATTGATTGATTGGTTGATTGATTGATTGATTGAGGCTTCCTGCAAATCAGGGACAAAAACCAACCGGTGGGTAAGATTCAGAGAGGCTCTCTAAGGAAAGTGAGATGAACTGGAAATAAAATAGAAATGTATAATTCACCAAATACATAAACTGAATCTGCTCGGTGCTTTCCTAAGAAGAACCACACAGCATACTTGAGCTCACGAGTTTTGTTGCGTACTTACATTTCAAGGAACGCACAAGGCTAAAAAAACAAATGAATGATGGTCTTTGAGATGAAATGATTTTGATTTTAGATGAGATTAATACGAAGAAAACCAAAAAGAATTTGTTCTATTTTCTCATAAAGAAATTTTCTAACAAACATTTAGCTCTGTTATTATTTGGCTTATTTCCAGTATCAGATGCCTAGGGAGGATCAGTGAGAGCGCACAGTTGTGCCCATGTGCCAATGGCCATCTGCTTGGCCACTGTGGGAAAAGAATGCTGGATTTGATCAGCATTTGGCCTGGTCCAGCACAGCTGTTCCATTCTGAATGTAAATACAGAGCTATGTGAGCATGCTCAATATGAGCAGTCCACCATTTTAAGCCACAGGTGACTTAAGGTTAAACACCTTATGTGAAAAATCAGATTAAGTCTCAATGGCACCACTGTCTCTTCCCTGCTGCTCAGGAGAAAAATTAAGAGTGGTGCCAGTAAAAGAACAGGGGCAAGAAAGGAAGCTGGGTCAGAAATAAGGCTGTTGGAGGAAGAACAGACACTCTCATCGTCTGCTTTATGCTCTTGCCTTATGCACTGGTTCCTTCAGACCTATATATAATTTAATTGCCAACAAATTACTCCCAAGGGAGTAGCATCATGAAAATAAAAGAAAAATTGTTCAGTTCACCTGGTTAATTAACAAAAAAGAGGAATACAGTACCATTAAAAACCATGACATTGATGGCAATGACATAGCCACGGTTTCTGGATTATAGGTTTTACTGAGAAGAATAGGCAGCTGCCACTTTGTTTGAACAGAAGAGAAAGTTGGTGTGGGCTAGGGATTCCACTACCAATGTCTGATCAAGTCTATTCAAGAGCAGCAGTTGCTCACGGATCAAAGGACAGGCCAAGTGGGGAGAAGCTGTTGCTGAATTAACAAGATGCTACGAAAGCCTTTCAAGACTGGCTCAAATCTTGGGATTGTTCAGAGGACTGGCTATGTTGTGTGAGATTTTGAAGTTTCACAGGAGTGTTATTTGCTTAGCTAATCTAAGAATCTGGGAACAAGAGCTAAGGATCCATCAGTATGTAGATGGCACCCAGCTCTACCTTTTCCATTTTAACCTAATATTGGCAAGGCAGTTGGCATTCTGAACTAGTGCTTGGGCAGGATAATGACCAGGATGAAGACCAATAAACAAAGTCTCAAATCTAGACAAGATGAAAGTATGGCTTGTGGGTGATGCATTGCTCAGCTGAGTAGTCCTCTGCCTGTCCTGAAGGGATCTGTACTTGCCCTAAAGGCAGGTGCCCAGTGTGGGAAATGCTCCCAGATTTATCACTGTATCTAGAGGCCCAGGTAGCCTTAGAAGTGTTTTCTATAAACTTTGATTGATTTCCTAACTGCAACCTTAACCAGTTAGGGGCAGCCTTGCAATAGTTAGTCAAGCTCTGGTGACTTCCCAGTTGGATTACTGCAATGTGCTGCACAGAGGCCTGCCTTTCAAAATGTTTCAGAAACTTCAGTTATTTCAGAATTAAAGCAGCTACATTACTCACTGAGGTTGACCAATATGAACATACAATGCCAGTTCTTTGCCATCAACACTGGTTGCTGCTCCATTTCTGGGCCTGATTCAAAGTGCCGGGGGTTTTTTAACTCTTTTTTACCCTTAATAAAGGCCTAAACCTCTTAGGATCGGGCTATGTGAAGAAGCGCTTTCTCTATTATGTATCTAACCAGATCTTGATGTCATCCAATGAGGGCCTCCTCCAGTTCCCTTCACCGAAATTGATGAGGTGGTTTTCTACAAAGGATAGAGCTTTTTTTTGCTGGTGGAACCTAATATATGGAATGCCCTCTCCAAAGAGACCGGACTGGAGCCCATTACATCATTTCAGTGCCATGTTTCTCTGGCTTTTTAACCGGCATTTGATTGTATTTTAATTGCACTTTAATTCATATTGTTTTCATTTTTGAATGATCATTTTGTACCTGCTGAGTTTAAGCGGTGCTTTTAATAATTCTTTTTAGTATGCATTGCATTATAGCTTCTGTTATTGGATGGTTTACGTATTTTAATAAATAAATAAGTTCTGCCATGGAATGCCAAATTGTTTTTGGCACGTATGGGAATCCTAGACTTGACTGACAACCAGGGGTGGGTTTTGGTTTTCTTCGCTGCCGATTCGCTCAGTGTCGCACCACGCGGGCACGTTTCGCACATGCGCAGTGCTTAAAAAAAGCTTTTGTGCATGCGCAGAAGCAAAAAACAAAATGGCGGCGCCTATGGGGCTGCCGAAAGAACCGGTTCGGGGGCGTGGCAGGCGTGGGTTGCTACCGGTTCTAGCGACCCACGCCGCCACGTTACTAACGGTTCTATAGAACCGGTCCGAATGGGTAGGAACCCACCTCTGCTGACAACCTATAATTCTCTCACAGAACTCTCTATTATCACTTCATACGAAGTATCTCAGCTTGGGTGTGTGTCCAACCCACTATCAGTCAGTGCAGACATATGCAGTGACTAAATGGACAAACCTTTTGACCTAACCCATGAATTTTCAAAAAGATACTAGTTACATTACCTTATGTCCACACGGCTCAGAAAACATCTTACACAAAATGCATCTCATTTTATTAGCATTTAGAGATCGCAGGCTTAGCTTATCTAAGAATGATATTGGAATGATATTGGAAGTCACACTGACCTACAGTATTAAGCTTCTTGTTGTACCCTTAGAAGACTTATAATAAATTTAAATTTTATGGTACCAATGACTTTATTTGTGCTTTGTCAACATTGCAGACCATTTTATATATACATCTTGGAAGCACCTGAAGTTGTTTTTCTATTTTCATATAGGCTACAAATTTAAGGTAACAGATAAAACTACAGAAATTCATTAATATAGAGAGACGCTTCAAAAGCTATAACATTTGAAAAGCAGTAAATTGAGTAAGGCTATATTAGGAATTCTACCTTTACTTATAAACTAGAAGGGATGTCGCTGTAATTAATGAAATAAATACATTTATATCCCACATTTTTCTCTATCTATCTTTTCAAGAAGCTTACTCAAATAGTAGATAAAGGACCGATTTAATGATGTGCTTTCTGAGCCTTCAGACATTTCAGTATACAGTGCATCTTCTCAAAATGTTCTTCAATGCAATATAAGGGAGTAGAAATTCAAGTCAGAAGCCAAACAGCATGGACTACGAGTTATCCACTCCCAAATTGGTTTTAACGGACTAGTGATCCCAGAAATAACTGCAGATCACTTTCTCTTGTTGTTAATTTAAAGTGACCAGGATCGTATTGGCAAAGAGAGAATGCTTTCAAAATTCGTAAGTTTTGAGAAATGGTTAAACCCATGCTTCTAATATCCTTTTAAAACCATATGTCAATTACAGCAGTGCAATGATCTTTAGATGGTTTTCTGTTCCTGATGATTACCAGCTATTGGCTGTCAAGTAGCCAAGCCGATAGAGGCATAACTCTAGGTAGTTTTAAAGATAGCCTATGGCTTAGATAGTGAAGCTAGGTCAACTACATCAGCTCTAAATGGCCTAGGGGAAATTGTCTTCTGCAGTCATCTTATAATACTAAAGTTTTGAAGCTCCTGCCTACGTTCAACCATGGCCCCTTACTGGAAGAGAAATCAAGACATACTTTTTTCTCTTGATGGTGCAGGGAGTAAGGCACCAGGACTATATTGTCAACAATCTCATTTGGGACCACTATTGCCTTGAGGACAACTGCAATTTTTAGTCTGATATCCATTCTAATCAGCAGAATGCTACATAATTTAGTTTTTGCCAATTGCTTGGCCCTAAATACGATTATCAATACAGCGTCCCCTTTAAAGTTTTTTTTTCCAGAAGGCAAGTGTTACTGTTCTCAATGGAGATTTGTTCTGAGTTGGAGGATTCTATCTCAGATGACTGCTTCTACTTTCTCCAGCCTATTTATTTTTATTTTAAAAAAATCTTGCCCAAAATCAACCAGAGTCTGGTTGGAATCTACTTCCTGCCAAGGACTATGAGTAATAATGTAATAAAATAATTTCACCTCTTTTAGTCATTGGTCTGTATAGTGAAGGAATTGCTTACTGAGTTTAAATAGTCTAGCAGTAGAACCTTTGGGTAATTTCCTGCCAACCCACACTGTAGAGTATCAGCCATATCTCATGAAATGGAATGGCTACATTTATGTTACATACAGAGGTGGGTTCCTCCCGGTTCGGATCGGTTCGCCCGAACCAGTAGCAACCCGCTGGTGATGTCACGGAGCCGGTTCGGTCGGTGCCGGTCCGTGGACGCTGCCATCTTTTTTGGGGGATTTTTGGGGGGGGGATTTGGGGGGGGTTATTTTATTTTTCTTCTGTGCATGCACAGAAGCCGAATTGCCGGCACTGCACATGTGCCACCATCTTGTTTTCGGTGCTTTGTTTTAAAAAAAAATTGGAATTTTCGGCACTGCGCATGCACGCATGCCCACGAGGTGCGTCCACGTGGCATGGGAGGAAGTGAACCAGTGGCGAGGTAAGTTAGAACCCACCCCTGGTTACATACAAACCTATAATTATGTTTACAGTATTTACCTACTGTTTTCCCCTGTTTTCTGTTGCTGGAGGAGGTTTCGAAGTATTTCTAGCAGGACTTTCAGATTCTGTAACAGCTTTGTTCCCTATGCCATCCGTCTGGTAAACTCGCAAGATTCATTTTTCTGGCCATGTACTTGTATGCATCCGAACTAGACTGCGTTGTTTCTCCGTGTCATATAATATATGTGGGTACATGCATAATTTTTTATTTATTTATTTATTTATCTATCTTGTCATGTTTATGTTTATATTAGAGGTGGAGATCCTTTGAGAGCTGTATGCAATGTAATTTCATTTTAATGTATGCCGATTAGTGTACATTCAAAATGACAATAAAGTTATTCTAACTCTAAGTCTAAGAAAGTGACTCTAGGCGGTATGCAACACTTAATTTTAAAAAACCTAATAAATACATATAAAACAATCATTATAAACACTATTAAAAGAGAGGAATATAAGAGAGGAAAATGTTAACCGCAGTAAGAGTACCATTACAAAATCTCTCCTGTCCTATGAGACCCCCAGGCTTGATAGCACAGCCAGATGTTGAGGGACCTGCAGGGATTGTTGTCAGGGATGGAGATAACCTCACTTCCAGAGGGAGAAAATTCCACAAGGGAAGCACCATGACAGAAAAGATTATGCACACACTGTAATCCAACTTCTGGCTGCATTAAACCTTAATCCCAGATTCAGAATTCATACAAACTTACCTTCCGGGTTTATCCAGGAAAGAGAATTGAGTATGAATTATCAGGATACAGGAAGTGGAATCAATAGCAATCATATTGCTCAATGATTGCTACATTAAAATACAACTGAAATATACCCACTGAATTTCTATAAAATTCCAGAATTTGTCTTTAATGGACCAAACTTTCTTAGAATGACTATACCAAAATTTGTGATTTCTACATTGCATCAACCAAAGAAATATACTCTTTTATTCCAAGCTAATATTTTATTCAGTAAATAAGATAGATTTAGTTTTAAGTTCCATGTAAGGTCAAGTTTATCAGACATGTTTTAATATTATTTGCCAAGATATAAAAAATTCTTCTGAGCATTAATATCTGGAATTTTTCTAACACCATATAATCATCAGGATGCTGGCAGGATTGAATACTTCTAAAATAGAGTGGCAGAGAGGGATCCACAAAATAAATTAAGTGCATTTACAAAATCAAGGCAGACTTTTGAAAAATAATAGACAATTTTAGACTTTAGATATATAGACATAATGACAAATGTCATTATGTCTATAGTAGACAAATGTCAGGCAACATCCAACCAATCTTTCTTTCATGCATTTAAGAACTTAAACCCACCAGACATAATGCTTCCAATTATTATGAGACCTGTTTTTGCTCATTCTCTATAAAACACTCTGATTCAGTCACTTTATAGCATTGGTCTAACTTCTAAAATATATTCTGTTATGTAGTTAACCATTTTTACTATATAATGACATGGAAGAACAGACCAGTCCCTTCAAACACAGAACATTCAGTGCTAACATCTGGAGCAATTCTTAGTTGTTTCTAGTGCTTGGATAGAAATTGCAATAAGAAAACCACCAGCACCACAACACAACACAACATTCATCTCCTTAACGTGTTTTTACAACCTAACAGCAGCTGAGCAAATGTTTGTAATCAGTATTATATTGCTTTTTGCTTGTTTTGAACATTGCTTTGAAATTCCAAAAGTTGCTGATCTAAAAAACCCAAGCTAGGATTGGAAACTTTCATATAACACCCCCCCACCCCCCCAAGATATCACAATTTCACATTTCCTAAAGTTTCACTGAGCCAACATGATTATTGATAGCCTATATGAACCAATTACCATTATATGTGGTGGTAGGTAATTCCAGTAGTGAATATTATATAACATCTTGAAAATCACATTAGTCCTTAGTTAGCATTGTCAAAAACCTTCAGAAAGTTATGTGGAAATTTGAAAAAAAACAAAACATGGTGTTCCCCTCCTATAAATGAAGCATGGAAGTATCTAGGACTAACCCAAAAGGTGGTAGAAAATTTGACAGTAAGAATCCTTTGAATGAATCCTTTTGGGTCAGTCTCATCCAAAACTAGCTCCATCACAACGCAAATTCTAACATTCATTTTATTTTTTATATATGTTTTTATATTTGTGTAAGTCGCCTTGAGCGAATAGGCGTCGGCAATATAAATTTTCTAAATAATTAGATAAAATAAATAAATTCAGCTTTTTGCATTTCTTGAATTTATGGGTGCTCAGGAAAACTCTTTGAAAATTAAGTCTAAGAATGCAGTATATGTTTAAGAAAGGTAATTGAGCAGATTAGACTCAAGCAGATTTTCTTTAGGCATTTGGCAAGATCTTCTATTTCCAACTTCATGTATCTAACAATAATTTTACTCCAAGGGGGGGGGAGAGAGATTCTACCGCAATCATTTCAATATATTTATCACTGCTAGAAAAGGGATAATAAAAAGTTTCTGGACTGTTATCTAATATTGCAGCCAATTCTGACTTGCTGCAAACACATCATTTTACTGATCTTGGAGTAAGTTTAAAAGCAATTGTCTCTGGGTCTTCTCAAATGACTCTATGGTTGTTAGGCCTTGACAAAACTACTAAGTTGTCTGATAGGTGAGTTCAAGTATAAGATGCTCTATGGTTTCTACGCATTTCAGAAATAGGATCTTTCAAGAACTTGATAGAGCAACTTTATTAGCTCACAAAAAGGTAAGAACCGAAGAGGAACTGGTGGGAAAGAAAAAGGGCAATACAAGGGAGCAATCAGGCACACATGCTTTTTAATAACTAAGGCTAATTAAACACATTATTGTTTTAGACTCAGTAAACTAATAATCAAGGAGGCACAGATGACTAATCCATTTAGATTGGATTGTTCACAACACATACATTTGTACTACAGGCTTTTTAAAAGCTCATGTACGTACTTTATAGAAGCAATATTTTCATATGCAATATTATTACTATTTTTACTGAAAAATGAAGTAATTGCTAAAATGGTACCATACATAAAATGTTAGCCAGCATTTTATATATATTAAACATATTTTATAACAGCAAGTTATGCATAGTGAATTAAAAATAGCCGGCATTCTCAAGTGCATGTTTATGTGTTTCCATTATTTATACACATAAAATAATTCCCATTTATACTTAAAAAGTTCATTGAACTTGTTTATTCACAATTAAATGTTGCTAGCTTACATTACAGAGTGTGCATTATAAATTTTTAAGGAAAATGAACCAGTTACATCATTTACTGGACATGATTATCCAGCCCGGTTAAGCAAACAAGAGAATTCTTTAAAATAATAATTTCTACAACTACACAATATTTATTCATTATTGGATATTGTCATTTACTTAGATACTCAATCATGCATTATTTCTTATTTTTCTGACATACTATGATTATGGTGCTGTCAGCATTATCTAAACAAAGCAATGTTTCCAACCAGTTTTGAGCAGTATCTAGGAGTATCTGAGGTCAAATTTTATTCAAGCAATGCCCTCATATTCTGGCACCTAGTTCAGGTTTTCAGGGGCTCATATTTCTTTCCTTCCTTTAAGTACTTTTTTTGTTTCATTCAAGTAGAAAAATCTCTCATCCCTTGTTTGTACAATACATAGGGCCTATGAAACACAGACCAAAGCAGCTATGAGGAAAAACAAAGCTGAGAGATTTGGAAGAAACAGATTATTATGAAAAATCTTAGGGACCACAATTAACTAATGTAATCTAGTTTAGAAGAGAAAGTGATCCAAAGGCCAATTTACAACCATATGATTGAGGAGAGATGGGGCATTCGCTCATATTCTCAGTTTCATGGATGAAACTTTCTTTAATTTAAACAATGAAACAAGCAAGGAAGCACTTAGATCCTGACTTTTTTGCAGTCATCATCTTCATCCTATTTCCCCCCCCCCCCCCAATTTCTGTCTCTGCTACCTTTTGCAGAACAAAATGGGGCTCTTTGGCCTCAGTGCCAGTGTAATGATAATATAAAAAACAGACATCACTACACAATTACAATGGCCCATGATGTCTGAATTCCACTGCAATAGAATAAAGGCAATTGTAGTAACACCTTTTTCTGCTTTAGAAGGAAACAGAAATCCTAGAATATGGATGAGCAATTTTTTTTCCATCCAGCAGTGCTCTTTTCATCCTCTGAAGTTCATGCATGGTGATATAACAAAGACCCTAGGAATGGGGTTGAATTTATCCTCCTTCCATTTATTTTGGATGTGCAACATGCCTATAGGTGTATTAAGCATTATGGCGACTTAAAATAAAATTGTAGACACTGTGCCACTGAATTTCATAGGAAAATCTGTGGATGCTTTGAAGGCTTCAGTATTGGAACATGAACTGCATGAAGCTTTGGATCACAAACTCTGTTTTTAGTTGCTTGCTCTTTGCACTTTTGGAAGCACTATTATCTATATACAGATCTAAATTAGGCTATTTGTAAATCTATACACCTTTTGATAGAGTTGCCAAATAAAGCCAAGTGACAACTGACCAAAAGGTTGAAAAGACCAATTTGAAGAAATAACTTATTTATAAATATACCACATTGACACAGCCAGCTTGCAGTATAGAAAATTGAATCATTAAATGAATTTTCTACCTCCTTACAGCTATGTAATTGGACCCATATCCCACTGTTTCAAAAGAGTCAGCCATGACATTGGGCCAAAATTAAAATTTCCATGGACACTCTCTTCAGAAGCAGCTTCCTTTTAACTGTTAGGTAAGCTGTAACATGACTTAACAATGAGCTGTCTCTTTAACCCTTGTTCTCTTATCCAGCTCCAGTCACACATAGCAAAAGGTTCTCATCCAAGACACAGGCAACTTGATGATGTAAAAGATAAAATTCTACACTAGATATTGTTAATACTCATGGGTGACTTCGATCAGCCCAGAAATATGCCCTGTAATCCATATTGTATTACATTTAAGCATACCATACATACTATATTATTACAGGTAGTCCTGAACCTACGACCACAAATTGAGCCCCAAATTTCTGTTGTTAAGTGAGTTTTGCCCCATTTTACAACCTTTCTTGCCACAGTTGTTAAGTGAATCACTGCACTTGATATATTAGTAATCCGGTTGTTAAGTGAATCTGGCTTCCCCACTGATTTTGCTTGTCAAAAGGTCACAAAAGGTAATCACATGACTTTGGGACAAAGCAATGATCATAAATACGAACCAGTTGCCAAGCATCTGAATTTTGATCACATGATCATGGGGATGCTGCAAAGGTCATAACTGTGAAAAATGGTCGTAAGTCACATTTTTCAGTGCCATTGTAACTATGAACGGTCCCTAAATGAACTGTTGTATGTCAGTGACTACCTGTACTTGTTTACCAACAGTTCCATTACTTTTCTCAGGTCAATCTATAGTATAAGTTAAAAAGCTCCATGAAACTGTGATGTCTCCCTTGGACGACTCCCCAGATTCCTCAGATGTCAGCTCAGGGGAGGATGAGCCCATTCCTGGCACTCAGGAACTGAGTTGATTGATGACTCTGAATGGCCAGTCGGAAGAGATTTGGATGAGGCTTCAGCTGGGGAAAGCTTGCAGTGGCAGACGACCAGCGAAGAGGAGGAGGAACTGCCTTCTGCACCTCATCTGAAAACACGTAGGGCAGAGAAAAGGCAGGAGCAATGGAGGTCAGCAGACTACTCGAGAGGGGAAGGTCCAGCTCACCTTGATGGGCTACACCAGAAAGCTGGCTATTTATCACAGCAGTCAGAGGGAGGCATAGCTGGGAACAACAATGTGTTTGTTTTCTAACTGTGTGTTTTTGGTCATCGTGCTTCCTGCTTCACTCTGGATGGACATCATGTTTGGAATTGATTCATGCCTTGTAGACTCTGAAATTTTCTTGCCTTGTGAGCTCTCCTGTGTGCAGATTTAAGTTTGTTTGGTAGAGTTATTTGTTTGAGCAACTTTCAATTGCTTTGTGGACCATTGGGCCATTGCTTTGTGAACTAATCTTGGCCTGCTCGTGGTTGGACTTAATTGGGACAGTTTTGAGTCTTGATGAAGGGAATTGCTGAGGAACAAACTCCAAAAACCACATTTACGTGTGTGTGTGTGTGTGTGCGAGAGAGAGAGAGAGAGAGAGAGAGAAAGGCAGCACAGAAAAAAACAAACAAAAAGACATATAGCAATAAAGTACCTTTCCCTCCTAACACCACATAATCAATAAAACAATGGTGACACCCACAATCACAAAATATTTTGATTTCTTTCTCCAACTTGAACAATCCATCTGTAGGAAATTGTCACAGACCTGTACCATCAACAAGCTGAGAGATATGCTAGTAGTATTAGCATATTCCAACCGCAGACAACAAGAAAAATCGTCTACCTATTTATTGTTAACTGCCTTTAATATATCTTTTAATGTAGTAGAATTAAATAGTGAAATCCCAATATCAAGGACAGAGACTTTAATATTCCATTTTAACATCAGGGCAGCCTCACTGAGTAATGCTAATTAACATCTGCATTCTCTAGAGGAAAGTGAAATATGCTATCTAGGCAGGAGTCTTGCCACACAAATGTGCAGATGGCCCATCTGGATAGAAAAGGGCATCGCATCCAGCCTGCAGGGTTATGCAATTTAAGGAAAGTTGCTATTTCTGTTTTCCCAGATTACAAATTGCCAGTGAGGGAAATGATCCGATCCAGACAAGGCTGATTTATGTATGAACTACCACTCCTCAGTAGTGCTAAAATGCTTTTTGTATGAATTTCTGATTACTGTAGTTGAACTAGAAGAGATGAGGCTCTACTTAGCTGGCCAGTAAAGTGCCTTCCTGTGGCATCTGGCCTTTTTGTAGTAGTTAACCCAAAGACCGCAGCTTCTCTTATCATAGCTCTGTAAGTCATCAAACTTTAAAAAACTCAGGATATTAGATGCCTCTAAGAACTACTACCCAGAGGAAGAACGACTGTATAACATGTTGACAAGGAAAGTACAAAAAAAATCACTACAAATTTCTGGCCTATTTATTCTAAGGCCAAATAAAATCTGGAAGATTTAGCTTACAATTTTGCTTACTGCAAGATTTAGCTTACAATAAACTAGTCAGCTGCTACCAAAGAGGTAGTAGCCACCTGTATTTGCCAATTGCCTCCCACATTGCTTTTTGGATACAATAAACAGTCCTAGGCAGAAACAACTTATTCAGCCACCCACTAGTATTTCTACTGTACTCAGCTTTACTAGGCAAATCATGTGAAAAGAAGCAGAAAAAGTACAGAGGGCCAGCCAAAAAGCAGGGATTGTTGCAATACCTACAAGTAATCCTCAATTTATGAGCACAATTGAGCCCAAAATTTATGTTGCTAAGTGAAACATTTGTTAAGTAAGTTATGTCCCATTTTACGACTTTTCTTGCCACTGTTGTTAAGCAAATCATTGCAATTGTTAAGTTAGTAACACAGTAGTTAAGTGAATCTGGCTTCCCCATCGACTTTGCTTGTCAGAAGGTCGTAAAAGGGGATCACATGACCCTGTGGCACTGCAACCGTCATAAATATGAACCAGTTGCCAAGCATCCAAATTTTGATCATGTGACCATGCTGCAATAGTTGTAAGTGTGACAAACGGTCATAAATCACTTTTTTCAGTGCCATTGTAACTTTGGTTACTAAATGAACTGCTGTAAGTCAAGGACTAACTGTATTTGGTTCATTTTTTTTGTTTAGAGTTATGTGCTATTGCTGATTCTTATCTAATAGGAAGAGTGTATCACTGCTAGAAAGAAACAATTATTTTAAAAGCTATCACTAAGGTAAAGATGAGATCTCCAACTTTCCAATAAACGTTAATGTGAAACTTTGCCTATGTTATTAGTAGCAGTGTATGGATATGCCACATATGAGTTCTGAAGACTGAAGAAAAGCCATCATTATTCATTTTTGAAAGATGGTTGATTTTTTTGCTTTTACCCAACCCTGACAGCATCATTTTTACACTACAAAAGATGTAAAGGGAATCGCCATGATTTAAAAGGAACCCCCCCCCCCAAAGCCTTAATGGCAGAGGACACACAACAGTTCAGTGAAGCCTCAGACGAAGGAAGGAAGGAAGGAAGGAAGGAAGGAAGGAAGGAAGGAAGGAAGGAAGGAAGGAAGGAAGGAAGGAAGGAAGGAAGGAAGGAAGGAAGGAAGGAAGGAGGGAAAAATAGCAAATAGAATAAAGTGTTTTAAAGGTGACTACAAACCAACTGGAACTGTGAATAGATGCATCCCATATTGCTCCCACATCTACCATCTTGCTTATGGGCATGTTTCCGTAAAGCATTAAACCATAAGTTAGGTGTACATGTTTCTGACTCAAAAAACAGATTGAAGACACAGCAAGAGCTGCTTAATGAAGTTAGGAATTTACCATCATATGTTACAAATTACTGGAAGAATAAAAAGTCATCTCAAAAAGAGGGATTTTGAGAAAGGTGACAGAATTTGAAACACTTATACAAATCAAGAAGTGTGTGTGTGTGTGTGTGTGTGTGTGTGTGTGTGTGTGTATGTGTGTGTAAGTTTTATTGAAAGAGAATTTTACACAAGATTAAAAAGCTACCGAAACTTAAAGAGAAAAATAGAAAAAAGAAAAAGATAGAAAAGAATTAAAGAGAAAGTGAAGGATAGAAAAAGAGAAAGAAAGAAGAAAGGATGATAGATATATGTTTATGGAAATATGATAAGGAAATGAAATAATTCAAAAATTGTGTGATAAAATGGATACAAAACTTCAAAGAACTTATCACAGTACAACAGTAGGAAGAGCTATTGAAAAAAAAATCAATAAATTTTACTCTAAGTTATAGTTTAAGGCAAAATTGGTATGAAATGTTTTATCAATGCTATATAACTTTGTCAATAATTACTAAGATAAAATGTTGGAAATGACAAAATAAAGAAGAAACATGTTACCATTGGTGGTGATTATGTAAAAAAAATGCAAGAGTATATGAAGGAAATACATCAAAATCCTAAAAATAAAATTTGAACTGAAATCACAAATATTCTTAGTTTAACTCTAGAAAATGCAAATGAAAAACATCACAATTTGGCATATCATTTTTAGGAAGAATCTATCAATCAATTTTTATTACAGTCACAGGCCAATTTTAGGAAGAAAGTTATGACACCCAAAATAATAGATTAAGGATTTAAATAGATACCAGGAATTATACTTAATGTTAAGTATAAATACTTAAGTTATGGTCAGCACCTAGAGAAATGTACAGAAGGGAAGAGGAAAATGTGTTACTAGAAAGTTTTCTCATTTTTTTGTTTATGTTTTATTTATGCTTAATTGTTTTCTGTTATACAACAGTTACTATGCAATGTAGACTTTTCCCCCCTATATATTTAATATCCTAACTTTTTTTTTTTTTTAAAAAGCAGGTTGACAAGCTTTATGAGAAACAACCTTCCATCAACTGCAAAGCTCCTGTAAACCTTTTCCTCAGTTACCAGCAGAATAATTTCCATCCCATTTAAGAACATTTCTAGATGTGGCATGATATAAAAACTGAGTTTCAGTTCTGCTTTGTTAACTAAATCAAAAATATAGTCCAGTTTTCTTTAAAAAAAACAACAACCCAAAAAGTAGTCTTCCCTATCCTAAGGTCCTCCTCTCATGGCATGCTTACTACTACCAGAATTTCTTTTCATCATTGACCACATGACAAGAATACAGTGGAAAATAATGTGTTGGAGAAGTACCCTTCGACTATAAGATGCAGCATTTCAACAATTTTTTTACTGAACATTTTGTCAAAAACATGTGGAAGCCGAAAAAGAGCACAGCATTTGTACATTTTGGATCATGCATTTCAACAGAAATGTTCTCAATGAAATGCTTTCTCTGCTTTCCAGTTCCTACATTTCTAGAAGAGATAAATGATTGCTTATTTTCAGCCTAGCTTGTTCCTTGCTTATGATATGAATCAAGTATTGTAAGTTACCTTGACTAGTGACCATTCCTGTATAGAAAACTAGAAGTACAAGCACTTCAAAGCAGTTAAAATTTGGAGGCAGCATCAATTAGGAAACCAACACTGGACAGCAAAAGAAGAGACAAACATGCCAAGAAGACATTTAATGTGTTTAAATCCTAAGGATTTATTGTTAGCCATTACTGAACTGTTGATTGTTTAATTACACAATATTTATTTACAATTTATGCAACAGCTCTATTTGCTTCATACAGATCTTGACAACTGGAGACCAAGACTTCGTTAGAACCAGCTGTCGGGCAGACGTTTTCTTCCAAAAAATGTTCTTGTTTACAGGGCAGAGTTAATTTTCTACTCCCTACCCTTCCATTTTATCACAGCACTTACAGCCCATATTTACAAAAGCTTCTTTTTTAGCCACCTTATTCGATGGGAATAGGGAAGCTATTGTTTATTGGATAGCTAGATAACTGATGATTGGTTATGAGCAGTAAGGGAAATAAATGATTACTGCATGGTTCTTTTTAATGCGGTGCCTTTTTCCATTTTTTAGTTTAATAGATATTTAAAAACTCAAGCACATAAAAGAGAGTTTACAAGCTTATATAAAAAATTCAGTAAGAATGTCTGAAGTAACATTAGATTATTGCCGGCTGGGGAATTCTGGGAGTTGAAGACTGGACCTCTTTAACTTTAAACATTTTATTAGGTTATAAGATACAACATACAAAAGTAAATAGGACAGCAGTGGGGAGAAGGGGGGGTAGAGAAGTGAGGAAAGATTGGGAAAAAGGAAAAAAAAGTGTTGACTTCCGACTTCCTGTGATGCAGTAAAATAAGGCATCAACATCAAACCACAACTTTTGGTTGTAATATAAACTAGTCATTTCTATAAGCATCTATCAATCTAATCGGTAAAACCCAAAATCAGAGTTTCATTTTTTTCCACCTCAAGCACAAAGTTCGGAAGCGGTCCCCATGTGGAAACAAAGGTACTTATATTCTTTTCTTTAATCAAAATAGTCAATTTAGCCATTACTGCCAACTCCATCACTTCTGCAACCATTCATCCATAGTGGGAATCGAAACGTCCTTCTGTTTTTGTGCATACAATAGTCTTGCTTCTGTCAAGATATATAGGGTCAAAATTCCAATTTTTTTCTCTAAGTCTTTTCCCATTAGACCAGCGGTTCTCAACCTGTGGGTTACGACCCCTTTGGGGGTCGAACGACCCTTTCACAGGGGTCGCCTAAGCACACGCTAGCCCGCCATCTTGGTGACTGGCAACGCACATGCGTGGGGAGGGGGAGGGGCGGGGGTCACAGCGGCAGGGCGGGGGTCGCGGCATTAGGAAGGTTGAGAACCACTGCATTAGACCCAAAAGAAAAGTTTCTGGTTTTATCTTCGTTTTCAGAATTTTCTGTATTTTCTGTATTAAAATAAGAATCTTACTCCAAAATTTCTTTGCTTTATCACATGTCCATCATAAATGATAAAAAGTCCCTTCGTTACTTCCGGACTTCTTAAACTGGCCAGGCTTGAGAAACACTGGATGTAGTGCTGTATATAAGACTGATCTATCAATTTAACCCATATGGCTCCCTCTTCTGTTTACATTTTACCTTTGTTAAAAGATTGTTTTATGAATTTGGTTTGTTAACAGATGCATCTAAGCATCTGTTTATTGTAAACATGCTTTGTGGCAGCACAAAGATCCTACAGTTACAGAGCCCTCTAGGCATCTACACAGCCTTTATGGCCACCATTTTGTGAAACAGAAGTCTGCACAGCAGCTATTTTCAAAGTAGGCCTCCTGAAAATTCCAAATGGGCACTGGTCCAAAAAGACCATCTATAAATTACTGGTTTCTCTGGCTTCTGCGTTGAAATTACAGGCAGTCCTTGTTTAATGATCACAATTCGGATCGGCAACTAGGTTTGTTAAGCAAAGTAAAGCCATGACTGTGCTTATGATCTTACCTCACGTTTCCTTTGCTTTACAGACCTGCAAAGGTTACAAATGTGAGGATTGATCATAAACAGAGTCATCTCTAATGAGACGGATGGCACATAAATTTAATAAATAAAAATAAAAATGTATTTTTTTCATTGTGTATGGAGATTCTCAGTCATCCAGGTAATGGACGTCCCAAGGTGCTTTTTCAAAAGGCAACTGGACTTTCTTTGTCTTTGCTTGAAGATGTTTCGTTTCTCATCTAGGAAGCTTCTTCAGTTCTCAAGAATGGATGAGAAGCAAAACACCTTCAAGTAGTAACAAAAAAAATCCAGTTGTCTTTTGAAAAAGCACCTTGGGATTGCTTTTTCATCACTGTTGTAAGTGTGAGCAGTTGCTAAATGAGGCAACCTATAATATTCATCTCACTTCCAGCTTCCAGTGTGCTGCCCCAGATCCTGAATCTTATTCACAGGTGCTTGCTTCTCTACTTTTATAGATTACTTTCTGTCAACCTCTTCAAGTAGCTCCAATGAAGTTTCCAGTCAAACCAATATACCACACAAAGACACATACACACATATAGACCCTGCCAGACAGTTACCTAATTAGTTTCCACCACCTTTTTAAAAAATTCTTAGATTGCAGTTATTATTACAGGAAAGAGCCCCAGTCCGTGCAATCCTCTACTGGCATCTCCTATAACTGTGATGGTGAACCTATGGCACGCGTGCCAGAGGTGGCACACAGAGTCCTCTCTGTGGGCACGCGCACTGTCACCAGCTGCTCTTCTGGGCTCCAGCGCGCGCAAAGACCAGCTGGCCGGCACGCATGCGCACGCCGGGAACCAGAAGACTAGGTGTGCATGAGCGCGCCGGCCAGCTGGTCTTTGTGTATCCGGGGCTCCGGCACACGCGCGCATGCACACACACACACACACACACACACACACACACACACGTTCCGGTTTGGGCACTCGGTGCTGAAAAGGTTCGCCATCACTGTATCATCTTAAACTTTCCATAATACGGTGACTTTCTGATTTCTATTGTTAGTTATGTACTGCTTCCTAAAGAAGAAAATGTAAAACTTATTGGAGCTTCTGACCTTAATAATTACTATGATTTTCCTCTTTTCCTCAACAGTAATATGAAATATAAGGTTTCACAGACCATCTTTAAGTGCAGAATGTATGTCTGCATGTAGTCCTTGACTTATGACCACAATTGGAACAGAAATTTTGGTTGTAAGCTGTTACGGTTGTAAGTCGAGATACCCACATGACTGGATGTGCTTTCTGAATTATTTTTATGACAGTTGTTAAGCAAATTATGTAGTTGATAAGCAAATCCATTCTCCCAAAAGGACTTCTTTTTTGCAGGAAACAGGAAAAAAACATTGCAAATCATGAGCCTGTGGCTGCAGGACACTGGAACCAGTCATAAATGCAGTTGGTTACCTAGTGCCCAAAATGTGGTCATGTGACATAGGGATATGTGACATTTTACAATAGCCAGAAGTGTCTGGCAGTAAAGCACACTTTCCAAGGACATCATAACTCTGAACAGTCATTAAATGAGTGGTTATAAGTCAAGGACTATCTGTATGTTTATCCTCAACTGACTGGAAATAGAGCTCTGTCACAGTTTACAGGGCCGGAGAAGAGCTGACCCTTCTTCACTTACTTTATGAGTTATGCAGGTTTTTCTTAAGCTTTTCATGAAAAATTCATAAAAACATTTGAGAATTTATGTTTTTCATGGAAGCTTTTTGCCCAAAAAGGAAATCTATCCTCTCAAAAATAATAGAAAGAAACTGAGATGATGCACTAAAGGTAGAAGAGACAGTTCTGTTTTCTTCTTAATATAGCAGATTTCCAGCACATGGTTGGAAAGATCCTTTCTTACTAGGTGTCCGAATTTTTATTTCTTTACCAGAAGTTGAACTCAATCAGGATAGAGAAAACCACAGGCTCCCTTTGCAGAAAAGAATGCTTTAGGCCAGTGACGGCTAATCTTTTCAGCACTGAGTGCCAAAACTGCAGCATGCGCCGGAGCGCCGGAACTCCGGAACCCGGAAGAGAGCAGCTGGCTGGTGTGCATGTGCGCAGCGGCCAGCTGGTCTTCCGGGTTCCATCGCACACATGCGCGCCAGATAGCTGGTCTGACCAGCTGGCGACGGTGCGCGTACCCACAGAGAAGGCTCTGCGTGTCACCTCTGGCACGCGTGCCATAGGTTCGCCATCACGGCTTTAGGCCGTGCTTAGGGCTTCTCCTCCTTCCCATTCTCCTTCCCCTTCCTATTCTTCTTCTTCCTCCTCCTCGTCTTCCACCTCCTCCTCTTCCCCCCTTCCCCTCCCTCTTCCTCCTCCCCCTCCTCTTCCCGTTCTCCCTCCCTCCTCCTCCTCCTCCTTCCTCTTCTTCTTCCTCCTCCTCCTCCTTCTTCCTCTTCTTCCTCTTCCCCCTCCTTCTCCTTCTTTTTTTTTAGTAAAGGAGAAGGAACAAATAACTCTATCCCCATCAAGCTCTTCAGTCACTATGATGCCGTTTCCAAGAACACATGCAGATATGCTTGCAAAAAAGAGAGAGGAATATTTCTAACACTACAGAAACACCAATGCATGCTTATAATACCAAAATTAATTTGCCAAGAGCTCTGCTACTGAATGCAGAACAGGGCACACAAAGCTGGGATAAAAATCTAATTAATAAATGTTCTTGTCTATGGTTTTCATATATACAATTAACAAGAAGGGTTAACGTATGATAAAAGATAAAAGATCTTATGGTTTTGAACAAGATTGAGTCTGAAACAGAATTATGTACTAATGATGAGCATGTCATTGCTAAAATGTATAAACTGTTGCTGAAATATTGGACAGAAGAAGAACAGGTGAAAGAATATATGATTAAATGGACTAAAATTTTGGTTACAATATATAAATGGACCAATGTGGTCGAAAGGACTAAATTTTACACTATATTCTAGCCTTAAAGAGAACTTTTATAAAATGATGTATTGTTGGTATTTATCACCAGAGAGAATTATCTTGCATGTATAAACATGCTTTGAATCTTTGCTGGAAGAACATTTTATCATGCTTGGTGGATATGTAAAAAGCAAAAAAAAGAAAAGAAATGGATGCAAATGTATACATTAGTTCAGAAGATTTTATAGATTAAAGTGCAAGTGAAACTTTTCTTTTGGGACTAAAATGGACAGGCAATTAGAAAAAAGTCATAAAACGTTGTTTCTATACATGACAATTGTATAGAAAGACTATTGTACGCTCAAAAACAAAAAGGTTTGAAACTACCCACAGTAGAGGAATGGTGAAGATTATGGAAATTATCCAGAGATGGATAAACTGACTTCCTTGATCAGAGAAAAGGCAATGTCTACATTTATGGTTAACTAGAAATCTCTTATATACTGATTGCATGAAATGGAGAAAAATGTACTTATGACTTGTGGTTTTAATGATTAGAAAAGAAATGAATAAAAAAGGTGAGCCCTTTTTGTAATCATGGAGTAAGATATAATTTGTAATCATGCTTATATTTGCTGCAGAGGAAATCAGAAGCTTCTTTCTATTTCTCATTATTCTTTCTCAATGTAGTTTTATTTTGTCTTTTTCCTTTCTTTCTTTCTTTCTTTCTTTCTTTCTTTCTTTCTTTCTTTCTTTCTTTCTTTCTTTCTTTCTTTCTTTCTTCGTTCTTTCCATTTTGTATGGTGTTAGCCTTTATATTCTCTTTAAAACTTTTAATAAAATTTATTTAAAAAATAAAATAGCGCTGTTTTCAAATATACATCTCTTTGCTCCGCAAAAAGTTTTATCTTTTTAAAAATAAATAAGTTGGCATCTGAAATGCCCTTTGTTTCGAACATAATAAATGTCACTGTGAAAGCTAACTCTCTGCTGACATTTACTCAGTTATAGAACGCTCTAAAAAGCAGCCCGCCACTGAGGAAGAGCTTCAATGTTTTTCTATGGTTAGGAGGTTTGTCATTAAGGCCCTGCTTCACTAACAAGACTACTGTCAGGCAGAAGACAAACTTGGCTTCCTCCATGATAGACTTTCCTTCTCGTAAATAAAGCACAGCACTGAGCATTAGGCTCAGAAAACTGACCTGCAGTTTATCACACCTTTTCTATTAAATTCTTTCAAGAGAAGATTGCTTCCAGGTAGTAGGGCAATGTGGAAAATATAAAAGTCATAAGCCTTAAATTCATCCTCGAGTAAAGCAAAAATCATTTTAAGCTAGGAAGGAACAATTATATGCAGACACGAGAAGCAATGGATGTGTAAATGAATGTATCAGGAAGGGAAGGGGGAATTATCCTACAGGTTGTTCTTGACCATTTGAAATGACAGTGGTGCCAAACAAAGGAATTGCAATATTTATCCAAGTTATGGCCAATGTAGTGGCCCTGCAGTTACATGATCACAATTTAGGCACTTATGACCAACCACAGAAATGCTTCAACTGCCTCCACTTGTTCGTCTTTCCCCCATCCTGCTCCCTTAGGTCCCTTGGCTCTACTTCCCACTCAGATGAGTACCTACAGGCCTTGGGCCTCCTCCCTGCCCTGCCCCGCCTTGGTCCACTTACCTCTTCCAAAAATCACCTTTCCCAAAAATCAGCTGATGCGCTTACATGGTCTTCCTGTACAGGAACCGCCTTGTGCCATACTGGAAGTGTGCACCATTTAGGAAGTTGCTGAAGTTCTCACAATCTGAGAATTGTAGGCACTTCTAAAATGACGCCCACTTCCGGACTGTCATGAGATGGTGTCTGTATAGGAAGGTTGCATGGCACATCAGTTGATTCTCTTTTGGAAAGGCTGTTTCTGAAGATCACCTTTCTGAAACAGTGCCTAGCTGATAAAATGTACAGAGGTTGCCTCACACCATTCTGGAGGTGGGGACCATTATTACAGAGGCTGCTTTGCACCATTCTGGAGGTGGGGACCATTTGTGCAATCTCTCAGAAGGGCAAGATTTTCAAAAGGCCAGGTTTGAGCTGGGTGGTGTTGCTGTGTGGGTCTGCGTCAAGTGTCCTAGGGCATCTCCCACCCTGAGGCCCCTCTTGGTCCACTTAATTACCACAATGGGGAGAGACGGCATTGTGGTTCAGTGAAGTGATCACTTAACCACAATGACTTATGACCATAATTCCAGAGTCAATTGTGTTTGTAAGTCATACTTTCCAGCAAGTAACTAGGCATGAACAGAAATATTTTCAAAACTAACAAATTATGCAAACCAACCAACAAATTACAATTATTTGCATAATTGTAATTTGCATAATTACAAATTAATTTAATTATTTATTTCTTTTCCTGGCCATCACATCCCTATGAGAGCACTGAATCTGACTTTTGTTTTTTGTCCAGAAATTGTTTCTCTTTCCGTGTCTTAGTAACTTATAGTATGATGTCTGTGGTTTATTCAACCTTTTTCCACACAAAAGCATCTTGAAAAGCAAGTTGCATTTGTGCCCTAACTGTATATCAACTCCTCTCTGAAAGTCAGCATATGCTTCATCCCCCGCCCCAAAAGAAGTGCAAGCTGGACATTTTTATCTTTGACACTTTCTCACCTCTAAAAGCACTTATTCTTTTTTTCTGCTATTTGGAAGAAGAAAAGCAATCTCAAAAGGTAATTGAGTAATGGGTTTATGTTTTGGCACAAAACCCACTTATTGCATAAAATGCTACTGGCTTTGCTATTATGTTAATTTCACTGCAACTAGTTTGAAAAAAGACTGTCAATACTATTTTGAGCTGATACTTTTCAGCTAGTCAACCTCACCAAAATTACGAATGTGATTTGTTCTGTGGCAAACAAATAAGGGGGAAAATATTTCTCAATAGGGCACTATTAATTTATGGATATTAAGGTCTTCACCATTTACCTTTCAAAACCTAAAATTTAGATTTAGAACCAAACACAACAAAGAATCTATCCATCTATACGAGGGGTGTCAAACTGGTGGCCTGCGGGCCAGATGCATCATGGGCAGGCCAGGCTCACCCCAGCTCCGCAAAGAGAAAAAACGTCGTGATACATCACGTGACGGCAACATGACACCGCAAGTTTGACACCTGTGATTTAAACTGTCCTACTTTGGCACTTTTATGAGAGATGTAAGACTACAAAATTCCTTTCCAATTAATTTAAACACATATTTTAAGACAAACTTATCTGAATAGTATCACCAAATGCGCAACTGACAGTGTTTCCTGAATTGTACTTCAGAATCTTTCATAATAAAGAATTATGAATGGACTGAAAAAGAAAAAGAAATATCTATCTTCTGACACCTAAGGCTATATACAGCAAACATTAATAATTCAAACAGAATGAAAAAGAAATCTACTGTGGAAACAGGCTGTTTGGGGCAATTACTTCTAAACGTAAGTATTTCTTTTTATTCTCTTTTGGAGCACAAGTGAATGAGTCTCTTTTAAAAAATTAGGGACATCACAAAAAGGTGTGTTTTTCCAAAATTTTGTTTTTCTTTAAGTGAGCGATTATTTCATTCTGTACTGGTAATTCAAAGGGGCAAACAAAAAAAATGAAATAATTATCTGGGGAAACTGTTAAGCAAGGGAATTCTGACAAAATCAATAATCGACATTCTAAAATTCTACATTATAGTTCAGCAACTTATGCAAAACCCAGTGCTAAACAGAACTGACACCCTCTATCTCCCGGTTTTATAACTGAAGAAACTTAGTGGTACAATGCCTTTTAAGAGAAACAGCCAATGGAATATCTACAGACTAATGCTGCTCTCCTCTTTATGCATCCCAGAATACCGACTACATCATCTCTAAAGGGTCTATACATGAGTGACAAGGAATCATTCAGCTCACCAGCAAGTATCAGTGGGTAGGGCACTAAGGATTGCCAAAGCAACCATTAAGGGTAGTTCTCAACTTATGACTGTTTGCTTAACAAACATTCAAAGTTACAACAAGCCTCCCTTGAGCCACTAAGACCCGTTTCTGGAGTTATAACAGCTACACACACACACACATGGTGCATTTTGGGAACTGGGCAACTGTTTTTTTTTAAAAAAAACTGCTTGCAGTATTCTGCAGTCATGTAACTGCAATTTGTGTGTGTGTGTGTGTATCTGTGTGTGTATAGATAGATCTATATCTAATCTATATAGATAGATAGATAGATATAGATACTGTATATATATATATATATATATTTGTTTTTTGAGGTTTTCGCAGGTATTTGTATGTAGGTCTGTGGTTATTCGGGTTTTCTCCCGCGTGAAGTTGGAGATGTCATTGCAACGTTTCGACGAAGTCTCATTCGTCATCTTCAGGCTGATTATCAGGCTTGTGTCTTCAGCCTCGTGCTTCTAGGAGCAATATATATATATATACCGGTATATATATACAGTATCTATATATATATCTATATATATCTATATATATATCTATTTATATATCTATCTATAACTTTTTATGCATTGTTTTTACTTTTATATTCCAGCCACTTGTACCACTTGTTCCATATCTTATA